>QRDG01001456.1:229460-523130 GCA_012064385.1 Puccinellia tenuiflora | reverse complement strand
CAAGGGCCATCGACTCCTCGTGGTAGCAGTCCACATGAGCAACAAAGTCCACACCTACCGGAGGGGGGGCCCAGCGCGAGTCCACCACCTCGGTTACCTCCGCGTAAGAGAGCGCCCGTTAAGCGGAACGGTTCGCCGCCTAGGAAGATGCCTAGATTGGAGAGAACACGGCCGCCTCTTGAGAAGTTACCTTGGGAAAGATCTGAAGAGGAAAACAAGGCCATCGTTCAAGCCCAGGTGGATGCCCATTTTGCTAAGAAAGTGCCAGAGATACCTTTTGTGAAGACGCTAGATCCGGTGAAAGTCGTGCGTACCGTGGAGAATCTATATGACCCTGAACCGGTGGTATCAGACTATACGCGTTCTATTGAAAGGTCATATGACGAGATGGTCAGGGTGAAAAAAGGGGAACCGGTGGTCCAAGTGGAAAAAGGGAAACAAGTGGTCGAGTCAAAGAAAAGTAAACAAGTTCCCCAGCTCGGAGAACAACCCGTTCAATCGGTCCCCCCTCTCAAGGTGTTTGACGATAAGGCCGTTCAAAGTCGTCAACAACAAACAACTGATACCGATTATCGCGCCATTTTTGAAGTACCATCTGAATTTGTTCAAGGGAATAACTTGGTCGAGAATCTCTCCACCCTACCAACAAGAATGCGCCAACTGCATAGCTGGTACTTGAGGAGTGCAAAGGACGGGTTCGATTCTATCATGGTGAGAGTTAAGGAGGAGCACTACTTCCAAGAATACGCTGTGTCCGTTGACTTCAAGGAACTTTTTCAGTTATACAATCTCCGGGCCCTCGACAAATCGTTGCTCAGTTGCTATTGTCTGTAAGTGATTTATTTATTTAATTTGAGAAGTCTTTAGCTCAGTTCGTTCATTTTCTGCAATTGTCCTCAATTTAATCTTTTGTGCGCTATATTATACAGATTGAAGATGCTCGACATTGGGTTCATTGACCCGGAGACAATGCATCAAGTAACCATAACGGATCCCCTGCATAACAAGGATACACCGGCGACTTTGCTAAGGTTTTTGAAGCGACAACGTGACAAAAAACAAATACTTTGGCCTTACTTGTTCGAGTGAGTGTTACTGTCTTCTTTATCGTCATTATTTAAATACTTTGGCTAGATGTTAAAATTTTAAGTAATGAGTTATATCTATGACACTGCATATTTAAACGTGCGCAGCTTTCACTTTATTCTTCTCAATATTAAAATACACGATGGAGAAGTTCTAGTATATGACTCACTAACCATGAAGGCTATAACATACAAGCACTGTTTTGATATGCTCACAAGGTAATTTTAATTATTTCTTATCGGCTTCATCGTTAATTTGATGATGTCAACAAATTAATAACTCTTTTATTGATTTTCTTTGTCGGGCAGCGTATGGCAAACGTTCATCGCGGAAGATCCGGAAGGTGGATGGAAACCGAAGCTGATATGGCGTCCGAGAGTAAGTAATACTACCTAGCTACGTCCAGACACATTTATCATACTTGATTATTGTTTGATTGAATTATATTCTTATACAGAAATGCCCGCAACAGCCACAGGGGACTCATCTGTGTGGTTACTATGTTTGTGAGAACATTCACAAGATTGTCAACGAGAGAGCGAATAGTATATTCAATAGAGAGGTACGTAAACAATATTCACAAATTTATTTTGTTACCATCAGTTCTGCTGAGTTTCAGTCATAATTGTTTTATTATGATTTGATACATACATATACACATGACACATGTATTCATTTCGATCTCATTCTTTTGCAGTTGGCAAGAAAGCGGGAGAAGCTTACCCCACAGCTCCGCTTCCAAGCAATTGGCGAGGAATTGGCGGGATTTTTCATTCGGGATGTCCTACCTCCTGGGGAAGAGTACCATTTGGTTTAGTATGCCTCAATGTAATAGTGAGCTAGGAACATGTAATATATAGTATGACTCGGAGAGTCGTACTACTTAATTTGCGATCTTATGTAATTAATTACATGTGTTATATATATGCACCAAGTTGATATGCATCAAATTGATCTTCATGTAGATATCTTATATATACCAAACGCATTTCTCGCGCATCGAAGCGATACTGGTACAACGAACGGTCCAAATACAGACCCTAAACCCTGGATTCTATGCGTTTCTGGCACGGCAGAGAAATGCATAATTCTCTGCCGCGGCAGGGAATGCAGGTTTAGGGTCCCAACCCTTTGGTACCGGTTCCTGTTACGAACCGGTACCAAAAGTCTCCAGCCCTGAGGCTCCCGGCCAGCCCACGTGGAGGCCCCTGTAGTACCGGTTCCAGAGGAAACCGGTACTAAAGGTTGGGGCCTTTAGTACCGATTAATTAGTACCGGTTGCCCAACCGGTACTATAGTACCTCTGGAACCGGTACTAGAGCCTGTTTTTCCACTAGTGAATTCACATCATCAACTTCCAATTTAAACTCATCTTTCAAAGAACAGATCAAGTTCTCTGCCGCGCTTTCTATTGCTTCCACTTCTGTACTACAAAATCGACGACTGTTTCCCACCAACTCAAGCGTTTCAGAACCTGTGCTTGAACTGGAACGCGTACCTACCATATGCAGAATATCCATTGACAGTGTTTTCACACTCCCTTGCACACACATCTCCATTTAAGCATCTCAGCATCTCACTCAGAATTAAAAACGAGAAACCTTTATAATCTTCAAGTCTTCTGCAGAGGCAGTCATAGACAGAGAATCAACGAATTTACAAATAATAGAAATAGAGGAACAGACCGCAATATCTCACCATTTCGTTCATATGAGCACATATTTGATTCTACACAAGAATCTTCCGGGTGGATACCAAGCAAGCCCGCCTCAAGGTCACCCATGAATGATGTAGCAGGCAGCAGAGAGAGAAAGAAGAAAGAAAGAAGAAAGCCCAGGCTAAGAAGCAAGACCCACCCTTGCTATGTACGGAGTACGAGGAGCAAGGATGAGACGACGAATATAAAGAACGACATAATAAAGAAGAAGAAAAAAGATGTGGCCAAGAACAGCCACGTACGTCGCCACGTATCTCACTCAAGCGCTCACACGTAGTACAGTGTGAGCACCCATCGTGTGCCAACAAATCTAATAAATAAAATAAAATCAATAAAGTGGGTGGTCCAACATGTCAAACTACTTATAACAAAACACACTTTGGTATGGTACCACGAGTCCTTCTACATAATACAAGAAATACTCCCCATAAAAAAAGTTATATTATTATCATTTGTACACCTTATGACTTTTAATTTTTTTTGGAAACGAAGGCAAAAGCTTTGCCATGTATTAATTAAGAAGAAGGTGCCCGATTTATTAGCGGGAGAAAACCGGATGAAAACCATATAAAAACACTAACAACAACAACCAACAAACACCTTATGACTTTTAAATAGATGTATCTAGATAGTTTTAAAATAAGAATGGAGAGAGTATTATGCATTTGCACCAAATTAGTTGTGTCGTTACGACACGTTTTCCGAGTTGGAGAGAGTAGCGAGTATTTAGATACGGGTTAAGAAAAACACTGTTAAAAATAAAAATAAATTAGGTGCATATTATTATACACTTTTCCCCTGCCTACGTATAATAAATAAAATATTTTCTTTGCTATCCAAAATCATCCAACAGCAACCGACTGAAAACTAAGTTAATAAAATCCTGGCAGCCACAACGTATCGCATCTCCCAACAAGTCTGTCAGCATAATACGAGTAGTACAATGCTGGTCACTCTCTGATAACAACGACACAAACGTCCAACCACAAAAAGACATCCAACGGGACAGATAAGATGCATGCTGAACGCCAGCACATACACCTTGTTCTGCCATCGAGACACGTAATCATCGTATCAAGCGAAACGGCACGAACACGTCGCTGCATACCCACTCTCGCGTGCCAAGCACAAACGCCCGGACACGTTGCTACGTATCCACCCTTCTTCCACGTTGCCTCTTTGGAGTATCTCCACGTCTAAAATGTGTCTGCACACCCCAATCGCAGGCTCTGTGTCGACACGTGTCCAGTTTTTTTCTCCCTCCCACATTGGTACCCTCCAAACAAATATTTAAAGACAAATTTCTTAATATTGTAAATAATTTAATTCAATTTAAATTGAAAATTCGATACAATTTGAATCGATTTCGATACAATTCGATATAATTTGATTTAATCTACACCCTAAACCCAATTCTAGTGGCAGGCTCCGAGATTTTTCCAGTGCATTGCTAAAGCTACTCCTCACATATGTTGATTGCGGAGGAGTCTAGGGTAGAAACTCTGAGCTCATCCTTGCCGGCACTGCTCGAGATACTTCTTACAGATGTACTCCAGTCTTGCCAGCCCGGTTAGGGGCGGCGTTACCGGGACGCTGTCTAGGTTGAGCGTCCAGGTTGAGCAGCCAGCCATCCGGCAAGTAGGGTCGGCATACAGCGGGAGGTAGTCGCGTACGATCTGTTGCGTCTCCTCATCCTTGCTGGGACTGCTAAAATAATGACATGGCGGGAAAAAATACAAAATAGATTCTCCGTATAAATTTATGCAGAAGATGCCTCCGGCCATGGCATGATGCGGAGGTCCTTGCATGCTAAAATTATTTAGGCGCGTGCTAGGAGTAGAGCGACATATAAAATCCCTATCCTACGGCCCCTCAAGAGCCATCAGATCGACATCCAACATCCAGATTCAGCCGGCTCAGTCACATCATATTTAGTCCCTCATTCTTTTGGAAATCAACCCGCACTACGTAGAAACTCTACTTAAACGAAACGGTATATCATGTTTCACCTGACATTTTCAATATTTACAACAAAAAATATCACTGTGGTGATTTACCCCTAGTATCACAACAAAATGTGAGTATTATATTAAAAACCCGTCATCCGTGTTGTAAAAAAATATTGCAACATGTCATTGCAATATTTCCAAAAATTAATGCTAAAAAAAGTGGCAAACAACATTTTTCTGCAGATTACTTTGCAACAAAACTCACCAAAAAAATTCAAAAATGATTATAACAAAAATCGATGTTTTTGCAACAACGGAAAGTTCGTGTGTATGATTTGGCCATTTGGACATAAATTCGTTTGTGTTTTTGCAACAACAGAAAGTTCTTAAAGAACATACAAAAGTTCATGTGCATCAATACAAAAGTTCGCGTGCATCAATCAACAGAAAGTTCTTAAAGAACTTTTGTATATAGTTTGTGTGTATGATTTGGCCATTTGGACATAAAATGCATGGACCCTGTCCCTATGAATCTGTTATGTTTGTACTTACGATGAATTGTAAATTATTTGGTCATGTGGACAAAGAATGCATGGATTCTACGATTGTACACGATGTTTGTACTTATATTGTGGTCGATGGAATCTGCCAACACATCGACTAGTGTAAAGAAACATCGAACTACTAGTACTTCTACCAATTTGTGTGGTTACCGATGATGTTGTCTAATCCGTTCACACTCTCAACTTTCCTCCTCGCCATAACTGAGAGGCGATAGGCGACATGATCAACCTCTTGCATGCGATTCTATATTAGCTTAGTGTCCTTTAATTTCGCGACATTCGGAAGACAAAACCTTCTTGGTGGTGTCATACGGAATAAAATTGTCCCAACTTCTGATATGTCGTTATGGCCGACACGACTCCCGCAGGCTGATGTTTCCTAGCTAATCTTGTGGAATGTTACGGAAACTCTAGCTTCATTTGGAGGTGGCGGTAGTGTCAATTTGTTTTTTTTTTTTGACAACGATGGAGAGCTCATCGCAACTTTTAATTATCGATCCAGGTCCTGATTGACTGTGATGGATAGCTCGGTGCAGCTCTTAATTTTTTGTAAAGTTTGCTTAGCTTGTTTGAAGTTTGACACGTGCTAATTTCAGCAGAGTAAAAAGAACTGACAATCTCTTTATAGCTAAAATAGGGCTATCTGCATCGATCGCATGTGCGCAGAGGGCGAGACTTTCACTTCTTGAAAAAAAAAAACTCTTTTTAGCTAATCAATAGAGTCAAGTAATATATGGTTGGTTCGTTTAGTCAAATACTAATGTCGCAACAATACCCAAACTTCTTATGGTGGTTTACACCTTTGAAGACAAGCACGGTCGGATAGTAAACATGCATAGTAGATAACTAGAAGACATTAAAGTCGACCCGAAACAAAGTTGTTACTAAAGATGATTTGAAACAAAATTATTACAACAACCAGAATTCATATCTAGGTCCAAAAAGTCTATAACACATGTAGATGGGTGATCTTGAGGCGGGGAGTGCATATATCTTCACCGTGTCCATGTTAACTTGAGGATTATTCTTCTGGCATGATGATCGGAGGAGGAAGATATAAAACCGGATCAATGGTTGTCGTGTCCTGGGGTGCGCACATGTCCCAATGCCCACCGCACCAACTGCCGCCATCCCAGGGCCGTCGAGCCCCGCACGACGCCACCCAGATGAAGCCGTCAGAATCCAGTCGGAGCCTGACGTCGAACGCCTCCACCCGCTCCGCATATCCGCTGCGAGGCTGTCCATGAGAGTGGCCGGGAGGCGAACGCCGGTGGTACCTTTGGCGACAAAGTGCACGTCGGTCGACTTCTTCGGCCCCACACAGATCCGATGCGGCGCCGGAGCGCTAACAGCGAGCATCTCGCAGCGGTAGGACACTGCACGTAAGTTCCGGCGTCCTGCACTCGTGAGCAAGGGGTTGCTGCTCGCGGCGAGTCGAAGGGTGACGTTGAACTGCGGGTCCAGCACGAGGTCCTTGGACGTCGGCGCCGGTAGGTCGAGACCGGAGACGGAGTCGATGACGACGTGGTAGCTCCTGTCGGGGATCGTGCTGACCACGAGGAGTATGAAGCCGACGGCGACGGCCATAAACAAGCCCACGAACAGGACGGCCTTGGTATTGGATGTCATGGCTGTCGACCGATTTGGAGTGCCGAGAGAAACGTCCTTGGTAGGTTGTTTGGCTTTGGCCCTGCACCTGTTCATATATGGATGCGATGCGATGCTTAGATCGGGTAACTGTTCAGACTCGCGGACGTACTCGTATAGGTAATACTAGTACGTGTCGGCTTAGAGTTGGACTGATAGCTAGTTTGATGGAGTAGTAAACAAGCGTCCGTGTGCACAGCACATGAGCCGTACCAGGATATTAATTTGTAGTACTACTCAACGGCAACGAGAGCCTAAACAAAATAATATGATTATAGTAGGAGTATATCTTTACCTAATAATAAAAGAGATAAGGCTTCTTTAGTTGGTCCGTTGCCTTTTCAAATAAAATTTTCATTCGTCCGTTGTTCTATCGTAACAGTTTTGGACCTTTCATTGGTTCCTCTCTCGGAATGGACTCATCGCTAAAAAAGCGTCTAGAGCGTCCCTCCCCTAGAAACCCACGCGGCTAAGTACGAAACAGAATCCAACAAACATCAGGTGGGGTTCGACGATGCAGGCTTGGGGTCGGTGAGCAAGCCAAGAGCTCCAATAGGGGTCTCACGGGCCAGGTGCCCAGGTGCTTTTCATCAAGACGAAGGATTCGCCGGTGAGCTGCGGCGGTCAGATGCGGTGCAGGAGCACGCGGGGACGCCGACAAGATGCAGTGCAGGGACCATGACGCGGGGACGGCAGCAAGATGCGGTGGTTTTGGTCTTCTGGATGTACCGTGGGGCGGCGCCGGACTCCATATGCCCCCTTCCGCTAGGCTAGGATAAGAAGACGATCGATCTGGAGGACGGAAGGAAGTTCATGGAGAAGGGCATCATCAGGCTCATAAAGATCCTCAAGGGCAAGCGAGAGGCTGACCGATCTCGCTATGATTCTGGACTCCATCGATCCTCGTTTCTTGTGTCGTGGTTCTGGGAGTGTCCATGCACAACGTGCTCGCATGGGTCACGAGTCACGACGGGAGGAAGAGACACAGAAGACGATTTCCCGCCACAGCTCGAGCTTGGGCTCGGCGGCCGCCAGCGGGGTTTACATGGCGGTTTCCGAACTTTAGGACTGCTTGTGACGGGGTGAGACGGCCTTACCGGATCGATGAAACTACATAGAGTTTCATCTCCGAAAGAAACCTGCTTCAAGGACGGATCACCGCTGCCCGCGCAGCCTAGCCGCCAGGGACGACGATGACGACCTCGATCTGGTCTCCGCCGGAGCCGCATGCCCAGCAGGCCACCGCTCCGAAAATTGAAGACGGTCCCGGAGACCATCGCCATCGGAGCCAGCGGCAGTGGCGACTTCCGCCGTTCCTGCCTCATCGGCACACACCGGCTTTTGGGGATATCTACCACGGTTCACACCTGAGTTCGATCTTGTCTGTGTATACTGTCAGCTAGCTATCTTAGTTCTCTGAAACCAATCAATCGGAGTGGTGTTGGTTCCTCTGTCTCTCCCCGATGGGTAAGCTCTCAAATCCCGAACTCCCTGGTTAAGCACTGATGTGCAGCTTATTGTTTGGCGGGTGAACATGTTACCTAGCATGTCTAATGTATAGCGAAGTCCACTTAAGCAAAAAAAATACAGAATTTGTAGCAATATATTGCCTACTGAGCAGGAAAATATTCTCTAGAGTTCAAGGCATGCGGTAGAATGAAGGTGACGAATATAGCTAGCATATTCTTCTCTGGCGTTAGTTTGCTTGATCTTTTCTAAAATTCTTCGTACCTTTGTGCAGTCTGAGTTTTAGTCATAGTGCGACGGAATAGAGTTTATTGCAAGGGGAAAAAATTGTAAGAAATTAGGGTTAGGAGCTAATAGGTCTACCCTCTATTCCTGCCTTATCGGTGGTGCCGCTCACGATGCAATTTGAGGCTAGAGGGTGGGACCTTTATAAGACTCCAATTCCAGATAGAACAATCTGTTTCCAGGTAGGACTCGTGACATGTTAGACTAACCACAATACCTAACAGCCAGTTACCGAGCCTATTACTGTTTAGGTCCCAGCACACATGTGTGAGTCATGCGCCGAGTTCGAATACAAATCAAACCCGCAGGCTTTAACAATCCATAGAGCCAATCCTACGGACAACCTGGCATTCCACTCTATACTGTTCCCGGGTATAATTCCGGCATATTAATATACACCGTGTTCCAGTATAGACGTACCGGCTTCCTTAAGTATATTTCCTTAAGTACAATTGCACATCAATAATTCCCTGTTATTTCCGTGACACTTCCACACTGAAGTTTAATTCTAGACAATGTAGTAGATATATAAAATGTTGTAAGACACAATTTCCTACATCTCCCACTTGACTGAAAACATTTATTTCAATCAAGGTGAATTCCCATGCAATTAACATGGTTAGAAGATAATTCCTTCCTTCAGTGCGCTCACGTTGTATATACACTTTGTGACCTTTGGAGTCAAATTATCACAAAGAAACAGGTTATGATGCACCTTCCACGACCTCAAGTTTTCGATAAATTTTCTTAGCCATATACTTCCTTCAATGCTTGATATGCATTAAAGTATTCATATATATTCCGTAAACAAAGAATATCCATATGTTTCCATTGTAAACCGTAGATACCTACAAATTTAAATATTAGCACATAACATAAAAGTAGATTACCTTTCACGAAGATCCAATTCCAAAAATAGTGTCAATATCCACGCAGCTGGAGGTTGAGATCATCAAAGAATAATGAATAATCCATATTTCCTTGACATTGCATTACAAGTACATTATGTGATCCAACAATCTTTATAAGATTCATATTCCGTTTGCTAAAATTCCAGCAAATCGATTTCTATGCTAATCAAAATAGCAACAATACAGTGGAATGGCTAAGTTCAGGTCGCATGAGTAATGTCCCACGATGATTGTGGTATGATGATGACTCTTCCTTTTTCCTCATGATTTTAAACATAATTCCTCATAGAGTATCATTCCCTTTATCAAGGTATTTGACAGGTTTGCAATTTTACATAGAAAAAATATCAAACATTCTCTATGTAATTCCACTCCCATATTGCAGAAATGTTTGAATATTCCTTTCATATGAAAGTTAGAACAAGACCAAGCTTTACATTCCATCAATGTGATATTCAAAGAAAACAAGAAGAACATAGTTAGCACATATAGCAATAACACAAAACAATTTACACTAACCTTTGTACATGACCATCTTCCATCATAAATAAAACCATATGACCTGATGTACCATTGATGTGAAGCTTGTTCGAGTAACATAAATTGATCTTTCCAATTAGCAAACCGTGTCTTTATTCCCACCTCCAAATTCCAGAGTTTCCACAAAGTATAAACATTTCCTTTGTGTAAAGAATTAAACAACAAGCTTAGTATTGTAATTTCCACTAAGCATGTGTTTCATTAAAATTCCTTGTATGTAAATCCATTTACAACATATAGCCTTGCGGTTGTTGGGTAAAATCACAAGTTCCCAAACTTTAGTTCCTCCTCATTTGAGTTTATTCCTTCCCGCAATGCTATCAACCATAATTTAAAAAGTAACAACTTTAACTATTCCATACAAGTTTACTTCCTCTAAAAACATAGAGTGGTTTCCCAAAGAATAGACAATATATAGTAGCCAAGATATAATGGTCCATGTAATTCCTCCCACTTTCCTAAATAAATTAGTGTTGGGAGTTTACCTTGTGTTTTCCTCTGGGTTTATTCATATGATTCCGGTGTGACTGCTAGTAAATACACTATTCATCACACAATACTAAATTCCTACTTTCCACCAATTTTCCCATTTCCAGATCAAAGAGAAAATACCATTCGATCCACTAGAATGTAAATGTTAAAATAAAACCTTGGTGTTCTATGTAGTAAACAATCATTTCAATTCCATATGAACAAATAGTAGTACGTAATGCATTTCCACATAATCAAGTGAATAACCTATAGTTGTATTCCTCCATTCAACCATGGAGTACATGACATAAGATAATGGTGAATAATTTCATGCTCTTTACTCCTGAAGTGTAACTCCCCCACCAATCAGTTCTCAAACCTTTAAATCCTTTGATAAACTGATTTTCCACTTCAGTAGAGGTGTTCATTATAAAACAAAGACCTTCCAACTTGTATTGTAAAAGATATAAATAACTATACCAAGTGTAATCATGAAACGGAATAAATATATTCGCCTCAAGTAGGAGTGTCCAAAAATACCGTAATTATATGTCGATGAAGTACCATAATCCTCCCACTAAAGTTTAGAATTCCAAAATTAAAATCCACTAATTCTATTCCTTGATATGTGACCAAGTCGTAAATGAGATAAAAATAATTGAACCTCTAGTGGGAGTGTAAAACCAAATGTCACATTGAAGAGAAATCCATAACTGATAGTCCTCCCACTTAAAGTTTATAATTCCAGAATTTAACAAGCGTAATTATGTTTGTAGAGTATGACCAAGTCGTAATACCATCAACAATAAATTCTGAACATGTGTTCCTATTACAAGTATTCCTCCCTATGGAGTTATCTTTCCGGTGAGCAATTAATTCCGCTCTTCCATTTCCAAATAGCATACATAACCAAAAATTCCGATAAGGAAGAATAAATTAAATTCCTTCTCATCGTAGGTGAATAGAAGAACAATAATACTTTTCCTCCACAAGGGAGTTTGATTGCATAATTCCAAATTCCAAGTATATCATATTCAACAATGACATATCTATTTCCACTTGGAATTGTTTGCATATAAATAACTTGCTATTGTGTTCCATCAAATTATGACGTACAAGTAAAATCCAAACTATATGGAGAAGTAATCATAAACAAATATTTAGTGCAAACAATAACAATGGACATACCGTTGAGTAAATATTGATTTCCTTTTCCATGGAGTATTTCCAATTTCCTCCAAAAATAAGTAATGTCACTTCCATTATAAACATGCTTCATGCATGTCGCCTCATCATCGTTGCGCCAGAGAATTCCGATGAATTATTAAAATACTCAGATCGATTCCGAAGTAATCCAATGAGTCCAATATTCCGGTGATAATGTCAATCCCGTAGGAATTAAAAACAATCATAGTGACAGAAAATAATAATTAATCCATCTGACAAAGAGTTCAATAAATTTCCTCGTAGTGTAAATTCCAATTTCCTCTAAAAGCGAGTGGTGTCCAATTAAAGAAGTCCGCAAAAATAAAATCCTTTTCCAGGTTACGTAAAATATTCCGTAATCTGTACGCTCTCATATTAATAAGCTAAACAATCAAATATTGATATAACTATGTGGACTAGTCTATTTTCCATAGTCCAAATTCCATAGTTTTCCCTTTCCCTTTGGCTTTTCCGGTTTAGACATATCAATGACATAATCCATAGTCTCAGCTGAAAATAAATACATGATTTTTCCTCTCTAAACCGTGTAATTAGAGCCATCTAATGTCAAAGTTCTAAATAAATCAAAAATAATGCTCCGTGTTACAGCGGAAGTGGTACTTATCTGAGAAATTGCAGCGCGGAGAGTTGCTGTACTGACGTGCCGAAGAAATACTCGAACATAGACAGACAGTTTTGCATGGATTACCTTCGTCAGTCACCGTGCAAACAAAGAAATATATATTGGTCTGTTGCCTAGTTTCTTTCCTCGATTGTACGAGTGAATTGGAGCATCAGCAACGACAGGAGAAAATTCCATGTAGACACGATCTGCATACAGCCTTCCTCGATCAACGTGCGAGTTAAAGAAGTAAAGAGTCAGATCAGTTGCGTCAGCCTTTGAGTTCCGACGTTCCGTGGTTATTTTCCCAACCACGTGATCACCTCCAGATCAGTTGCAGATTTCGACGAAAACAGCCCCGTTCGATGTTTTCAGCTGAGTTAACGATCGCCGAGGCACGCGTCGGGACGAGCGGCACCACAGCACGGGACGGACCGACGAAGGATTTTGTTGGGCAGCGGCAGAGTCGCAGACGTGTTACGGCGGCAGTGACGTGAACTTTGCAGCGGAGCGGATTCGGTTTCCGGCGACCACGCGAACCTGGCGGAGGCCCTAGGCGGATCAGCACTGGCGTAGGTCACGACCAATCCATCTGACAGGGAGAGTACGCAGCGGAGCGCCAGCCGTTCGTACCAGCCAGCGATCGCCCGCGGCGACGGTGCCGGCTCTGATACCATTGTAAGAAATTAGGGTTAGGAGCTAATAGGTCTACCCTCTATTCCTCTGCCTTATCGGTGGTGCCGCTCACAATGCAATTTGAGACTAGAGGGTGGGACCTTTATATAGACTCCAAATTCCAGATAGAACAATCTGTTTCCAGGTAGGACTCGTGACATGTTAGACTAACCACAATACCTAACAGCCAGTTACCGAGCCTATTACTGTTTAGGTCCCAGCACACATGTGTGAGTCATGCGCCGAGTTCGAATACAAATCAAACCCGCAGGCTTTAACAATCCATAGAGCCAATCCTACGGACAACCTGGCATTCCACTCTATATTGTTCCCGGGTATAATTCCGGCATATTAATATACACCGTGTTCCAGTATAGACGTACCGGCTTCCTTAAGTATATTTCCTTAAGTACAATTGCACATCAATAATTCCCTGTTATTTCCGTGACACTTCCACACTGAAGTTTAATTCCGGACAATGTAGTAGATATATAAAATGTTGTAAGACATAATTTCCTACAAAAATCAGACAAAACTTGAAGCCTTTACTCAGCCATGAAATGTACATCAGTGCATTGCTTATATTGTATTCCATTAACGGCTTAGCTGCCAGGGTGTTGATGGTGTAATTTGGCTAGCTAGTGAAATGAGCCAGATTAGTTTATTCGTTGTTCAAGCTAATCGATTTATAAATTGCTTAAGAATTGTAACAGGAATTTTTGGATGGTCTAGAACAAATCATAGCCAGAAACAAGACATTTGGAGCTACACCACCGCTGCTAATTGTGACAAGTTCTAGCCAGACTCGGATGCCAAGTCGAAGGATATTTGCGAAGCTGTGAAGTCACGCAAGGAAAAGGTGCAACACGAAAATCACATACACGTGAGAGGTGGTGTACGATCCATTGTGATTATCTAACGTGATTAGCGTCCTGGCCAAAATATTTTATTCATAGTGAATATGGCGAATATGGCCGACGTACTGTAGCTTAGCATTAGATTTGGTAAGCATATATTTTAACCGAGTCAAGAGGGGTTTTGATCGGTTTTACATGTTGGAGTTTTAGTCTTGTACGCCAAGTGCACCGGTCAGGATTTCCATATTTGTTACTAATCGTAGTACGTACTAGTACTAGAACTAAGCTAGGCCGGCCGGATCGATTAGAGATAGTTAGGATTATTCGGCTTGCAAGTCAAGAAAACGATTCGGATCTTGCTTTGTACGCCAAAGACCAGGCTGCCTATATAACATGGGCATACGGCCGATTGACGCAGAGCCAATCAATCTATCAAAATACAATCTACTTTTACTTTCTTTCTTTTATCGTTTTTCTCCCATGCTCTAGCAGCCCTAGGGTTTGGATTATCTTTGCCGTTTTACACTGAAAAGCGGTCGTTTCTCCTCCACGAAAGCGAGGAAATCTTTGTTGCTTTGCTCGGAAAGCAATCGGTTCGTCGTCACGAAAGTACGGCGGTTATCGTGGTGTCGCGTGACAATTTTACGTGGCAACACAATTGGCGACTCCGCTGGGGACGAAGTTTCGAACGGTCTCCAGCCCGTTCCTCCTTCGAAGAGAGCGTCATCAAGAGGCTGCAGTCTACAACGGTATGAGTAGTCAATTCCCTTGCGTAGATGCAAATAACTCTTATGTTGATGTTGCTAAGTCCTTTGATACGCATAGTGTATCGGCTAGCTCTAGTTGTAACTATGTGCAAGAGCCGCTGCAATATTATCTACATGATCCATCTAATTTTAGTGACTTGCAACATGTAAACTCAAAATTTCATGCATCGGCAACCCCAGGAGTTTATATGCCGATGAAAAACATGATGAGTTCGGCTAATCAATATGAAACACTCAATGTTAGAAATTTCAATGTTATGCAAGAGAGTGTTTCACCTTTTTATTCATCGGCAATTAGCTCACAATACGTGAGTCCACCTCAAAGTGTGCCGATGGATATGGCAATTGGCCATGCCACTACTAGCTATTTGGCCAATTATTCTCAACCATCATATGCTAGACCTCATGTTACTAATTTTGCACCGTATGCAACTAGTGATTATCAATCGGCTCCGCACCTTCACAATGGTTATAGCCGAACGAGTAAAAAGTCATTAGGAGGATATGTGCCTTTACCTAATACTGTGGCATGTGATACGTCCCCTGCACAATTGCTGAATTTCGGTAGCACCCAAGTGTCATTGCCGAAAAATACTGAGAGATCCGAGGGGCTATCATCAAAAGGTTGGGTTGAAGACATTGTAAAAGAGGTTCTCAAAGGCATAGCTATGCGAACCAACCAGCAGAAAAAGGTTGAATCGGCCAGTACGGCTAATTCGACTAAGGCCGGGTTGGACAATACACGTGCCGAGTCAAATCAACAAAGGATGATCAACAAGTGCATCGCGACCGACTTAGTTGAAGCTGAATTGAATTTGGGTAAATCTAAGTCGGACACACACGCCGAGTTTCTCTGTAAGGGAACTTACATGTTGCCGTATGAATTCCGTGCCAAAGAAATTGATGAGCATCCACAAGAAGAAAATATAGCCGAACCATCTTCGGTTGAAGAAGAGCATCAAAGTGAAGAGGCACAGGAATCTGAAAAGAAGGAAGACAAGACGTTGGAAAATCAAAATGATGTGGAGCAAGATATTGTTCAGGTAATGCAACCATCATACTCTCCCAACGTGATTGATTTTGAGAACAAGAAAATTCTTATTCGGTCGTATCAGACCGAATCTACTAAAGGAAAAATATTGTCATTGACGATAACGCTGCGCTGACGATGATCGAACAAAAAAATTCAAAAGTAGGGGTGTGGAAAGACAATGAAAGACAGGGACAATCGGCTCCAAGACCAAAGCCGATAGTTAAGCATTTGTTGGACAAATACACTTCGCGCAAGGCCAACAATGTGTTTAATCGTCTTGGGAGTACTAAGCGTCCTATGTTTCCTTTTGGACCTCCAGGTCGTGAGCGCCGGCGAAGAAACTCATATGACCAGCAACCCTACTTTGCGATGAAGCCGACATATTGGAGCTTTTGCACATCCTATGTATCCTCAGTTTCCACCATGGGGTGTTACTCCTTTGGCGCCATACCCTCCAGGGCCAGCAAGTTATTTTCAGCCAGAGTGGGCTTCTTCAGGTCCTATGTACAGACCATGGCGTGGAAAAAGAGCTCGATTTGATCAGGGAGTTAGGCCACGGGATGACATTGTTAATTGTGGTAATGATGAGAGGTCAGTACCGGAAAGTTCAAATCCACGCGCGAGACACAACGCATGGCATAGTGCATATAGGTGGTCGGAAGCTCGCATGGGTGCCGAAAACAATCGACGTTGGCAGTGGCATACAACAGCAGCAACGAGAGTCTGGTCTGTCTCAGAAGGAAGTTGGTCTAGAGATTAACGTGCAGAATGGTGGAGACAAAGTATCTCACGTGTCCTCTAGTGCTAGTCAAGAGGTGGATTCAGTTAGCACACGTACAGTTTCAGCTATGGGAAACAGCAGCTCACGTACATCCACTAGTTGGTCTCCAATTGTTTTTGGCATGTTTGATCAATATGGGAATCCAAGTAGTAGTGGAAGTCGGAAAGTTGCAGCCGGAGGTGTATCTGATCAGCAGAGAAATATTTCGGCTAAGGACAGAATATTTGTACCAAGAACGACAGTGCGTCAGTACAGGCCGAGAGACTCGGGGGGCAGCAGGTTTAATTCGGTCGCGCCAGGGACTAAACCAGAACCTCGATGGTGCCCGGCAGGACTCACACACACTCAGAAACGGCGTGTACAACGACTACGAGCTTTGGAAATAAAGGAAGAAATAGCCGAGGAAAAGCGAGATGAACTGTTCAATCGAGATAGACCAATGGTGCCTACGAACACTTGGAAGGAGAAGCGCATCGTGGCGGGGGAGAGTAGAGCTGCAGATGAGACGATTAGTGATGCGAATTCAGAAAATAATAGAGATGCATCTAATGATATGGATGTTGATCAAGGATGATAATCCGGCGCACATCACGTTGACAAGGGCATCGGTTGATTTGCAACATGGTGAGATACGATGTTTGACTGATGCTAGTGTTAGGTGGCCGCAAAAACATACGTAGAATTATGGTTCCGGCAAGAGCGATAATCATGAAATAATTGATGGTTTTGATGACATGGAGAAGCTTGGAGAGATTCTCATCGGCAGACCCCGCTTGAACAAATAGAAATTCGTGTTGGAGGCGTTACAAGGCCTACGCTAACATGGAAGCCGATCAGAAAAGCATAAGAAAAGTTGAACTGTTTGTTCCTTTACTTCGGCTAAAGCATGAGGCCGGATTTACATGGGGGGCAAAATAACAAAAAGTGATACTTGTCGAGTCCTCCGGTATTGCGAGCGTCCAAGTCTGGCGTGCCGTTCAGATTCTATATTGATGCATAAAATACAATGATCGGCATGGTGTTGGCGCAAGAAGATGGCGGGAAGGAGTACATCATTGCATACCTAAGTCGTCATTTGCCCGACACCGAGACTCGGTACGTGTTTATTGAAAAGTTATGCTTGTCTTTATATTGTGCATGTATCAAGTTTTGACCATATCTACGTTCTAGTACATGTGTGATAGCTTACCAATCGGACGTGATTTAATACATTTTACAAAAACCGATTCTTAGTGGTAGTATTGAAAGTGGGCTTATAAACTGATAGAACATGATTGAGCATATAAATCGCTGCGTGTTATGAAGTTATCACCGATTTTATTGTTGATCATAGGATTGAGTATGATGAACATATTAATTATGTTAGTGTTTGCCCATAGAATATTTATTTTAATGGATCGGTCTATAGAGAAGAACAAAGGCAAGGTTGTGTATGAAACATCGGTCCGTCTTGAATATCCTTGTACTTTGGTTTACAAACTTTAGTTGATATCGTGTTAAGGATATAGATGCTTTTGGAAATTCGCTTCTGGTAGTGCAACAAATAAAAGGCGAATTTCAGTGTTTGATGGATTGCTAAATAGTTAATTGAACCGATGTTTAGATATAGTAAGTCTCTAGATACTTTCACGGTCAATCATATTCCTAGAGGTAATTCTGTAGCTAATTTCTTAGGCCAGCAGGCATCCGGTTACCACTTTAGCAAAGTGAATTTTTGTTTTCCAAAGCCCGATGCTAGCTGTTGTTTGAAAATCAATGCACACCGGTGGATGCTAGTTTGCTACAGGGTGCAGCTGGTTCTGGTTCAGTTCAGCAACAAAATAAGTCATGATTCAGTACATTGGACACAAATAACCGAATTAGCAAGTAATTTAGAGTCCGTTGATTTGGAGAGTACCTGTGTTTAAATATTTAAGGATCCATGTCAAACAACAGATAGAGAATTCGGTAAATGTTCGCCGAGTTAGGAAGACCTGTATGGAGTTGTTAAGATTGTTCTTAAAATTTATATTTTGTGCAATTCTTATGGGAGAGAAGGTGCTGAAAGCTCTCAATGAAAAATAATTTAAAGGGTACATTATCCTAGCATGCAGCAGGAGGCATAGCGATATTTGGCCGATATATTATTCAAAATATCGCCCTGAGAAACAAATGGTCGATGCATTTTGACATCGCCCTAAGTAGAAAACCTGGCCGATGTGTTTTTTACATCGCCCTAAGATGAATATTTGGCCGATAAATTATTTGAGATATCGCCCTAAAATATTTTTTTTGGCTGATGTGTTCTTTGGACATCGTCCTGAGCAATTAGTTGGCCGGTAAAGTGATCGGCACCGTCCTAAGGTAACAATTATAGTATTTTTGGTCAATGCAATTGTACCAAAAACAGGGGGGCATGTGTTGATGGTGTAATTTGGCTAGCTAGTGAAATGAGCCAGATTAGTTTATTCGTTGTTCAAGCTAATTGGTTTATAAATTGCTTAAGAATTGTAACAGGAATTTTTGGATGGTCTAGAACAAATCATAGCCAGAAACAAGACATTTATGTTAGGGAATAGCTCAACTTGTATTACTGGGGGCCAAAAGGCCACAATATAGTACAATGTACAGGTGCAATATGCAAAAGGGCCCCTGACATATGGGCAAATATAATACACACACATATCTACATATCTACTCTAACACCCCCCCCCCCCTCAAACTCATGGTGGATCCACAACACTGAGTTTGGAGAGTAAGAAGTCATGCTGCGCTCGGTCTGTGCCTTTGTAAAGAAATCCGCCAACTGCAAATCTGAAGGCACATAATGAAGCGCAACAACCTGATCCTGCCTGAGCACGTGTATAAAAGCATCAACACCAATATGCTTGGTCAGCTCATGCTTGACCGGATCACGTGCAATACTGATAGCACCTGTACTGTCACACAAAAGAGGAGTGGGTGTCGTAACAGAGACCCCAAAATCTGCAAGCAACCACCGTAACCAGGTCACCTCAGCAACAACGAAGCCATAGCCCGCAGCTCAGCCTCAACACTCGAACGGGAAACCGCTACCTGTTTCTTCGTCTTCCAAGCAACAAGCGAACCACCAAGAAACACACAGTAAGCAGAAAGTGAACGACGATCCGTAGGATCACTCGCCCACGTAGCATCCGAGTAACACTGGAGCTGGAGAGAGCTGGAACTAGGGAAGAAAAGACGACGAGTAATCGTGCCACGAAGATAACGAAGAACACGGAGGAGATGACTGTAGTGAACGGTGGTAGGAGCTGAGACAAACTGACTCAGAATATGAACAGGATAAGAGATATCCGGGCGAGTGACAGCAAGGTAAACAAGACTCCCAACAAGATGACGATAACGTGTGGGATCAGAAAGAGGATCACCATCAGTAGGACGAAGCTTAACATTAAGCTCCATAGGAGTCTCAACAGTACGGTCATCACTAAGATCAGCCCGAGAAAGAAGATCCTGAATATACTTTTCCTGGGAGATAAAGAAGCCATCGGCTGTAGAAGAAACCTCAATCCCAAGAAAGTAGCGAAGAGGACCAAGATCAGACATGAGAAACTGCTCACGTAGACGAGCCTTAACAAAGGCAATGTGCTCAGGGTCATCACCGGTGATGATCATGTCATCAACATAGAGAAGCAGCAAGGTCCGACACCGAGGAGAGGTGTAGACAAACAGTGCAGGATCATGAGCACTGGGAGAGAAGCCTGCGGCGATAACCACTGAGGAGAAGCGCTCAAACCAGGCACGAGGGGCCTGTTTAGGCCATATAGAGATCGTCGAAGACGACAAACCATCCCATCAGGAACAGAATACCCAGGAGGAGGCTGCATATAAACCTCCTCACTCAACTCGCCATTAAGAAAAGCATTCTGAACATCAAGCTGGGACACAGACCAGCGTCGAACAGAAGCAACAGCAAGAAGAGTACGAACAGTGGTCATATGAGCCACAGGGGCAAAAGTCTCGTCATAGTCACGGCCGTGCTCCTGCTGAAAGCCACGAGCCACAAGACGCGCTTTATAGCGCTCGAGAGATCCATCAGAGCGGGTCTTAATTTTATAGACCCACTTACACGTGATAGGACGAACACCAGAAGGGGGAGAAACAAGATCCCAGGTGCCAGTGCGCTCAAGCGCAGCGATCTCCTCAGCCATGGCAAGCTGCCATTCAGGATGACGCTCAGCATCCCGATAAGAAGTCGGCTCGGAGACAACAGAAAGACCATACTTACTAGGAGAATAACGGTCAGGAGGACGACGCTGACGAACAGGCCGTGAATGGGAAGACTCATCGGCGGAAGACGACTCATCAGAAGAAGAGGAAAAGGAATAGGAGAAGGAGGAGCCGAAGCCGGAGAACGAGGAGTACTAGGCGGAGAGAGGATGGCGCCGAAGATGGAGGAGGCGCACAAGAACTAGGAGGTGGAGAAGAGACAGCAGGAGGTGAATCAGGAAAAAGGAGAAAAGAGATATCATCCACCGGGTAAGTGCCAGAGGTGTGGCGAGGATAGAAGGAGCGCGTCTCATCAAACGTGACATCACGGGAGATGCGCATCCGACGACCAACAGGGTCCCAACAGCGGTAGCCCTTATGCTCATCACTGTATCCAAGAAAAACACACTCAACAGACTGAGCGGTCAGTTTGGTGCGTTCGCGAGGAGGAAGAAGAACATAGCAAGCGCAACCAAATAAACGAAGAGCCGAGTAGTCTGGAGAGGTACCAGAAAGACGCTCGAGAGGAATGCCACCTTGAAGGGCAGCAGAAGGCTGAATGTTAATGAGGTAAGTCGACGTAGCAACAGCCTCAGCCCAGAAATGCGGCGGAAGAGAGGAAGCAATCATCATAGCACGGGTAGTCTCAAGAATATGACGATGCTTACGCTCGGCGACACCATTTTGAGCATGGGCGCCGGGACACGAGAACTGGGCAAGGGTGCCCTGCTCAGCAAGGACACCACGCAGGTGCTGGGAGATATACTCTCCTGCAGAATCAGCACGAAACACACGAATAGGAGTGGAATACTGAGTACGAACCATGGCCACAAAGCGCTGATAAATAGCAAGCACCTCACTGCGAGAGCGCATAAAAAATAACCAGGTGTACCGTGAAAAATCATCAATGAACAAAATATAGTATCGATGGCCCCCTTTAGAAGCAAAGGGTGCCGGACCCCAAACATCTGAATGAACTAAATCAAAAGGTCGCTGAGATACAGACGCACTAGTAGGATAGGGAAGCTGAATCTGTTTACCTAACCTACAACCCTGACACGAATGTAAAGACACATCTCCTGAGACAGACCCCAGAAGACCACGACGAACTAATGACGATAAACGGGAGCCACAAAGATGACCCAGCCGATGATGCCACTGCTGAAAAGAGCCAGTGACAGAAGCAGCAACCGCAGAAGGACTGGCTGATGAAGTCAGCGGAAGGAACGCGAAGCCAGTCTAACTCCCATAGCCCCGGGGACTCAAGGCTGCGAGGGCCAGCTCCAACCAGGGCCTGTGTACGACGGTCCTGAACAGCACAAGAATCAGCGTCAAGAATGACGCGACAACCAGAATCAGTAAGCTGACTAGCAGAAAACAGGTTCATCTTAAGACTAGGAACATGAGAAACATCAGGAACAGAGAAAGAGGAAGTAGAAAGGGTGCCTCGACTGGAAACAGGAAGAGAGGTACCATCAGCCGTGATAACACGGACAGGAGAAATAAAGAGCGAAGAGCAGAAAGAATAGAAGACGCAGAAGTCATATGAAAAGAAGCTCCAGAATCCAGATACCACGGGGATGACGTACCTGACTGTGTAGAAGGTGGTGGTCGCACGGTGCCCGAAGAGCTAGTCACAGAACCAGCAGTACCCGTCGAGGAAGAGCCTGTAGCAGCGAGCAGACTACGAAGACCTCGGATAATGTCCTGATCAGACAGTGCAGCAGCAGAAGATCCTGACAATCCAGCCTGGGCAACAGCAGAAGATCCTGAAGAACCAGCCTGCCGACGAGCAAGGAACTGCTGACGTAAGCTGGGATCCCTCTTCCAGCAGCCGAGATATCATGACCTGGCCTGTTACAGTAGGCGCAGGGAGGACGAGGAGACGCACGGGGCTGCTGAGGCTGACTCTGGGCCGGAGGAGGAGAGAGTATCGGCGGACCTGGAGACCGCAACGAGGCTGGCGGCACAGAAGGACCACGAGCAGACGGCACAGGAGGACCACGAGCAGCAAGTACAGAGGGAACCTCAAGAAGACCAGCACCACGAAGACGAGTCTCCTCAGCCCGAAGCTCAGCTAGTACCTCAGAGAGCGGAACACGACCACGGGCAAGCAGCTGGGCACGGCGCGGCTCAAACTCCTTGCGGAGCCGCGACAAGAACTCATAGACACGCTGAAACTCCAGATCTGCGCGCACAGTCAGACAGCAGGGACAGGTGCCACACACAGCAGTACGAAGAGAATCAAGCTGACGCCATATAGCAGCACTCTGAGTGTAGAAGTCATCAATAGTGGAATCGCCCTGCTGAAGATCATGCTCCTGACGAACCACGGACAGGTAAAGAGCATCGCCAGACGGCTGATAGCGCTGACGAAGAAAAGTCCACTGAGCAGCAGCAGTGGGAAGACCCATGAACTCAGCAGCATACTGAGGCAGAACACTGGAAGTGAGAACAGCAGCAGCACGAGCATCCTCATCTATCCACTGAGCGTAGTCAGACAGATCCAGCCGGTACGTCGCAACAGCAGTAGAATGCTCCTCGACCTTCCCTTTATAATCAGCCAGAGCAGTGTCATAAGCACTCTGGGCTGCATCCTTAGCCTCCTGAGTAGCATCGGAAGCAAGGGCAACAGGCGGCGGCGCAATGGGTGCCAGAGGAGCAACGGGGCGCGGCGGACAGGAGACCTCGCCAGAAAGCACACCCCAAAGACGAAGACCGCGCATGTGGACGCGCATGAAGGCAGCGAAATCAGGGTAATTCGCGCCATCAAAAATCACCGGGCAGCGAGGAATCGCAACATAGCCCGACGAGGAAGACATTGTACCTGTTTTTTTTTTTTTTTTCTACCGAATCAAAAAGAACCAGAGAAGGCGACGGGAGACGATCGAATCGATCTGGAAGCAAGCCGACGGAGTGGAGGGACGGGGGAGGGCGCGGCCGGGCGGGCGTGGAGGGACGGGGGCGGGCGCGGCCGGGCGGGCGTGGAGGACGGGGGCGGGCGGCGGCCGGGCGGGCGTTGCTGGGCCGGGACAAGGACGTGAGCGCGGCGGCAAGCTGAGGAGGGCTGGTGGAGGCGGCGGCTAACGGCGGCAGGGAGCCGGAGATGGGCGAGCTCGGCCACGGGAGGATGAGGAGCGGAGGGCGCGCGAGTCAACGGAGGCGAGGGCGTTGGCGAACGGCGGCAGCGGCGGGAGCCGGAGGTGGGCGAGCAGGGACGGCGCCGAGCGGCCGGGGCGGAGACGAGAAGCGGCGGCGGCGGCCGGGGCGCGGCGGCGTGTGGCCGGGGCGCGGCGGCGGCTGCGGCCGGAGGAGGAGCCGGCGACGGCCGGACGGCAACGGCGACACACGGGTGGCGGCGCANCGGAGGACGCGGGGCGGCGTGGTGAGGAGCAGGTGCGGGGAGAAGGAAGGAAGAGGAGGGCGTGCGGGGGATAGGGCGTGCGGGGAGGGTCAGCGGCGTGGCAGAGCGGGTGCGTGAAGCAGGTGCGTGAGCGGCGGCGGCAAGCTCGCAGGCAGCGAGGAGGAGGCAGCGGCGGCGACCGGACGCGGCGGCGAGGTGCCAAGGCGGGCGGCGGCTGCGGCTGCGAGAAGAGAGGAAAAAGAAACCCTACGGCTCTGATACCATGTTAGGGTAATAGATGCTTGTTGTATTACCAGGGGCCAAAGGCCACATATATAGTACAGGTACAGGCAAATATACAGAAAGCCCCTAACAGGTGGGGAAACTACAATATACACATATATACTCTAACATCTACAACCTAATTAATTAAGAGTTGCATGACACCACACACATGTTACTACCCACTATAAAGGTGGTAACATAGCCTAGTAAATGTGTATATTACTAGTCTAAGTTACTTCCCACTATGACTAGCCTAAGTATTAGTACATATGGCCTCAACTGTTTTCCAAACAACAAACTTTATGCACTGACATTTCATCGATCACATTTTTCTAATCTTTGACCGTGCATAAGTTCGAGGCCATAGTCAATCTCTACCCAGCTCATTTCTTGCCGGCCGGCACTAGCTGTCCATGCACATACATGCATCATGCATGCGAATGTATACAAATATCCTCACTTGAGATCCAAATCTCAACGGCAACGACATTATTGCTACGCGCTGGCCAATCTTTTTTCTCACAAGATGACCTGATATATCCAATTACAAAAAAAAA
This sequence comes from Puccinellia tenuiflora, assembly GCA_012064385.1. Classification (NCBI taxonomy): domain Eukaryota; kingdom Viridiplantae; phylum Streptophyta; class Magnoliopsida; order Poales; family Poaceae; genus Puccinellia; species Puccinellia tenuiflora. The sequence continues at coordinate 498,141 of QRDG01001456.1, read as the reverse complement.
CAAGAAACGAATACTACCACCATGACATGCGAGAAGAATAACACGACACAAGACTCCAATGAGATTAAGAGGTGGAAAAATTAACCACGTCAGCAATGTGAACGCAGCAAGCACAAGTTGATTGCAAACCAACGATTTTTTTTACCGTATATAGAATAAATTACATAGAAAAAAGAAAAGTATTGCAACATTTTGTGCGCAGTTAGAAAATTTACCAATACGACTCCTGAGTTCGATCCACATCCTTCCACGCGTTGTAGAAAATGGCTTCTCATATTGGTGGTTGCTGCTGATCATGCTCACGACATGGTGGATATGCAAACATCGTAACGCGGCCGTCTTCGGCAACGCTCGACCCTCCGTGTGTCGGTGCTTTTGTGAGAAACAATCAAGGTAGATGCTACGCGGGAGCCCGAGGCCCGCGCCGACGGTGAAACGAAAGGTGCTTTATTTCTACTTTATCTCACGAAATGACCTATTACCACCTATAGGAAAAAATATGCACAGAGAGGGACAAGAAACAAACACGAGCATGTGATGTGAGAACAATGATAGTACAAACAAAGCTTCCAACAGGAACATGGTTGGAGAGACCAGAAATGGGAAACTTAACCAGCTAGGTCCACTGTCAAACACAGCAGCACAAGTGGATCGCAAGCAAGAGAACAATATAAAAAACACGTCGTCACGGGCCACCAAACGGCTCTCCAACCACCCACCGGACGATCTGAGCCGTCCACGTGTCCTGCGGCCCGGCCGTGTGCACCCACCGGGTGCCACCTACCGTTGCGCGCTGGGTATATTAGGACACGGGCAGATCGCGGTGATGGTGCTACGCGCACCCGCACCGACGCACACAGAGAGGAGAAGATCACCGTCGTCCGTCACGGCCACCGACGCCGCGAGCCAAAAATAACTCTGGGGGCGCCCCCACAAATCGCTCTCTCCTCCTCCTCCTCCACCTTCCTCCTCCCTCCCTCCCTCCGCTCACGAGATCCGCACCGCCTGGCGCCCGCTCGTCTCTGGCAGCGACCGACCGACCGATCTCCAAAGCGCGCGTCTTGTTCTTGGTTTCCGGCCGACGGCGGCTCTTGTCCAGCCGGCCTGGTTTGGCCGTCAAGGCGTAGTCGCGCCCGAGGAGGTGCCGGGGCGGTTGCTCCCTGGATTCCGTCGAGGAGAGTGGCGCCGCGCATCTGTCCGCGACGTGGCGGCGTCCTTGGCGGCCACGGCGTCGGCCTTGTCCGGTGCTGCATTGGGCTCCGGGTTCCTCTTCCTCCCCGAGTCGGCGCGCAGCGGGTCTGAGGCTCGGATGTTCGCCGCCGCCGCTGCTGCTGCTGCGAAGAAGGCTCTTTCCGCGCCGGTCCATGGTTGCTGATGGGGACGTGGAAAGCGGCGGCCATGGGGGGGAAGGCGGCGGCGGCCGCGGGGGGTAAGGCGGGGGCCGGCGGCGGCGAGAAGCACAGGTTCCCGCCGCCGTCCGCGCGGTCGCGGGTCAAGCTGTGGATGGTGCGCGCCACCACCACGGTGCTGCTCTGGACCTGCGTCGCGCAGCTCACCGCCGTCGGCGACACCTGGGGGCCCCGCGTGCTCAAGGGCTGGCCCTCCTGCCTCACCGCGCCCGACGAGCCCGCCGCCGCCGTGCGCCACGCCGTCGCCGAGAAGGCCGCCGCCGCCGTCGCGTTGCCGCCCAAAAGTGAGCTTCTTCTTCTTCGGTGTCTGGATGCTGTTCCTCTTCCTAGTAGGACCGAAATTGACAGCCCGCCCGCATTTTGGTTTCGCACATCCTTCCAAATCTCCAACGTAGATTTCCCCAAAAGACCGGTGGTTGGTGTAGATTTTTCGGTGCGTGTCTGAGTTGGTTGCAAATTCGCGTAATTGGTCCAGATTTCATTCTGCGGCAATGTTGGCTTCGGTTCCGGGCATTGCTGCATGTGAATCAGTAAACTCATCGAGTTCAGGCTCGATGTGTGGCAATGCAGATTGTATGGAGAATTGGGCAATGAGGGATCTCCTCACTTCGTCGGTTGGTAGGTCAGGGGTCTTCATTGTTCTTTCCTTGTTAGGATCACATCACACTTTATAGGTTGGTTGAATATGCTTTTACTGGTGGCAAATCATTCATGACTCCAACTGATGCTTTGGTCCCTCATGATTGCCCATCATCTTTCACATGGATTGCAAATGAATGTGATCAGCAGCTTCTGATTAACCATATCAATGTTCGGTGCGTTAACTGTGTAGCATTCACATTGGACATTTTGTGAGATAACTCAATTAGAGAGTATTTTGAAAAAAGAGAAGCCTGCTGATTTTCTATCTATACAAAGACATTGGCTCTTAAACGTTGTATCGTCGCATCGATAATTATGACTCTTTTCCAACAAGGAAAGTTGCATTGATGTGACTGAGGGACCGCTAAAGTACGCTTTAATTTCCTGTTGCCCCAAATACTCTTTTGTTGCCCCAAATACTCAATGTACATCACTGCAATAGTAATATGCTTTGCTTGTTACTAGTACAGCCTTGCCTACACTATTTAAGGAGTCTGCTATATTCGTGTTAACGTTTTGTTGCTGTCATCTTCCAGGGATTTATAGGAACAATGGTTACTTGATGGTCTCGTGCAACGGTGGCCTTAACCAAATGCGATCTGCTGTAAGATATTAGAAATGTTTGTTGTTGAATTTTGTAAGTACTGTGCTTTACAACTTTGACTCTTAACATCGACTTCTCGTTTCTCTATGGTTTTTGCTGCATCAGATATGTGACATGGTTGTGATAGCAAGATATTTGAATGTCACTTTGGTTGTGCCTGAGTTGGATAAGACTTCATTTTGGAATGATCCTAGGTACACTTTGGCACCTTCATACTAATTTCGTTTGCATGGTTGTTGGCTTTATGATTAACGATTATCATTTCTGTCTTGTAGTGAGTTCCAAGATATATTTGATGTTGAACACTTTATAACCTCCTTACGAGATGAAGTTCGCATACTTAGAGAACTGCCTCCAAGGGTGAAGCGGAGAGTTGAACTTGGTATGTTCCACTCGATGCCACCCGTCAGTTGGTCTGATATCTCCTATTACCATAATCAGGTAAGCATCATGTCACATTGTGTTAAGGCTGCTTTGTATCCTTGTAGAATTTATTGAATAAGCTAATAGTTGATTACATTTGTCCTAGATTCTTCCATTGATTCGGAAACACAAGGTTCTACATTTGAATAGAACTGATGCTAGGTTAGCAAACAATGGTTTACCTGTGGAGATTCAGAAACTACGATGCCGAGTAAATTATGGCTCTCTGAGATTTACCGCCGAAATTGAAGATTTGGGCAAGCGAGTAATTAGGATGCTTCGCCAAAATGGTCCTTTCTTGGTTCTTCATTTACGTTATGAAATGGATATGCTGGCTTTCTCTGGTTGTACTCAAGGTTGCAGTAATGAAGAGGAAGAAGAGCTCACGAGGATGAGGTGAATATTTTGGAATTGTAATTTAATCATTCCATTTCTTTGTATAGTACTTTTGTGTGTGGGTGTTAAACCTGCCAACTAGACATGCTCTTTTTACAATAGCCGTAAAACTATTCTTGGATGTAGGTATGCTTATCCATGGTGGAAAGAGAAAATCATCGATTCTGAATTGAAAAGAAAAGATGGCTTTTGCCCATTGACACCAGAGGAGACTGCTCTCGTCCTGAGAGCATTGGACATTGATAGAAGTATGCAAATATACATCGCGGCTGGAGAAATATATGGTGGAAAACGCCGGATGGCAGCTCTCACTTCAGCTTATCCGAATGTGGTATGGACACAGTGAACATGTTTATCTGTTGTATCACACTTGTTTTAAACATGGGCATTTCTCACCTCTTCTTATTTTCCTCCTTGCTGATTCATATTAAATGATTTGTAGGTGAGGAAAGAGACGCTCTTGGAACCTTCTGATCTCATGTTCTTTCAGAACCATTCTTCGCAAATGGCAGCACTAGATTACATGGTTTCTTTAGAAAGTGATATATTTGTCCCGACATATGATGGCAATATGGCTAAAGTTGTTGAGGGTCATCGCAGGTATGCACTGCGCTTGGTTATACATCACACATTTTGTCTTTGTACCACCCCAAACATCTCCCTGTCTCAACCAATACGCACCACTAGATTGTTCAAAACCTTGTTTACAGTGAAAAGGGTGCAATATCGTGTTTGCTACTTCGTATGCATTCTTGTTATTGGTCAATTATCCCCTATTGTTGGCTAGTTGTCCAACTGATATCACATATGATTTTAATCTAAATTCTAGAAAGTGGTGTACTTATTCAGATGTGGTGGTACTTACATGTCTTGTGTCACTTGCCGCATGCAGGTTCATGGGTTTCAAGAAGACAGTCCTGCTAGACCGGAAACTCATCGTCGACCTAGTAGACCAGTACCACAACGGTTCTCTACGGTGGGACGAGTTCTCTTTGCTGATCAAGGCCGCCCACGCCAGCAGCCGGATGGGGTCGGCCTCGAAGCGGACGGTGATTCCTGACAGACCCAAGGAGGAGGACTACTTCTACGCGAACCCCCAGGAGTGCCTGCAGGACAACTATCTCCTGCGCACATCGTGATAAACCACCACCACCACCCTTGTCAATATATTCCGTTCACCTCACACCATTCTTTTCACGGACGCAACCGCCGGATCCGAGGTAGGATTCGTCGTTATTTTCGAGAGGCCGGCTCGGCGTATGCTGCTCGAGCCATAGAGATGGAAGGCTAGAGGAGGGAGGAGGACGCGGACACGGGTATTTGTACATCTGGATGTAGTTGCCTAGCTGGTAAAAACACACGGTATAGAAATGGGGAATTGTTAATTCCGCCGAATAAGGATTTATATACTGATGGTACTATTGTATAGACGGTGATAGAAGAAGAATCTACCACGAAGAGGAAGGTAATTTTTTTAGAGAGATGCTGGGTTCACATTTCTTCTCTGGTCTTTGTAACATAGCAATTGTTCTTCTCGATGTATACAGTTTTTATTGGATCGATATGGATAGTATTTTTTTTGTTATCATTTTTCTTGTGTCGTCCATTGGCACTCGTGGGAGCGGCAGACCGACCGAGATTACTCGAAAGCTTTTTCAGCAGCACAATTAAAAAAGAATAATTGGTTTTATGCCCCCTGGTGTTCGGACGCCTGAGATGCAAAAGACTACTGGGGAGAGTGCAAAGTGTGGACCAGAGTTGATGTGCTATATTTTTTATACACATTTTTTAGGTGCTTATAAAAACTAAAACATGTTCGAAGTCTTTAACAAAAACAAACAGAGAAACATGTTTGGACTATTCTAGCCAGCAGCGCAAAGAAAACTGGCACATAACTCGAAACCTATCTAGGCCACCAACGAGCGGGTACGCGTCTTATACGGGCCGCTCTGGCCCTCGACCGTGCTCCAAAGGCTATTCGGTGGGCTTCCCATTTCGTCTGTAGTCACCTCTGCCTGGCCCAATGATGTTTTTTTTAACAAGAAAAGGGTCCGGAAGAACCCAGGTGCTGCTTTATATAAGAAAATCACCCTACAGCGAATACATGGACCCAAACAAAAAGGAAAATTACAACTTGGCCCAAGGAAATATGCGATGACCAATGAAAAAAATAGCGCGCTATATCACCGCTATTAGCACGATATAGCGTTTTGGGAATTGTCTCGCTATAAAAATCGTGTACGCTATAATGAAATAGCACGCTATAACGCGATATAGCACGCTAATAGCATATTTTTAGGCCGGCGCTATATTTCTGTAGCGCGCTATTTTTTTCATTGGTGATGACCCCAACTGATAAACCTAGGTTGCGATGTGGCCCTTGCCTAAATCTGCATCTCCAATTAAAAACTGACCATGCCGCTATCAGAGACTATGCCACTTGGGACGACACAACTCCACCCGCAGCTCACACGGAAGGTAGAAGACGTAGATGCCCTGTAGGAGATGCCTTGCCTCCCATTTGGCACAGCGACCGGGAGGAAGAAAAGGAGCTGGGGCCGATGACATGTTTGATCAGCAGACGCCATAGCTCCAACAGGCCGCCCTTTGGCCAAAAGAGCCCATGGTTTGGCGGAGATCTCCTTCACATGAGAAACCGTAGGTGATGTCCAAGGAGGAACTGTCGTAGTTGTCTAGAACCGATCGATGGTAGAACTCCAGATAGACGAGACCACAAACCTGAATCGCACACAAAGCTGCAAACCAACGCAGCACCGCCTTTGGCACCATGCCGGCAAGAAGTTAGGGGTGGAGTGGACTGTAGCCGTGCCACGGTCTGGAACCACGAGCTGATTTGGTAAGGAGATCCGGCCAGAACCATGCCCCACTGGCCGCCGTCGACCATGGATGCCGAGCAGGGACAAGATCCCGACCCGTCCCGGCGATGCTTGCCAACGCCAAGATCCTACTCCAAAATGATATAGCGCCAAACTCCATTAACCTAGAACTAGCCCTAGACCTAATATACACAGAGGTGGCCCGACCTCCTTCCCCGTCCCCACTGCAAGCGGCAGAGGAGGACGGGGTAGAGCGGAAGGAAGAAGACGACTCTCAAGAAGAGAAGGAAGGGAGAGGATAGAAAGGATGGTCGAGAATGAGCGGTATCGATCCCAATGATGTTTGAGAGTGAACGTCTTGAACCTAGGGGCATCTGCACGCGTTTTAGAAAAATACATTTTTAACCATATTTTAAAATGTCAAAAAGTTCCAAACAAAATTTGCGCACGTACATAACCGCATTGCTTGTGGGCGGCGCAAAATTTCGCGAAAAAACAGTCTAGCTTTCGCGTATCTAAAAAGGACAAATTTCGTTTCGAAAAAACTCCCCCACCCCCATACACACACAAGAAGAAATAAGTGTTGTTAAAACGGATGTATTGAGGGAGTACATCTTTTGTATACAAGAAAAATGGTTGTGTGCGTGGATAAAATATTGTGATGTACCGCATCCAAATTTATCTTGGGGAGTTTCAGACATTTACAAATATACTCATTCGTAAAAAGTTGTCACAGTTTCTTATAAATATGGACGTGCCTAGCTAGACGCATACCTAGAAAATTTATGACATCCTTTTATTGATACTCCCTCCGTTCCTTGATATAAGGGGACTAAGATTTTGAGAAAAATTTCAAATATAAGATGTATTGTGATTTATGGACAATTGTACCCATTAACAAATGAGTCGCAATATGGAAATGAGGGATTTGAAGTATTGTTTTCAATTTGTGGCTATTATGTACTCCTATTTCTCGATTGTTTTCATGAGAAAATAAGTATGTAATTAAAATACCGATGTTTTAATATCCGTGTCAAAACCTGAGACACCTTATATTAAAAAACGAAGGGAGTATTTTTTTTTTTGGTGAACGGGGCAGATGGCCCCGTGTGGAGGCAGCTACGTATGTATTTTCCGACGAAGCTTGGGCCTATGCCCTATAATTTGCGTATTGGGGTTTGGCTGGCCATGGTTTTCCGGTTGACAAGATTGCCATTATTTCGTGTAATACGATTCATAATAAAGTGTTAGATTCCCCGTCCATGATTAGCTCCGCGTGCACGAGGTCGATCGAGCCGAGGGATGAAACAGGATCCCCGACGATCGAAATTACAGTAAATTGAATCTGCATCCCGTCGTGTTCTGACACCACGTGACCACACGCGACGTACGTGGCTCGGCACTGGCCGTCCACCGGGGGAAGGACTCGACAGACGGACGGTGAGGATGAACGGCCGTGAAGATATAGATACGTTGTACGTGGACCTAAATCAGGGCGGCCTAATAATACGTCTACGTACGCGGGATGCATGTACCCGCAGAGCCGTTGTTGTTCACTTCCTGCTGGGTCTCGAGGGCCCACCTGTCTGCGAGTGAGTGGACCAGTGAGCGAGCTAGGGTGCATGCATGGACGGTTTGTCGACTTGTGCTCTGAATGATCATCGATCTGGGCGTTTGTACTCCTACTTTCACCGGTCAAGCGTCACTCGCATCGGCCAATCAAGCGGCCGGCATACCTAGCTAGCTTAGAGCATCCCAGCCGTTGTGCCCCCACAGCACACTTTGCCGGTGGCTCCTAGGGGGGCGCCGGCGTATTTTTTAGCCCTGGGACTGGGCATGTTCCCAGCCATGCCCTCACCCAACGTCGGCCGTAGAGTACGCGTGGCGGCTCGTGAGCTTCCGGCCGCCTCCTCGTGCTCGATCTCCGCGCGCCGCCGCCTCGCACTCGACTCCTCCTCCCCGCCCAACTCCTCCTCCCTCCAACTCCATGACCGCATCCTGGGGGCCATGGCTGCGCGGCCGTCGGCCGCAGGCGGGACCAGCTCGCGTAGGACGTCCGCGTCCACCTCCGCCGCGCTGATGCGGGACTAGCTCGCGGAGGACCAGGCCCGCCCGCCACCCGCGCCGCCGATTCAAGCGCGTCGAAGGCCGTGGCGAGAGGGACCTCTCGCGGTGGTGCCCACCGCCATGGCGACGGAGCCGCGGGCGCGAGCCACGAGCTCCGAGCTCGGCCACGAACGCCACGGACGCGCACGCCACGGGCGCGAGCCGCGAGCTCCGCCCTCGGCCGCGAACGCCACGGACGCGCACGCCATGGGCGCGAGCCGCGAGCTCCGCCCTCGGACGCCGGCCAGGCGCGAGGCGCGGGACGCGAGGGACGCGAGGGCCGCCCCGGCGAGGGACGCGAGGACCGAGAGCTCCGTCCCAGCGATGGCCGCCGCGGCCCCAGCCGCACGAGCTCCGGCCGCAAGGGACGCCCGGCGACGCCGGCGCGAGGAAGAGCGCCGCGACTTCGAGGAGATGCGAAAAAAATAGGCCTTTCTCCCGGAGGCGGAGCTGGGCGGAGGGTCGGCGGCGCGAGGTCACGGTGGCGGGGGCGAGCACGGCGGCGAGGGGCGACCACGGTGGAAGAAAAAGGAGAGAGAAAGGAGCTCTCGCGCACGTGGTGGTGGGATTGGAAAAAACAGGAGAGAGAGGAAGCTGAGAGACTGACCGTGGGCCTTTTGCATGCAAAAGCATTCGCCGGCGCCCCCAGGCGAAACCCAGCAGGCTGGGTTCGGGTTGGGTTCGCCGACGTATTTTTTTAGCAAATCCGGCGAAAAACGAGCTCCTGGGGACGCGACTGGGAATATTTTTGTACGCCGGCGTACAAAAAGTGCCCTGGGGGGACTTCCTGTGGGGCTGGTTGGAGTTGCTCTTAGCTAGGCAGGCACTGCGCTTTTGGGTGCGCTTTGTTTCTGTTTGTCCGCTGAGGTGGACCGATAAGAGTTGGCAGCATGCTGATCATCCATGTACCCTGCAACGGCATCCCATATGCTACCTCGCGACCCCTAAGATTAATTTTAATAATAATGTATACGTGTGTGTTTGCCAAATTGGCGTGCACACGTATGGCAATTTCATGGAATAATAATGAGCATTATTAGGAAACTAGCTATAGGTGGAATGCTATTTTGTGCCGCACCAATATTTCATGCGCCACTAAATTTTTTTTTGTGGCGCACCAGTTTCCATGCGCCACTAAAAGAAGACATTCTGTGGCGCATCTGGAGGACATGCGCCACTAAAAGAAGACATTCTGTGACGCACCTTCCTCCTTGCGCCACAGAAATTTTGTGGGCCCTACAACCAACGGCTGGCTTGCATCCTACGCCGCCTTTTCTGTGGCGCATCTGGCCACATGCGACACAGAAATATGGTGGGCCCGGCACCAATGATTAGGGGCTGCACAATTCTGTGGCGCATGGGTCCACATGACTTTCTGTGGCGCATGTGGTTCCATGCGCCACAGAATTGTGCAGCATTTTTTCACCCCACGCACCCCCCGTGGATCGCCTTTTTAGTTTTGCACGAAGTGAAAGAAAATGATAAAAAATTCAAAAAATAAAATCTTTTTAGATGTGGGAAGGTTTAGGGTCTAGTTGTTAGGAAAAATTTAAAATACACATTTTGACTTTTTTTTCAAAAGTAGGTGAAAAAATATTAAAACGGGCATAACTTTTGTATACGACGTCGAAAAAATGCGTTTAATACCTTAAAAAAAACTAGAAATTTTTTGGAACCACCCTCACCAGGGTTTACCCGGTTGGACATTTCTCGGATTCTCAAAATTCCAAACAAAAAAAAGTTATGGCGAAAAGAAGAAATTTTCCAGCAAAATCAAAAAATAAAAAAAAAATAAAAATACAATTCTGTGACGCATGTCTAGCCCATGCGCCACAGAATTGTTGGGCGGGATTCCAAATTTTGAATCCCGGCGGCACCCCTTCTCTCCTCCACTTCTCCTCCACTTCTCCTCTCCCCTTCTCCTTCCTCCTCCTTCTCCTCTCCTCTCCTCCACATCTTCTATCCTCCTCTTCCTCCACCTCCACCTCCGGCGACCTCCTCCACCACCCCGGCGACCTCCTCCTCCACCTCCGGCTACCTCCACCTCCGGTGACCTCCGACGACCTCCTCATCCACCCCGGCGACCTCCGGCGACCTACTCCACCATCTCCGACGACTCCCATCCTCCACCCACCTCCGGCTACCCCCTCCTCCTCCACCCACGGCAACACGGCCTCCGACGAGCACCGAAAAAATTCCGGCGGCTAGATCTAGATCTAGATCTGGCCGTTTTTTTTTTTGAAATTCAAAAAAAAAAAAATCTGTGGCGCATGGTGGTGGGTGCGCCACTAAAATATTTCTGTGGAGCACGGTTCTGGGTGCGCCACAGAATCTTAGCATTTCTGTGGCGCACCGCCAGCATACACCACAGAAATATATTTTAGTGGCGAGGATTCTGTGGCGCATGGGCATTTCTTGTGGGTGCGCCACAGAATTCTTTTTTGGTGCGCCACTAATAGCCATTTTCCTGGTAGTGGAGAAGAGTGTCTTCCAATCTACATGCTTGACTGAGGATGTGGCAGCATTGAGGAAGCAGAAAACGTCCCATCCCGCGCGCTTCCAGTTCTGCCGAAGCGGCACCGCCACCTTCGGCGGCGCATGAAACAGAGGGACACCTTCCCGTTGACACCAACGAGGGGGTTTGGCAAGACGAAATCCGCACGCGCCGAGCCGGATCGAACCCGGCCGGGAGGTGGATGGACGCGCCCAACGCTGCCGCTGGCATCGGAAGCTTCGCGGGGTCCGGGAAAGGGTTTCGACTTGCATGCACGTCACTGTTCTACACGACCGATGATGCTGGATCGATGGGGAATAATAACCAGCATATACTTACATATCAATCGCGCGCGACAATTAAGGATAGATAGATAGATAGATGGCATCGATCCGTCGGTCTCAAACGTAACCGGAAAAGCGATGACCACCGTGGTCGACGTCGATGGATCCCCCGCGGAAGATATATAGCTCCGGCCGCCGTGGCGTTCTCCACCTTGTCTTGTCGCGCGCTTTTGCATGCGACCACAAGCAGCTGGCTGGCTAGCTGCAGCAGGGCGACAATGCTCGTGTCGAGCAACATTATTTTTAGTGCGAACAAAAAGTAAACTAAGAGTATATATGGACTGACGGACAGACAGACGGGACCCTACCCTAGCTTTCTCTTTTTCTTTCTTTCTCTTTATCTTTCTTTCTTATCCCTGATGATCAGACTGCATGTGCAGATTACGGCCGTGCCAGCCAGCGACCGAGTCCAGCGCCGGCTTCCGTTTCATAACTTGATGAAAACCAGGGATCGATACCACCCATCCCATCGACTATACCAGGGGCCAAGCCTTAACGAGTATTGCATTTCCTACAAAACAGTTGCATAAGTATTACACGACCGTTATTTAATGCACGCGCTAGGTTTAAGTTCTCACTCAAGAATACGGATAATAAAAAATAAACAAGCGAACTAAAAATAGGAATACGTCGCGTTAATGGATAAAACCTTCGAGTGTAAGCAAGGTTTACCGAGAACTCATTCTTCCTTGGCGACCAAGTTTTTTCTACTCCGCCTCCCCGTGTGTTACCGATTCCTGATCTTAATTTTGGGGAGCGCCGGCTATGAGGAGGATAACAATTGGACACGTCGATGTCGTCGTTGCAGTCTAACAGAAAGCGATGTTGTTACGGCCACGTGCCGACACACGTGTGCTCAACCAAAAACACATGTTCTCAACCAAAAACTGTGAATTAGCACCGGCGTGAAGGTCATACTACAAGGCAATCATGTCACTACTGTTTTGCAAAATCGCCGAGGAATAAAAAGAGGAATTTCTAGGACCGTTTCGATCGTGTGTTCGATCACGAAAGTCACTTTTACGCACATAACTGTCAATACTTTAGGGCGGGTGCTACACAACCACATAAGCCCCCTTCTCAAAAAAGGAAATCACAAAGGTGCTCTTCAAAAGAAGATGCCTACTACTCCAGTACTACTACTACTAGCCCTACAACAAAAGGGGAAGATTTCCCCTTGGAATTGTAGCGAAAGTGAGGGGTCATGGGAGGAAGATGAGCCTCTGAATTTAACCAACCAACAAAGCAGACGCCCGTTACCTCGGCCAATCCCAGCTTACGGTTACCCCACCACCTAAGACCTAACCATGGTTAGCTCAGCACCTTAAATCTAACCCACGCCATAACCCCTCTCCCCTCCCCCTCCATCTCGCCACCACCCACCCTCTCCTCACACGAGCTCTCGCGCACGCACGCTCACACTCGCGCACGAGGACAGCGAGAAGAAGGGGGAAGGAGTCGGTCACTCGGGACTCCGGAGGCGGCGGCGGCGGGGGTGACGTGCCGGGAAGTGTAGGGGTGGGCTGGTTGGTGCGGCGCCGGACGCCGGAGGGACAGAGGGACAGCGGCGGCTGCGGGCGGACCGGCCAGATCTGCGGCCCCGCCGGCGGCGGGCCGCCGTTTCCGAGGCTCCGCATTGGTCCAGGTACGCGCCGGTGCTCGTTCCGCCCGTTCCCGCTGCGAAATCTCACGATTCCGCCGCTTCGATTCTCTTCTATCCCCGCATCTCCTTCTATCAGTGGATAGAGCAGGAGAAAATTGGCGTTTTTAGTAGGGGCCAAAAAAAAAAAAAACCGGTACTTCGCCGCCAAGGAAGTGAGGGTAGCTTCGTTTTCGAGAAGTTTCTGGTGCATTAATTTGTTAGGATTATCCAGGCAACTCCATGTTCTAAGCTGGGCCGGACAGAACCCTGGCGAATTGATGCCTTTCCTTGCTGCTTAGTATCCAATCCTCTGCCGGTTTTCTGGATTGCTCCTCCCGAAGCAGCTGATCTGTGTTCTGTCCCAAGTTTGTACTACTACTTTCGCAGCTTCCTTAGTGTAGGTAGCTAGGTAGATGCAGGCTGAAAGCCCCAAAGGTTTCTGTGATAAAAAGGAGGATTTTGACAACTGCGTCTGAATTTCGATGGGCATCCGTGAGATGAAATGAAGTATCCGTAGCCGTCCATGTCGATTCCACTGGCGATGAATCTTTGAGTTTTCTTAGTTTGTTTGCCGCATGGAAAGTTCAAGAGGCTTGCCTGGAATCTCATCAGTTGCCAGAGATTCAGGGTAGGAAAATCACAGATGCTAGTATTGACTGATGGGGGGACAGCGGGAATCTCGGGATGAAACTGAAATAAAAAAGGCATCTATGTTCAATGAACACATCATGTCTTCAGTATGGGGCTTAAAAAAACCTGTTGGCAGTCAGAGATAGTAGAAAGTGGTAGCCCACTCCTTATGTATACCAACTTCATATTCTTATATAGAATAAGAATCAAGTGCTGAGTAGTTTGCAAGTCGTGTGGATAGTCACTATTGTTTCTGGTTTTTTATACTTGTTAGTGGTTGGGAAGTCATAGTGAGAACCACTGCTTTCTGGTTTTTATTCTTGTTATTACTTATTAGTGGCTGTTTCTGAGTTGAGAAAATCGATAATAACCTCCTCCGTTTGCTCTTTCTATTTTTGCAGGATCTACTACTCATCCAGAGGCTGGACTTATCGGTTTCGTGACAAATTCCTGTTGTAGGGGAGGTTACTGCTGTCTTAAAACCTTCCTCAGTCGTTGCCGCTCTCTGGTGCTCTATAGCTAATGTGGAAGATGTCACTTGTTGCCTGATGATTGCTACCGTGACACCTACCTCGCACTCTAGCGCTGCGTCGTCTGCAGAATTCGACAGGTACGAGAGAGAGGACTGGAGTAAGAAGGGCATCACCCTCTAGTGCATTGGCCTCGGTTCCTTTGCTGTCCACCATGTCTCGCAACTTGGAGGGCCCAGTCCAGATCCAGATGGCCGTTTCAGCCTTGAGCAGCACTCTGATTGGTGACCCGAGCAAAACTAGAAGTGAGGGGAAGGTTGTCGGATGGAAGCGTGTTTTTGTGCAAACTGACACAGGTTTTGTGCTGGCTGTTCAGCTAGATCGTGGTGACAGTGCACACACCGTCAAGCGAAAGCTGCAGCTGGCCCTCAATGTTCCCACTGAGGAGAGTTCTCTGACATTTGGTGATCATGTCTTTAAGAATGATCTCAGCAGTGTCCGAAATGATTCTCCACTGCTTCTGACCAAGACATTCATGCACCGGAGCTCATCCACCCCATGTCTGTCTCCGACAAGCAAGGATATCCAGCAGCAAAAGGATACGGGTGGTCCAATTGAAGTTCTAGTATGTCCGAGCCGCTGCTCTCGGGCAAAGCAGGTTGTTAAGGATGTTGCTAGGGCCATAAGAAACGGTGTGGATCCAGTACCTGTCAATAGTGGTCTTGGTGGTGCCTACTATTTCAAGAACAGCAAAGGTGAGAATGCTGCCATTGTTAAGCCAAATGACGAGGAGCCATTTGCACCCAACAATCCAAAAGGTTTTACAGGGAGAGCCCTTGGGCAGCCAGGACTCAAAAGATCAGTTCGAGTGGGTGAGACTGGTTATAGAGAGGTTGCTGCATACCTTCTGGACTACGGTAACTTTGCTAATGTCCCTCCGACAGTTCTTGTTAAGATTTCACATCCTGTATTTAATGTGAACGAAGGTGTCGGCTCTACCAACAAGAAGGCTTCTGTCGGTGATGCACGACCTGTTAGCAAGATTGCCTCACTTCAGCAATTCGCTCCTCATGATTTTGATGCTAGTGACGTTGGCACTTCAAGCTTCCCTGTATCTGCTATTCACAGGATTGGTATTCTTGACATCAGAATCTTCAATACTGATAGACATGCTGGAAATCTTCTTGTGAGGAAGGTGGCTGGAGCGGGACAATTCGGGAATCAGACTGAGCTGATTCCTATTGACCATGGCCTCTGCCTCCCAGAGTGTTTAGAGGATCCTTATTTTGAATGGATTCACTGGCCGCAAGCGTCGATTCCCTTCTCTGAGGATGAGCTTGAGTACATAACAAATCTTGATCCAGTGAAAGATGCCGACATGCTTCGTATGGAGCTGCCAATGATCCGCGAAGCCTGCCTCCGGGTGCTAATCCTCTCGACCATATTTCTGAAAGAAGGCGCATCATTTGGTCTTTGCCTTGCGGAGATTGGCGAGATGATGAGCAGAGAATTTAGTGGGATGGAAGACCAGCCAAGTGAGTTAGAGGTTGTCTGTATGGAGGCGAGGAGGCTAGCAACAGAACGAGAAGAATGTTCCACAGAACATGATTCTGGTGATGAAGACATGATTCAGTTTGAACTTGATTGTGAAGAGGATCATGAAGTACCAAAAACACCATCAGCCTACCATTTTGAATATAAGGGCGGGGGCTCCAGAAACCCGCTGTCTAAATTAGATGAGGCCATTGTAGAAGAGGAGGATGACATTGAGGAGGAAGAAAGCAATGCAGAAAAGTTAGCTTGCCCCAAGCCTGTCAATAAGTGGCTTCCTAACATTTCCAAGCTATCCACCTCACTGAGCGGTGTCAGTCTCATGGAGAAGAGCCAGCGTCAACTGCCTGCTGTTCCAAAGGGTGTAGATTCTGTGAAAACTTCTGAGAGCAACCGCAGTGGCTCCCAAGTTGGTAACTGGAGGAGCGCGAACGAACAGCTCCCAACAAGCGCAAACTTTGTGCAGCTGGCTGACATGGGCGTGGAGGCATGGGGTCTGTTCCTTGAGAAGTTCCAGGAGCTGCTCCCCGGTGCGTTCCGCTCGCACAAGTGTGGCGCCACAGGGCAGCGGGCGAGGCTGAGGCTGGGCACGTCCTGCCAGTTTTGAGTTAGTCCAGGAGTAGGGAAACCGTTTGGCTGCTGCTGTTTGCTGTGGCTTTCTTGTTAGGTGTCAAAGGTATGTGGTCGTTGTCGAATAAAAGCCATCCTTTACAGTCTTGCAATAGGGTTTTGAGTGATTCAGCGCCTGCGTTCGTGGTCCATGTTTAGAAGATGGCCTTTTCTGTACATAGTTTTCTTGTCTTTCCATTTCTTTCTAGCTAGTTGCTTGGAGGAAGGTTGGGATCTGCCCAGTTCTTGGCCACCCAATTTCTTCCACTCATGATATGGATTCAAAGGTGTCATTCAAATAAAATAAGAACATTCAAAAAAAGATTCTGATGTAGTGATCAAACATTGTTCAGACTTCAGTGTAATGTTATATCTCAGCTTCAAAGGTTTTCACTGTGTTGTCAGTTGTCATGTCTGCATGTTTATTTATACTGGGCCTGTGGTCACAGATGTTGTACCTCTTGCACTTTATTGATGCAGTTGAAATTAAACTCCTCTGTCTCTGTTATTCATGCTGCTGAGAAGCTTACTAGTATCTAGTTCATGTGGCAACAAGAAATTTCTCTTAAAGCTGGATTAAACTGCATCTAAGAAAATAAGGTCATGCTGCAGTTTAATGTGTCCTCATAGATTGACACTTTCTAGCATTTGTTGCTGCAGTGTTCATATTGCCAATTTGCCACAATCTACCTATGTGGGAGACATGATCCTGCCACCAAACCCTACCAGTACTTTGATTATTTACATCTAAATTCCAACCCAAGTCAGACACCTCCAACGGCCAAAACTAGTTGATGCTTTCATCAAATGGTAGCAAGTGAGAAGACGTTCAGGCTCCTACCGGCGTGAGGTCTCTCATGCCGGCGAGGTCGCTGAGCTCCACGTGCTGGTGCTCTATCCTCCTCAGCACGGTCCGGGTCTCGCTCCTCTGCAGAGTCATCTGGCGCTGCCTTAGCCTCGATATGGCTTGGGTGACCTCCGATATCCAGGGCCGCTTCCTGGGGCTCTTGTTGATGCACCGGTAGGCGACATCGGCGAGGACCCTTACCTCCTCCGGAATGCTCCCCCCAAGGAGGTTCTTGTCGAGAATCTCGTCCCAGTCGACCTTTCCTTCCCCTCCGATCGCTGCCTGAATGGAGATGCACATAACATACACTGATGTTACAAGGCAAATTTGCCATACTGGACTATAATCTACTGTTGTAAGGATGTTGAAATCACTCACTAGGTCAATGTACTCCATCAGGCCTTGCTGCGGATTTATGGCCGTTATGAGTTCAAAAAGTATTATGCCGAAGCTGTACACGTCGCTCTTCTTTGTGAACTTGTTGGTGGTTATGTAGTCAGGATCCATGTATCCATAGGTGCCCTTGAGACCTGACTTGCTTCCATCAAATACTTCCTCCTTCGATAGACCAAAGTCTGCAACCTGCAGGTATAATATACCCAAGTAAAAAATCAGTGCACATTAGCAAAACTATTTTCAAGCTAACCAACTTTTTTTGTCGCGGAACTGAATATCTTTATTCTAGCTGCATGCATCTTCCATCAGAAAATATCTTTAGCAGGTTCAGTTGATCACGAGAGTAGTAGTATTGGTTTAGCTAAACAACTGGGCATCCAACTGGTTAGTTGAGTAATGAACTGTGACCTCGTGACGAGACAATATTGGTTTAGCTAAACAATCAATCAGCATGTAGCAGGTTCAGTTGATCACTGAATCTTCATGAGACAGTACTGGCTTTGCTAAGGTGCCCTAAAAGGACACATAAAGAACAAGAGCATTTGCAATGGTCCAGGAGCATAAATAAATACTCTTTATCATAAATTTCCTTACCTTGGCCCTCATTGAATGGTCCAAGAGTATATTAGCGGACTTTAGGTCTCGGTGAATGACGGGCGGGACCGCCTGCACACATAGTCACAAATCCCATCAATTGCCAAGATCAAGGTCCCATTAGCAATATAAGTACATGTTTAATGGCCATCATCAGCTGTACCCCTTCGTGTAGGTACTCGATCCCATGAGAGACGTCGTGAGCGATCTGTAGCCTCTCTTGCCAGGTCAGACTCCGTTTATTATCACCTAATACAACAGGACATGGTATGGAAATACTCAGGGAGATATTGCTTGGTGTTCATGGCAACATTTAGTTTGTTCCCCATTTGCACCGAAATCGCGTACCGTAGAGAAGGCTCGCCAGATTCCCGTTGCTCATGAACTCGTAGATCAGAATGTGCTGGCCCTTCTCGACGCAGTATCCGACCAGATTAACAAGGTTTCTATGGTGCAGCCTACTAAGCAAGATCACCTGCGAAACGAAGAAGACACGGTAATGATCAAGGTCAAATGCTTCAGTGCCAACTACTCTACATAGGTTAAAGATACTGCAAGTTGCAATTCTTTCATCCACTGACTATCGAAAGGAGTTATCCAATAATTTGCCGGATTAACATTGGGATATGCCAATCGGGAGCCAAATTGTTGTCGCCTTCCCCAATTTTGGCTATGATACAGCTAGTCAGGATTGATTAAACAAAAGAGATGATCTTACCTCTGTCTGGAACTCTCTTTCCCCTTGCGTGGAATCGCTGGCGAGGGCCTTGACGGCGACCACCTCGCCGGTGGCCATCACGGCCTTGTACACGGGGCCGAAGGAGCCTTGCCCCAGGATCATGGTGAAGTTGTTGGTGGCCTTCTGCAGATCCCTGAAAGAACATTCAGAAAATGCAGGTCACAATCTGACGGTTACTGAACTCGCGGCAGCGACAATGGAGGAGTAACCGGTGCGTCGTGGCCGTACTTGTAGTGGTACTTGGGGATCCCGGAGACGGAGAGGGGCGTGTGGTCCCCGCCGCCGCCGCCTCGCCAGCCCCAGAACGCGACGCGCTTCCCCGCCGGCAGCGGGTTGTGGCCCCAGTCGGCGACGCTGTCGCACGCCGAGACGGACACGCTGGAGTCGGCGCCGACCGAGCCGGCACCGTTGGCGCGCAGCGTGGCCGTGGAGGACTCGAGCGACCGCGTCCGGCCCGCGGCGACGCTGTCCCGCCTCCGGCGCACCAGCCAGACGGCCAGGAACACGAGCCCCGCCGCGAGCACCGCCGCGCCCACGCTGGCGGCGGCGACGACGGCGACGAGCTTCGTTTTATCGGCCATCCTCCCTGTGAAGCCTCCCCGGCGAGGCAAAGACCATGCCGCGAGAGCGCGCGAGAGACGGCGCCCGGGAGCAGAGCAGACCAGGAACCGCGGCGATGCGGGCGGGCGGCGCGCTTGCGAGGCTTCCTTCCCCTGCACCTCCTCCTGCCACGGAATGACGGAGCAGCACGCGTCAGGAAGCGAACCTGGCGCTGACAAATTCTCGGCGCAGCGACGATCGGCCCCGCGCCGTCAAGGGGACAGCCCCGCGCCAGAATTCCCGCGGCGCCACGAGCCTCGCGTCGGAATTCCGGCGAGCGAGGCGAGCCGCCAGGAACTGAATAATAAAAAAGCAATCTGTCTAAAGCGCGGCGTGCATCGTACCTTACCGCCTGGCTGGCGCGCGGGAATTCCGGCCTGGGCTGGGCCGCCGGTCTCCGCCTCCGCCGCCGGCGCACCGGAGCGCGTTGGGAGCAGAGCGAGGGGTCGGCGGCGGCGCCGCAGACGACGCGCCTGCTCGGTTGTGTGCGCTGCGGGAGAGGCGGAGGAGGAGGAATTCGGAGTCGACGGGCGGGTGCGTGGAAAAGAGGCGGCTTTGGTTGGAGTGGACGCGGTCGCCACAGGGCAAAGACTGAGCGTAATTGGTATACTGTTTACGCGTTTAATTAAATTTTGTATATTTATTTATTTATCTCTCTCTGTGTTCCTTCCTCTTTGATCTTTTGTGAATATATTACTGTATTTGATTGAAGGATCTTCCTTTTGGTTTCTGATGAAGGGGAAGCAAGGCATGACTTTTTCTTTTTTCAGGGAATGCCATTTCAGCTAGCTTTATTGATCATCAAACACAATTACAAATTCACTACTCCCTCGGATCCTAACAATTGTGTCGCAGCTTATACTACGGTTTGTACGTACTCAGTTCTCTTTTGACGACATTTTTTACGGATCGGAGGGAGTAGTATATTTGAAATGAAACGAGCGGGGTCACCATCCCACCTACCACAATTACAAGAGAATATAAAGGCTTGTCTAGGAGGATGGCGTTTTGGCTCCCGGGCTCCCGGTTTTATTTCCGATTTTTTTTAAATACGAAAATGTTTCGAAAAATTCTGAAAAAAAATTGTACATAAACATATTGAAGTATTCAATACTCGTGTAAAATTTCGACAAAAAATATCAATTTTTGCGCCCTGTGTAAAAAAGACAAATCTGTCTTTTTGAATAGTGGACTGTTCACCTATTTTGTTTGTCAGATACTTTTTTGCACAGGGCGCAAAAATTGATATTTTCTGTCGAAAATTTACACGAGTATTGAATACATGAATATGTTTCCGTACAAATTTTTTCAGATTTTTTTGAAGCGTTTTCAAAATTCAAAAAAATTGAAAAAGCACCCGGGAGCCAAAGTGGATTTCCCCTTGTCTAGGCCCAAAAACCACCATCTTGCATAGCATAGCCTCCACTACTTTGTTTGAATGATGAGCGAGGAATGCCGAGACTGTTAACAAAAACTCTGTTATATATAGCCATTTCGGTACATTTTTTTTTGAAACTTTTCCACCACTTATATTACGACAGCAAGCCCGCCTCATTAAAAACCCTCCAGTCCCTTTCGGTACCCTGGAAGGGAAAAGAGTGCGTCTGAAAACTTGCCGCGTCACAACGTTCAAAACAGAGCTACATCATTTGCGAGGAGACCCAGAATGCAATCTGGAGGGTCCTCATGCCACACCATAGAGTAAGGACCATAATCTAAACTAGCTAAACAATGAGCAACCTCATTGCTCTCTCTAGGAGTATAACTGAAAGTTACATGTGCAAAACCCCTAGCTAGAAAAGAGCTTTCTTCAAAGATCGCCGCCGCCGGTCCAAAAGAAATCCCACCTTCCTTCATGACATCAATGACTTCCAAGCAATCGCTATTAATCTCCACTTTGTTACATCCAACTTGTCCCGCCAAAAGCAGTCCATCCCGAAGCGCCCTAGCTTCAGCCATGCCGGCATTGGTGGCCTCTTCGATCGGACAATGGCTAGCTGCAATGAACGCGCCATTTCGGTACATTCAATGTACTATTGATAGAGGAATACAATAGTGCATATGCCACGTGAGGTAGATAACGATTCATAGCGGCCAAGCATGTTCCATTTGAATCCCTAAGAACTGCACCGGCTCCTCCGTTCCAGAGTCGTCATCGAAAGTTGCATCTACATTAACCATTTGCTTTCCTTCTGCTTGTTTCTTTGATCCCTTTATGGGTTTAGGATCCGGTCTTTTCATCGATACTTTATAGTTTCTAGCCAGGGAAAAAATAGACATAACTGCTCTGAAGGCCGACTGAATATGTTCGTCGTGAACAAATTATTTTTGTTGCCAGCAGATGTACCAATCACCAGTAACTATTAATTTCGCAAGACCCATGTCATTCAACCGTGCAAGAGTCTCCCCCCCCCTCTTCTCATGACCTCTTCCAAGATCACATAACCTAATGGTCGATCAGTATCCAACACTTGTTTTGTTTTTTTCCCAAATACCTATGCTTTCCAAACCTCACAATACCCGTCACAGGTAAAAAGCATATGTTTTATATCCTCACATCCTGAAGGACATATTGGGCAACCTCCATGGTTACCAATATGTTTATCTGCTAGTATACCGCAACAATGTATCATTCCATCAAAGCTCTCCATCCAAATATTTAATTTTCTCTAGCACTAGGGCCTGCCACTCAGGGCCTAGCGCCTCATGGACAAAGTTCCAAAGGAAACAAGCAGATGTGTGTGTGTGTGTGGGGGGGGAGGGCACGGAAAGGATTCGACAAAAGGGACATGGGCCATCCCAGGTCCACAATCCAGAAAATCGGGAAACGGTCGAGTAATTAACATGTCCGTTAATGATTCAAAATTAAACATAATTAATTTCCCGAACTAAATACAAACACCATGCATGGACATGAGCTCAGCTCGGCTCTTTCATTAAACACAACGCGGTGTGCCGTGACGAGGCGAGGCGTGGCGAGACGGACAGTGGCGGAGGAGTGTGCCTGGTAGAACACCCTCCTATATAAGGAGGTCCACTTCCTCAAACTAACAATGTGAGACTAAACTGTTTGCATTCCTTACATCAATGGGTCAATGCAAATTTCAGAACTGTAGTTGGGCCATGGGCTAAATCCCGTAAGAAATTTGAATAATCCCCCACAAAGCTCATAGGAACATCACATCACTTAAGTTTTAAAACATTGTTTATATACCGATACTTAGTGGATACTTTTAAGTTAAATTTTCACATAGACCTTTATGCTATACTAGTTCACAACTTGAATAGTGAACTATGCCTTACAAGTTTTCTACAACGCTAGTTTCACACAAATTCTTGGCCCATATTGGGCTGCCGCAAGGTTTTTGGCAGGTGGAACTTCATG
Source organism: Puccinellia tenuiflora (assembly GCA_012064385.1). Taxonomy (NCBI): domain Eukaryota; kingdom Viridiplantae; phylum Streptophyta; class Magnoliopsida; order Poales; family Poaceae; genus Puccinellia; species Puccinellia tenuiflora. Next base: position 475,423 of record QRDG01001456.1, on the reverse strand, counting down.
AGTTTATTAGAAAGCACACAACTCTCATGAACTGTGCCGTTTAATAAATTAGACTCGTATCTTCAAAAGATGCTATGTAGGAAAACACCTGCGCTTATAAAAATAGGTCACTTAGAACACATTCAGATGAACATCAATATGTCATGCAGATTCGTAGAATATTACATCTTCGTGGAGTGGAATACTAACATAGAGATACTCTACTCTGAGCTGACCAACAACTTGTCTCACACTTATACTTCACGGGATATTCAATCACATAGAGTTGGTTACCACTATGGACAACTCACACTGTGGGTCTCAAACCCATCACAATCCATGCTCTATCACATTACATGATAAACCCGTGAAGGGATCTACCAAACTTTTTGACGTTTGGATATAATCCAACATTAGCTTATATTTAACTTTTTGACAGATTTTAATTTCCTCTTCACATGTTGTATTATCCTTATGTTTATCTTTGTGGTGATAGTTTGATTATCACAATTTATCAGGATATCGGGGATTGGTTTTTCCACCACAGGTAAGTCCACATAAGCTTATGAAGTCACTCTGCATCAACAATGGTTGTGTCTCATGTTGTGAGTTCTGAGTTTTGGACCTTGTTAAGATGGTCTGCTTGCAAGACTTTTAGAAACATCATCACCATCAAGTGTAGACACATATCCACTTGTGGCCTTAATCTAATCAGTGCCAGTTATCCAATTTGAACCAATATAACCTTCTAGTACGCTCGGATACCCATATAGTTAATTCCATAGCTCGTAGTGCCTTTTAGATAATACATAACCCTCTCGAAAGCATGTCAATAATCATCTCCCAGGTTTGAAACAAACCGGCTCAATTTGCTCACAACAAAAGAGATGTCACGCCTCGTGACACTAACTAAATACATAATCGAGCCAATTATTTGAGAATATCGCAGTTGATCTCTCATGCTTGATGGCTTGGCTGGATGTATCTTCGAAACTGAGAATCATCCCGAGGATCACTGTCAAGGAGGGGGCGGCCTTCTAAGTTTGCCTTCTGGCGTCGTCTTTGACCGTTCTCCAATTGTGGCTTTACCCTTTTGTGAGTAGAAAAAATGAATTAATATTTTTCGACCATCCGTTAGGCCACGATTTGTCACGTTATTCAAATGGTTTCTATCCTATCGTAAGCAAGTCATAAACGGTAGCTATCTCGGACATATCTCAAAATCTTGTGCGGACGTCCGGAGAACGACGGTTTGGAATGAAAATGGTACACTAGTAGAAAAGGGGGCAACGGTGCGCCCCCTTTAGTACCGGTTGTCCAAAAACCGGTACTAAAGGGGGTCATTAGCACCGGTTGTTTAGCTGCGCCAGGCCTCCAACCCTTTAGTACCGGTTTTTCATACCAACCGGTACTAAAGATGGACCTTTAGTACCGGTTGCTATTAAAAACCGGTACTAAAGGGGGATGCAGGTGCAGCCACGGTTGGTGGCCCCACGGCAAGCCCTTTAGTACCGGTTGGTAATAACAACCGGTACTAAAGGTGCTGCCTATATTTGCTTCTTCCAGCCCGAGCCAGCTCCATTTGTAGCAACTCGACCCACACTCCATTTTTCCTCTCTCCCAAGCTCAAATTGACCACCATTTTCTCCAACAACTTTCAAGATTGGTGGCACCTACATATATAAGGGTTAGCAACTTCATCTTCTCTTCCGGCATTTCAAGTTTAGCTCATTTTCGTGCAAGTTTGATTTTGGTGGTGCTTGCAAGGTGTTTGATGAAATTCCTAAGTTAGGGATTTCATTTGTTTTATATGCATTTTGAGCTCAAATTAAAGTATAATTTGTGGTTTTATATAGTGTCGTCCCGTCCCCTTCCTCACCGCCGTCGATCGCCCGCGCCGCTCCGTCACCGACACTACCTCGGTGAGCCTCTTTTTTAATCTTTTATTTTAAAAAATGTTAGTTATATGATTTAAATGCATAATTATTTCTTGTATAATTTTATTATGTTTTTTTATATGTATAGTGTCATGGTTTTGATATCCGTCCCCGTCGGACCTCGTCCGGTCTATGATTCTGATGTGGTATATTTTTATAACTATTTATTTTGTTTCATCGTTATAACAATCATGCCGACCAACTTGACATAGATATATTTCTATTTAGGAGGTAGTTGAACCGGAAATTCCAGCCGACCCTATTGTCGAGTTTTTAGAAAAAGAAAACAACGATTTAAAAGCAAAATTGAAGATAAGTGAAGATCTTTGTCTCCAATGCCTGGAAGAGAAGATGGTATTGGAATTGAAGATTGCCGACATCGTCGATGCTCACGGGGTCAAGCTTGCCGACGTCGTCACTACTAACGAGATGAAGATGGATGCAATGCGCGTCAAGCTTAAAAAGATTAGAAAATATGTCATTAGTCAAGAGGCTTGGTATCATTATGCTGTTGGTTCAATAGTTACCTTGGTTGCGATTCTGATCGCATTTGTTGTTGGATATAAATTCTTTAGATAGTTGTATGTTAGTTTCGATTGATGTATGTTTCGTGAGAACTATGTATTACATTTGGGCACTACTCTACTTTGGTTTTAATGTGATGAATTTGTATTAATTAATTTGGTCACGTATCTCTATTCATTATTTAGCTGGTGTAATGGTTTTTGATTTATTTATGTAATGCAGATGAGCCGAGAATGGATGTACGGTGATCGACGCCTTCCCGAGTTCATTGATGGCATGCATCGTTTTCTCGATGTGGTTAAGTTAAACAAGCTGAAGAATGGTTTTATGATTTGTCCATGTGATGAATGTCGGAATACGAGGAATTACCCGAGCGTAAGAACCATACACTCCCACCTGTTGCGACAAGGCTTCATGCCCAATTATTTTTGTTGGACCAAGCATGGAGAAAGAGGGGTTATAATGGAAGACCCTGAAGAAAAGGATGATGACAACTATCCTGTGTTCTCTGAACACGGTGATACTACAATGGGGGAAGACGAAGTTGAGCATGAGGTCATTGTTGATCAATCCGATGATGATGATCTTCGTCGGGTCATTCTTGATGAACAGATGAAGTGCGGAACTGAAAACGAGTGGTCGAAGTTGGAGCGCATGTTAGAGGATCACAAAAAATTGTTGTACCCAAATTGTGAAGATGGCCAGAAAAAGCTGGGTACCACCCTGGAATTGCTGCAGTGGAAGGCAAAGAATGGAATATCTGACAAGGCATTTGAAGAGTTGCTACAAATATTTAAGAAGAGTCTTCCAAGTAATAATGAATTGCCCCACAATACATACGAAGCAAAGAAGATTGTCTGCCCTCTTGGATTAGAGGTGGAGAAGATACATGCATGCATCAATGACTGCATCCTCTACCGCGGTGAGAAGTATGAGAACTTGAATGCATGCCCTGTATGCGGTGCATTGCGGTATAAGATCGGGCGAGATGACCCAGGTGATGTTGAGGGCGAGCATAGCACCAGGAAGAGGGTTCCCGCGAAGGTGATGTGGTATGCTCCTATAATACCACGGTTGAAACGTTTGTTCCGAAACAAAGAGCATGCCAAGTTGTTGCGATGGCACAAAGAGGACCGTAAGGAAGACGAGATGCTGAGACACCCCGCTGATGGGTCTCAGTGGAGAAACATCGACAGTGCGTTTGGGCATTTTGCAGCTGACGCAAGGAACTTAAGATTTGGTCTAAGTACAGATGGCTTGAATCCGTTTGGGGAGCAGAGCAGCAGTCATAGCACCTGGCCCGTGACTCTATGTATCTATAACCTTCCTCCTTGGTTGTGCATGAAACAAAAGTATATTATGATGCCAGTGCTTATCCAAGGCCCGAAGCAACCCGGCAACGACATTGATGTGTATCTGAGGCCATTAGTTGATGAACTTTTACAGTTGTGGTCTGACGAAGGCGTACGTGTGTGGGATGAGTACAAACAAGAGGAATTTGGCCTACGAGCGTTGCTGTTTGTAACCATCAATGATTGGCCTGCTCTTAGTAACATTTCAGGACAGTCGAACAAAGGATACAATGCATGCACACACTGTTTAGATAATACTGACAGTATATATTTAGGTAACAAGATTGTGTATCTGGGGCATCGTCGATTTCTGCCAAACAGGCATCACGTAAGAAACCAAGGCAAGCATTTCAAAGGTGAGGCAGATAACCGGACAAAGCCTACACGCCCTGATGGTGATGTTATATATGGCATGGTCAAGGATTTAGAAGTAATCTTTGGAAAGGGTCCTGGCAGTCTATCTGTTCCGAAAGACGCAAACAAGCACGTACCCTTGTGGAAAAAGAAATCTATATTTTGGGATTTACCTTATTGGAAAATCCTAGAGGTTCGCTCTGCAATCGACGTGATGCACGTGACGAAAAATCTTTGCGTGAACCTGCTAAACTTCTTAGGCGTGTATGGGAAGACGAAAGATACAACGGATGCACGGCAGGACCAGCAACGTATGCACGAAAGAGACAACCAGAATCCAGAGAAGTATCAAGGTATTGCCAGCTACGCTCTTACCAAAGAAGAGAAGGAGATCTTTTTTCAAGTCCTGAGCAGTATCAAGGTCCCTTCTGGCTACTCGTCGAATATAAAGGGAATAATAAACATGGCAGAGAAAAAGTTTCAAAACCTGAAGTCTCATGACTGCCACGTGATTATGACACAATTACTTCCGGTTGCATTGAGGGGGCTTCTACCGGAAAACGTTCGAGTACCCATTGTGAAGCTATGTGCATTCCTCAATGCAATTTCTCAGAAGGTAATCGATCCAGCAACTCTACCAAGTTTACAGAAGGATGTGGTCCAATGTCTTGTCAGCTTCGAGTTGGTGTTTGCACCGTCCTTCTTCAATATTATGACGCACCTCATAATTCACCTAGTCGAAGAGATTTCCATTCTCGGTCATGTATTTCTACACAACATGTTCCCCTTTGAGAGGTTCATGGGAGTCTTAAAGAAATACGTTCATAACCGTGCTAGGCCAGAAGGAAGCATGTCCAAGGGCTATGGAACAGAGGAGGTCATTGAGTTTTGTGTTGACTTTATTCCTGATCTTAAGCCTATCGGTGTTCCTCAATCGCGCCATGAGGGGAGACTGCGTGGAAAAGGCACGCTAGGAAAGAAAGCAACAAGAAGTATGGACGGGCATTCTTTCACTCAAGCACACTACACAGTTCTACAAAATTCCAGTTTGGTGGCTCCGTATATCATGAAACACATGGATATTTTACGCTCCGAATACCCGGAGCAGACTAACTTCTGGATTAAAGGAAAGCACGTGGAAACTTTCGGCAGTTGGTTGCGTACACATCTCATTAATAACACCACTGTTGGAGATGAGCTATACTTGTTGGCCAAGTCACCATCTTCGACTATATTGACTTTCCAAGGGTACGAGATAAATGGGAATACATTTTACACGGAAACCCAAGACAAAAAGAGCACTAACCAAAACAGTGGTGTCCGCTTTGATGCAACAAACGACGATGGGACAAAGGACACATATTATGGTTGCATACAGCAGATATGGGAACTTGACTATGGACCTTCTTTTAAGATCCCTTTGTTTCAGTGCAAATGGGTCAACCTGGCAGGCGGGGTAGAGATGGACCGGCGGTACGGAATGACTACAGTGGATCTCAACAATCTTGGGTACCACACCGAGCCATTCGTTCTAGCCAATGATGTGGCTCAGGTTTTCTATGTGAAGGACATGTCTTCCAGACCGAAAAAAAGAAAAGATAAGCGAGCCGATACATCATGCGATCAGCCAAAGCGCCACATAGTTCTTTCAGGGAAAAGAAACATCGTGGGTGTGGAGAACAAGACAGACATGTCAGAAGATTACAATAAGTTTAATGAAATTCCGCCCTTCAAAGTGAAAACTGACCCAAGCATCGTGTTAAATGATGAAGATTGTCCATGGCTACGGCGCAATCAGAAGAAAGGGACACACACGAAGAAGAAAGGGACACACACTAGATAGGGATGTTGGTGGTGATGTGTAATAATGTATTAAACCTTTTATCAAATGCACACAGTTTCACCTGACTTGTTATTACCTGCATATCAAATGACTTGTATGACTTGTATTCGGTCGATGAACTGAAGGATTCCTAGATATAGAACAAAACATACGGTTTCACCTGCATACAGCCCAACAGTGGCTCGTGAGTGCCTGCATATAAAATGCACTGTTGGACGTATGCAGGCGAATCCGAATGATTTGTATTCGGTCTTTGCCTTCCGGACTAGTTTGACTAGCTTCTTCTCCGCTGTTGCCGTACTCTTGTTCTTCATCAGAAGCACATGGATTCCCGTCATACAGCCCAACGGTGGCTCGTGAGTGCCTGCATATCAAATGCACCGTTGGGCTGTATGACGGGAATCCGAATGATTTGCATATAGGGTCATGTGGCTGATCCAACACTGGTTTTGCCCATCCGGAAGCTTGCGCAAATCGACCTTCGATCCAAACAGCCCCAAGACTTCTCTGATGATCTAACGACCGTCCCAAAAAGTGTTGGGAATGTTGTAGATCATCAGAGAGCCTTGGAGCTGCTTGGATCCGACCGAGGGCATGGCTACCACTTCCACCACCACCACTCCCACCTCCTCGGCAATTCATCATTGTGTCACCCTAATCCAGTGTGCCGTTTCGCTGCAGGGACGTCGCTATTTATAGGCGATTAGAAGGTGTACCTGTGCAGATCCGTGTGCTTCTTTAGTCCCGGTTGATAACACGAACCGGTACTAAAGGCTCTGATCCAACAGCTCACAAGCGCTCGAAGGAAACACACGATCCGTGTGCTTCTGATCCAACGGCTCACAAGCGCTGTAAAGAAACACACCCCTGATCCAACGGCTCACAAGCGCTTGAAAGAAACACACGATCCGTGTGCTTCTTTAGTCCCGGTTGTTAACACGAACCGGTACTAAAGGCTCTGATCCAACAGCTCACAAGCGCTCGAAGGAAACACACGATCCGTGTGCTTCTGATCGAACGGCTCACAAGCGCTCTAAAGAAACACACGATCCGTGTGCTTCTTCCACCGCTTCCCGCCTTCGTCTTCCTGTAATTTCTCACTATATATATGTAGGCTTGGCCTCCATTGTCATATCACATCTAAACTCATATCTGCAACCTCACTGTTCTCGGCGACGATGTCCATGTTGGACCAGAGGGGCGATGTGCGGGAATGGGCTCCACCGGGATGGCACTGGGAGGTGCTACCTTCCGGGATGCGCAGCTTGGTGAGGAATCCGGGTGACGTCGTCGACCCGGATCTTCTGTGGTGGCAGTCGCGTGGGCCACGCTCGGTGCAAAGGGAGCCGGCCCCCGAGGAGGAGGTACGTCGCCGTATCAGGGAGGAGGATGAGCACGTCCGTCGCTACATGTATCTATTGGATACACAGTATGACAGTAGGTGGTCGTTTCTTCAGAGGGTTCCTTCTCACGTGAGCTATGACCCTGTGAGGGTTCCTTCTCTTTGGATGCGCAGCGCCGGCGGCTCAGCACCCCGGGGCTCAGGAACCGGTCGAAGTTAGTTTCAGAGTCTGTGATCGCCATTGTAGTTCTCTTGTCTGTGATCCTAGTTTAGGTTACTACTTGCTTTTGAAAACTTGCGACCTAAACTATCAACTTCGGGAGATGTGTGTGATATTCATGCATATGTATGCAAAATATTAGGTCTCGCCAGGTACGAGGGGGACGGCCCACCTCCTTCGGACTTCAATGAATATATATAAATTATATAAATAGATAGATTACATTTTTATCAACAATTTGATATTTTAATTGCATTTTTCTGTTAAACAGATGAAAAGATATTGAGTTTATAAGTTTAATTAATGACTTAATGGAGTTCAAATTCCAAATTTTAATATTAAATGAATTCGCCTATAATTTAAAAAAAATGAATTTGTCATAAATAGATAGATTACATTTTTAACAACAATCTGATATTTTAATTACATTTTTCTGATAAACGGATGAAAAGATATTGAATTTATAAATTTAATTAGTGAATTAATGGAGTTCGAATTCCAAATTTTGTAATTAAATGAATTCACCTATAATCTCAAAAAATAGATAGAAAAAATAAGAGAGAAAACATAACCAGAAAACATAAGAAAGAAAAAATAAACAGAAAACATAATAAAGAAAAATAAACAGAAAATATAAGAAAGAAAAAATAGGAGAGAAAAAAACAAAAGCCCATTAATACCGGTTGTCATATACAACCGGTACTAAAGGGGTTTTCGCGCGCCAAAATTTTGCCGCGGCCCAAAACCAACCCTTTAGCACCGGTTGTTCTAAACAACCGGTACAAAAGACCCTTTTGTACCGGTTGTTTAGAACAACCGGTGCTAAAGGAGTTTCGAACAGTTTAACAAGCAGCCACGCCCGCCGATTCATTCCCCAATCGACTTCTCCGCCGCGCCCCTCCGCCGTGCCATCTCCTTCCGCCGCGGACGCCCTCCACCGCGCCACTCCACGCCGTCGACGGCGCCGCCTCCCTCCGCCGCGGACGCCCTCCACGCCCTCCGCCGCGGCCTCCTCCACCGGCCACACCGCCATACGTGCGGCCTCGTCCGCCGCGCTGCGCCTCCGGCCTCCACCGGTCTCCGGCCACCGCGCTCCGCCGCATCCTCCACGCCGCCCTCCGCTGCGCCTCCACCGCTCTCCGCCGCGCCCTCCACGCCGCCCTCCGCTGTGCCCTCCTCCGCCATCGCCGGCCTCCGGCCACCTCCGCCACTGCCTCGGCCGGCCTAAGCATTGAGGTTTTTTTTTCATTTTTATTGTTTAGCTTATTATTGTTTAGGTTATTATTGTTTAGCTTATTATTGTTTAGGTTATTATTGTTTAGGTTATTATTGTTTAGCTTATTATTGTTTAGGTTAATATTGTTTAGCTTATTATTGTTTAGGTTATTATTTTAGCTTATTATTGTTTAGGTTATTATAGATTATCAATTTTTAGTGTAGCAATTTTTAAAGTTAGCAATTTTGAAACTTAGCAATTTTGAAACTTAGCAATTTTATTTAGATTATTTTAGGTTATTATTAGTGTACCAATTTTGTTAGAAATATTGCTAAGTTAGAAATATTGCTAAGTTAGAAATATTCCTAAGTTAGAAATATTGCTAAGTTAGAAATATTCCTAAGTTAGAAATATTGCTAAGTTAGAAATATTGCTAAGTTAGAAATATTCCTAAGTTAGAAATATTGCTAAGTTAGAAATATTGCTAAGTTAGAAATATTCCGAAGTTTGAAATATTGCTAAGTTAGAAATATTCCTAAGTTTGAAATATTGCTAAGTTAGAAAATTTTAGTAGCAAAGTTTGAAAATTTATCAAAGCAATGTTATTTTTAGTTGCAATGAAATTTAAAGTTGTTTGCTATGAATTAAAAATTTGCAGTGACATTGAGCTATGGAGGACGACGCCCCCTTCATCCGAGACGAGGAGAATGAAGACCGGATGCAAGCAATTATATATGATAGGGCTGCAGGACCCAATTCTGATGGAGAAGATTCCGGCGAAGAAGACGATGAAGATTTCAGCGCGAAATGTTTGAATGACTCCGGTGAGGGAGTTGAGTTAGAAAATTTCAGAGACGACAACGACGACGAAGAAGTGCCGTTAGAAAACTCCGGCGAGGTATATATTAGTCTTGTTGATTACTAGCTAGATGCATTAATTGATTTATATTGCACTTATTAACGAAACATTTTTCTTTTAGCCCTCTGGATCGTCAATCCCTAAACGAGGCCCGAACCAAGGGGTAAAGCTGCCGGATGGTGCAAAGTTGTCGATCGACGAAGTTAGTGTAAAAGGCAAACCGGAGAAACCCGAAGGAATCTACACTAAATATGTAGCTCAATGCGGCGTTCTTGTTAGGGACGCCGTCCCGATCACCGTTGCAGAATGGAATAAGCCGAAGAAAGTCAACATTGGCGCAAAATATCTTGAGGAAAGAATTAAAGATAACCTTTGGACCTCGATATTGGATTCTTTCACCCTACCGGCAGATCTCCCACAGAAGAGGCAGGATAAAGTCAAGCAATGGACTCTTAGCAAAATGGCCCAGCAATTCAAGAACTGGAAGAACGCATTGTGGAGAAAATATGCGAAAAAACCTCCAAATTTCACCGGAGCTCTAGAGAAGCTAAAAGATCACTGGCCTGAATTTGCGGCGTATAGGAAATCGGCCGTCGCTGTGGCCCGATCGACCCAAAATAAGTTGAATGCTCAGAAGAAGAAATATCACCATCGTTTGGGCTCAGGTGGCTACAAGACTGCCTTGCCTAAGTGGGAAGCCTATGAAAACGAGCTGCGTAAAAAAGGGATCACTCCACAGACAGATGGCTGGCCCGACAGGTCCAAGTTCTGGTTGTTTGCGCATGGGGCAGTCTTGGACCCAGACACAGGGAATATTGTTGCACAGGGAAAATGGAAGAAAAGAATTACAAGAGTCGCCAAAAAACTAGTTGACGCAATAGAACTAGTCCGACAGGGAAAATATGTTCCCGATAGAGAGGACGACGAGCTTTCACTCGCCCTCGGGAATAAAGAACACTGGGGACGATGTCGAGGCAGAGGAGGCGGGGTTGGTTTTCTTGAAGGGTTTCCGGAGGACGCTGCATCTTATAGAAAACATTGCAGAAGTAAAAAGAGGGAGGCAGAGAGGTTTACTGCATTAGAAAGCCAGATGCATGATGTGAAGGAGCAACTGGCTTTAATTACCCAGCAAAGGGAATCTCAGCCGCGAGTAGAAGATCATGCAGTCGAAGTCTGCCCATCTCAGCGGAAAAGCAACGTGGGTTCCACGCAGCAACAAGATCCTGCAGTTGATGAACAACGTGGATATCACGGAGAAGACAAATTGTGAGTTACATGCGCCAATGAATAACCTTAGTTTTCCGGTGGCGAATGGCTATGCTTTACCACATCAACCTGGAGCAACCTTCCATTTTGGTGAGATTCCAGCTGGATTTGCTCGTGTCGGGGTCACGAAAGTTTTGTCGGGATTCAACTCAATGCATCTTGACATTCCTGGAGCTGAAGGCGAGAAGACATTGGGAGAAGTCGAGCTTGGTATCGTTCTATGGAAGAAGAAATACATCAAGTTTCCAGACTCGGCGCCAAGGCCACCGACTCCTCCGGTTAGAAATTCACCACAGCAAAGTCCACCCTCCTCCCCCGACGATTGGGAGCCCACCGCGAGTCCATCGCCCGCGCCGTCCCGTCAGCCGACTGCTGCGCCCAATAGCAATTTCACAAAGCGGAAGCTGTTCACGTCGTCCCCTGTCAAGAAACGTGCAAGAAAACCCAAGGAAGTCAAGGCTCCTGAGAAGTTAGCTGGCGAGATGACTATGGAGGAATTAAAACTGAGCACACAAGGCGAGGCTAAAGCCTTTTTTGAACAGAAAAAAAAGGAAAGACTGGAGGCAAGACTTGACCCCATAAAGGAACTTCTGAAGACTATACCAACCGAGGTAAAAGATCGCACCGTTGACAACCTATATAGGTTTCCACAGCCGCCCCTTTCAGACTATGAGCGAGGTATTGACAAGGTACTTTCCTCACAGACGGAGAAAGAAAAAGCGTGCGGGAAAAGAGTTGCCCAACTCGGAGAACAAGAAGCACAATCGATCGCCCCGCTCATTGTGCCTTCTGACGCTCGGGAAATCGAGCATGGAGAAGTTGTCATTGGCGACACAGGTTACCAAATATCGCATATAACAATTCAACCTAAATTTGAACTCGGGCTGCCTCTGGTCGAAAATCCGAGTGCTCTAACAACACAGTTATATAAATTGAATAACTGGTACATGGCCGCTGCAAAACAAGGGAGAGAATATATCATGGCGGGAGTTAAGGACCAACACTACTTCCGAGAATATGGTGTGCAGGTTGATTTCTCCGAACTTTTTCAGATGTACAATCAACTTGCTCTCGACAAATCTATCATCAGCTGCTATTGTCTGTAAGTAATTTATTTGTGTAATTTAATTATCTATAGTTAAGCTCGTTTCATTGCTTGTAATTATCCACACAACATTCTTTTGTACGCTATTATGCAGAATGAAGATTCGTGAATGCCGAATGGGAGGAATCTGGGACATTGGGTTCATTGACCCGGATAAAGTTAATGAAGTCACCGTAGAAAGGCCTTTTTATGTCCAGGACACAGAGGACCGTTTGCTAACGTTTTTTAAGCGACAAAGTACCAAAAAGGAAATACTTTTTCCTTACAACTTCGGGTGAGTGTTACTGTCTTGTACACATTCTATTTTGCTTTCCCGATAATAAGTGTAATTGATGAGTTCTGAATACCTGCGTATATAAATGTGCGCAGGTTCCACTACATTCTGTTTATCATTAGACTCGACGAAGGAGAAGTTGAAGTCTGGGACTCATTAAGGAAAAATCAAGATGATTATAAAAGCGTGCGTCTAATGCTCAAGAGGTAATTTCAATCGCAATATATCGTCCACTTTCGTTCATTTCCGGATATCAAAAGTATATAAAATAACTCCTCAATTCATTTTCTTTTCTGGGCAGGGTTTGGAGAAAGTTCATCGCGGAAGAACGCGGTGAATGGAAAGATAAGCTGGAGTTCAAGGCTAACAATGTAAGTACTACTACGTATCTAGGTCTGTGTATCTTTCTAATACCATTATCATTCTCTTGATTATTATTTGATTAAATTATATTCTTGTATAGTGGTGTCTGCGACAACCACAGGGGACGCAACTATGTGAATACTACGTTTGCGAGTATATTCACACGAGGGTCAATGAGAGAGTCAATAGTGTAAGAAATCGAGAGGTATGTAAACATCATACACAACTTTTATTTTGCTACCATCAATTGTGTTTAGTTTCGATCATAACTGATTTGATCTCCTTCTTTTAAAGATGTCAAGGAAGCGGAACCAGCTCCTACCAGAAAACCGCGTAAAAGCTATTGCAGAGGAATTGGCGGGATTCTTTCTGACGCATGTCATAGATGAATTCGGTGAATTCCACTATGTCGAAAAATAGACTCACTCCGTGCATGTACTATAGCTAGCGGTGATCTCTATTGTAATTATGACTTTATATGTAATTAACGAGACTCCTTTATATGTGTAGTGAGTACTTTATATGTGTAGTGGGTAATTTATACGTGCTCTCCTCCGAAACCTTGAAAAATGAGCGAAAAGGAAAAAAAACAGAAACCCTAAACCCCGAAAAATAAGCGAAAAGAAATAAAACCGAAAACCTAAACCTCCCTGGAAAAATAAGGGGGGGGGCAAAAAATCCCGGGACCTCTAGTACCGGTTTGCATTACAAACCGGTACTAAAGGTCCTCCGCCTGCGCGCGCGTTGTCGTGCCCACGTGGAGGGCCTTTAGTACCGGTTGTATATAAAACCGGTACTAAAGGGGTGACCCTTTAGTGCCGACCTTTTAGTACCGGTTGCACAACCGGTACTAAAGGCCCTATAAAACCGGTACTGATGCCCCTTTTTCTACTAGTGGTACTACCTCCGCTCCATAATTCTTGTCGTGTGTTTATTTCAAATCTGAACCAAAACCACGGCAGAGATGATGGAACGGAGTGAGTAGTATTTACCGAATAAATACTATTGTTCGAAAAAAAAAGAATCACAAGACTTTGAATGCACGTGCTCCAGTAAAGATATTGTGGGTCTACTTCCAGCCCTGCCGAAGAGTGATGGCAGTATGGCACCACACGAGTGTCCTGCTTGGACCTGGAGGCAGCAATTCATTAATTCACCCATGAAATTCGCATGGTTTTGCAACTGGTCCAAGCCTCTCAAGCGGCAATTCAAAATCTTGGACTGCCTTTTATACGGTTAGTAAACTTTGGCACCTGTCAATTAAGCCACGGAACAGAGTGGCATTTCTATGAAGACTTACCTCATATTCTTTGCTAACCAGCCTAGAGCCGCTTACCTCATGTAGTCATATATATCCTCTTGATTCTTGATGAAAATGTCAACATCGCAAGTTGCATTCCAACTTGTATAAGTCTCCGATCCTCTTATACGCGCCATTCCAGAAAGTATGAGTAGTGCTTTTCCTCAATGGAAGAAGACCACAAGGCTCAAGCAACTAATACACAAATTTGTGGTGAGCAGTTATGCCACCTTCCACCTGGTTTCCCTTCCTTGGGAGACTTTTTGTCCAAGTCCAACCAATACAGCAAAACGTTGGCATGTGAGACCAATTCCGTGAAAGGAGAAAATAATGTTTCGAGCACCAATCTTGCCTCATAAAAGCCACTACAATGTAAGGAAATCCGAACACACTATGGAGGTGTACGACATTCCAGAAATATATTTATGGAATTGGTATGTGATGGCTCCGAGACTTGCAATAATCAGGGGAGTATTTTCCTGAGCTGTAAACTGTTTGAACCATCATATTACACTTGTTTGAAATATGCAATGCGCTCCTTAATTTTTTCCTGAGTTGTAATAATCATTGTATGCTCCTCGCAAAAAGAAAATCATTGTATGCAATATCATTTTCTCATTAATTTTTTCACTAGGTTTGAAAGAGTTTTAACAACATATCATATCGAGACTCCACTATCATTTTCTCCTTAATTTGTTCTTGGGCAGTTTCAATAGCACTGCACCACTTTCCTTGCTCGATGCACCGATTATTGTGCAGATTGAAGGGGACTCCACTTGTGTCGGGAGGCGTAGTGTATGCTTGGACAAGAAGAACAAAGAGTGCAACATACTGACTGCCAAGCGCGCTGAATATAGGTTGGCGGAGGTTTTCGGAGAGTTGCCAAAGGATTCGATCTTGAAGAAATGCACCGAGGAGGATATGCAAGAGAAAATAAAGTCTTATCAGCTTTTGTACAAGAAGCCTTTCACGCCGACGGCGATCCAGGCCGTTCGTGAGTTGATAGAGGTTAATGTTTAGTAGCTTTTTCTTTGTTTCTAGGCGCGAGTACTCTTCTTGGTGCGGGACTGCTCTTGAGGTGGCGAAGTATGTTTTGGTTGGGTATGAGGTCTTTGCGATGGTCTTGGGCCTAGGGACCCTTGTATCTGGCTCAGATGATGTCCCTTGACAGCTAGTCGGGGGTGTGTGTGGGTTTTGCCGGTTTTCTTTAATAACCATGTGTTGTATGGTTTTTGGGTCCGGTTTCCCTTATTAATTGGACCAACTATTCTTTTTTAATGCAATGCGGGAGCTCCCCACCCTCTGACGAGGTTTCGTAAAAAAATAAATCATATACCGCTCTACACATATTTTGAGAGACTTCGTCATGTGGTCGATTTGATTAGAGAGTGTGAAGATTAATTAACCATGTAGTTAATTATTGGTTAATCTCGCACGGTGATTTATCAGGAGGGTCGTCTTCTAGCAACCGTCGTTGATTCCGAGAATTGCATATCTTCAAGTTCTATGTAAGTGAAACAATATGATGAAGAAAACAACAATCGACAATTGCATTGCCTCTACGTACTTGGGAGTGAATAGAGCTTAGCCGGCTGAGAATTAACTTAATTCTGTGAGTTGCAAACCCATATGCAACTCTCTAGGGTAGCACGAATCACGACACGATCCATCGAACTAAGATATTTTTCTTGGTAGCAAGCAACATGCAACTGAAAAATAGCAGTGGTAACCTGTAACCGAGATTTATCAGTTGTAACACATGTGTAACTCACAAGGCAACATGAATCACCATGCAATCCAACGGGTTAGGAGTCAAAACTGAGAATTAAGCTAATTCTCAGTCTGACTTAGAACCAGTGAAATCGTTTGTACTTTTACGGTATGGCCGTATCTGGTTAGCGAAATTCTTGTGCAGCGTCCTCCGATTCCAACTGCCACGTTCCGGACGGCAGCGCGCGATGCATTTCTCTCTCGCTTTGAGCGTAACGCCTGCCCTTGTCTGCTAAGCGGTGGCTGCCGGAATCCTCTGTACAGATACATTTTCCTTTCTTCCATTCTTGTTTGCGAAGAACATTTCAATCTTGCTTTTCTTGTAACTCCGGATACTTTGTCAATTGTTAAATTAAACTGTAAGTGTTGCAATCAGATATAACGTTTCATTTAGTCTTTTCCCCTACTGATATATAACGTCCAAGTGCCCTGGAAGGAATTTTTTGTAAGTATAGATAATAATTCAAGTTTCTTTCTGATGTTGGTAGTTGTAACCGGCCGTCCTCTTGACCAGGGCTGCCTGTCACTCTATATGCACACGCCTGCTGACAGTGACCAAAAATATCAATCTTTTGCTAACCAACCCTAGAGCAGCAGCTTGCCTCGTATCCTCTCCTGATTTATGAGAACATCAATATCGCAAGTTGCATTATAATTTAAAACTTGTACAAATCTTTCCTCTTACACGCGCAACTTCAGAAAATATCAGCAATGATGGAAGACTTCAGAGGTCAAGCAACCAATAACAGCTGGTGGTGCAGCTTAAATACACAAATCTGTGGTGAACAATTATGACAAATTCCAGCTGGATTTCCTCTCTAGATGGCGAGGCTCCTTGTTCCAGCCGCTACAGCCAACGTTTACAAATCCGGGCATGACGAACCGATTCAGAGTGCGCCAACCATGCCTTGCAAATAACCAGCAAATGTTGTTCCAAGCACCAACCATGCCTCCTAAAAACCACAGCACTACACTGCAAGGAAACCCTAACATGCCACGGAAAATGTACAACAACAAAAGGTGTCCTGTCTGATCTATGGGGTATCTGTCTAAGCTATAACCAAAAGATGGTTTCAGACTCTGTCTACTAAACTCTAGCAGGAGGCAGCCGTCTGATCCGCCTGCTTGCCAGACAGTACCAAATCGATGGCTTCTTTTACGAGATCATACAGGCATTCTTTACAGGTGTTGGCTATCACCGACAGTTTCGGAGGTTCCGTTCTGCGGCTGTGTTTGCAAATCGGTTTAAGGAGAGCAGGCAAAGCTACTGATGGTGAGTGTTCCAGTCCGCAGGATGCCAGAACGGTGTGTGTTGCTGCTCGAGCGACTTCCTTGAATCTCTCGGAACCTGAATAACAAGCAAGTTTGTTACAGATCAAATATATTGCAAAGTGAGGATCTGAAACTATACTGGAATGAAAATACATACCATATGTTTTGTCTATCCCCAATAGCTTCAGCTGACGCAGAGCCAAGGATGATATTTCACCTTTTGCTATTTTAGAGCGCTTCCTAAGCTTTTTCGATCCTTGATCATCGGATGTCTCAAAACGAAGTTTCCTCTTGGACCCATGACGGTCAGATCCAGATCTTCTCTTAACTTCAACGGTTGCTGCCGCAGTACCAATTTCACTGGATGTTGTATCCTTAACAGCTGGAGGTTCCTCAGAGATTACCATCGTACCAGATTGGCTCCCCGCGCTCGATACGAATTGCAGTGGAGAGGTCACCGTGGACCGACAAGACGATAGATTGTTTGAAATTGGATGCAGCACATCCATTCTGGGTTCACCTGATCCGCGCGAACCACGCCAAGATTCTGATGCTTGATCAACGTGTTGTCTCTGACTTGATGAGGCAACTTTACTGCCACACGAAGACTCTGGTGTCTGATTAATGTGTTGACTGTGGCTTGATGAGGCGACTTTACCATTTGGAGTTTCCTGATTTACCATTCTATCCTGGGATGAACCTGCCCTTTCATGAACTAATGCACGCCAATTCTCAAGCACGTTGCAGTGTCCTTCAATGTCCTTCTTGGGCAGTGTACTATCCTTTTTTGCACCACGGTCACATTTCACAGTGTTTTTATGAGCTACCAAAGTAGGCATGCTCTGGTTTTTCTGTCCTAAGATTGTGTCAATCGGGCTGAATGAAGTTGATCTATTCCCCATAGAGAATCGAGGAGTGCAATCTAGGGAGGAAGGGTTGTCACATTTCTTCCTTCCACCAGCAGATTTTGCAATATTCAGCATTTTCCATGCCTTACTGACATGACGGGTGTCCTTGGGCGACTTTTTGTTAGCATGGCCGGATATCGTAGCGCTTTGCATGGTAAAAGCCCTCGTGGGCTGCTGATCCACTGTGATGGCAGAAACAGTTCCAGTACCATTTTCCCTTCTATTGTTGCGTAGATGTGTCGCAAATCCCACAGAACCTGCACGGAGAGCAGACCAGTTCTCACGCAGCTCCATTATGCGGTTACTAAGATTGCGAGAATTACGCAGTGTTCTAGCTTTCTCGCCAAAGCGAGCATGGATATTCACCAATGCGCGACGCCTCTTTCGCCCTTGAGGAGATCCAAGACAAAGGGACTCATCTGAAGAAGTACCCTGCGTATCTGAGTTTCTATCAGGCTTAGCACTCCGCACACTAGCCCTGCGCACAGGATTTGATGCGTCATCATCATCCACGATATCATAAATAGAAGGAACTGGCCCACTGAACTGCACATTCGTCCCGTCCACCGGATCTGTTCCCCAATCTTCATCCACGTCATCATAAATAGAAGGAACTTGGAAAGGCCCACTGCTCAGCGCATCCGTCGGGCGGACCGGATTTGTTCGGCAGCGTTCACCCGTATTATTACCATAAATAGAAGGAACTGGTGCAGTCCCACTGCTCCGCGCATTTGCCGGACGCGCTGAACTCCGAGAGCAACCCTCATCCACGGTATCAGAAACGGAATTGTCTGTAGCTGGCTCAACGCTCGGAACCTCGATGGTGATCTCAAGCTCGCCCTGATCACTAGACCCGCCATCATCGACCTGGCACCTCGAGTGCTCCTCCTTGGAGGTCGCGCAGTCCTTGCAGAACCAGTCTCCCTCCGGCACGGTGGTGCCCAGCCCGACACAGTAGGTGTGCGCGGCCACGTCACACAACTCGCAGAGCAGCAGCAGGTCCTCGTCGTTGGCGCAGCTACACACGCTGCAGCCGCTGTTCACGGAAGGATCGGCGCCCACCATGCTACTCTCGTTGCCTAGAGGATGCCACACCTGTGTAACCAGCAAACCATGTCAGCACTGCCAAGAATTTCACAGGGTCCTAACAAGAGAACACAAATGCTGCAACTTATACTGATACTGGATTGCTGGCATTGCGGTGCAAGAGTTGAAATTCCTAGGGCATTTTTTTACTTAGTAGTAAACAGTTCCTGATTCTCAGTTGCCTGAATTTTGTTTATAAATCTCAATATGTAAATTTTACATTATGGAGCCTGAAACTGCAATTACAGAGTTACAGCAAACGCCATAGCAGTTTCTATACTACTGTCTGAGGCGACCAGGGTGACGTTGGTTGGATACTGATCAAAGTCGTCGTCGACAAATCCAGAGAGAAGAACAAGAAGGAAGAAAATGGTTGGGATTGGGCTATATATACCTGGACGCGCTCGGCGACGGCGACGACGCGCTCGGAGGGGAGGCGGCCGGGGACGGGCGGGCGGCGGATGGTGCGGAAGCGGGCCTTGCAGAAGGGGCAGCGGGTCTCGACGCGCGCCCAGGCCATGATGCAGACGAAGCAGAAGTGGTGCGCGCAGGAGTCGAGCTCGCCCCGGATCGCC
This sequence comes from Puccinellia tenuiflora, assembly GCA_012064385.1. Classification (NCBI taxonomy): domain Eukaryota; kingdom Viridiplantae; phylum Streptophyta; class Magnoliopsida; order Poales; family Poaceae; genus Puccinellia; species Puccinellia tenuiflora. The sequence goes on along the minus strand of QRDG01001456.1, from coordinate 455,877 downwards.
CGCCGCGAGTCCGTCAGGCAGATGCCGCACGGCACGCCCTCGCCCTCCGCGGCCGCCTCCTCCATCCTGGCCTTGCCCTTGCCCTTGCGCGCCGCCGAAGACGAGGAGGACGGCGGGGCGTCGTCGTCGCCGGCGGAGGAGGAGGAGGGCATGCGGCGGGCGGAGGCGTTCGGTACGCGGTGGGGTCGGATCGAGTCGGATCGGGTCGGGTTTCGTCGGTCGGAGGGCTTTATTGTTGCTTTATTGGGTGGGCTTGGGAGTTAAGTGATGGATGGCCCGGAGATAAATATGGGCTAAGCAGGCTGAGTTGGTATCGTGTTCGGCATAGCGAGAGTGATTCGGACTGGGGTCGGAGAGATGGGCCTTGCTTCTCCCACTTGAGGAGAACTCTTTTTTTTTTTAGTACTCTACTATAATCTCTCCGGTGAGAGTGGTAAAAAAATTGTAGCAGTACCCTGAAACTGAAAAGAAGAAGTTCCGGTGCTCAGCGTCTTGGGATAATCCGGAAGACCGATCCTCCCACTTTCTGACTGTCGGGTCTTCGTAAAAGCCAAGATCTCAACATTTTTTTAAAACGTCGATGCGGCAAAAAAAAAAAAATAGTATGCATCAAAATCCCCGCCGCTAGTAGCAATTCTCCATTCTTCGCCAAAATGTCTCGAAAAAGTCAACACATGTACGCAATATGGGAGGACAATTAATGTTTCCAGCTGTTCACGAAAACATTTGCACAATACTAACCTAATGCAAGAACATTGATCTCGTCGCTCCAAGTTTGTCGGCAACAAATCCGTATCGCTTAAGCGTCGATTACACCAATCATCACCCATCTGGTCTAACACAAATCTCCACCTTAAAATCCAACCATGGCAGCAAGCTTCCTGGTTGGATCTGGACTAGAGGGGGACTAGCAACTGAGGAGGAGAGGAAGTAGTAGAGGAGGAGAATCTCGTCGGCGAGGAACTAGCAGGGGCGCTGGCACACCATGGAGATTGCACCACTGACGCGTGAGAAAGTTAGTTTTAGATGGGAAATCGTCCTTGTGGGGGAGCTAACTACCGCTACTAGTCAGACCCAGAAGATTGATCCTCTGGGGGAATATAATATTTTTCCTAAAAAAAGTACAAGTGAATCTACAATGTCATGTTTCACTAGAAAAGGCTGGAGTTCGATGTGAGGTGCATTTAACCTTTCTATGGGCTCCTGACTCTCTCGAATATAGGAATCGATGTGTATGATTTTCAGGACAGTTTCGTGAGGTGGATTCTCTTATGTGATGGCAATTTCATATATGTGGAGCTCGAATATGGATTTTATAATGAGTCTGCCTCAGACATCACTTATTATTTTTGTGAAAAGAAGAGCATCTACATCAAAGTGATGCACTATTCTTGTTAACTATTAAACATAATACATAATAAAGGTATAACCACCACACAAACCTTACGAGATATTGAAATAAAAACATACAACTAAGTCGACTTCTTCTGCAACAACATATTCATGAAGATAAACATCCTCACGCCATCGTCGCCATGTCCATCCAGAGATGACTAGACAAGGATCTTCATCTAATATCGTCTTTGCAATTATTCAGTAGAGTGGTAGAATGTTCCAAATCGTTTGCTGTCTCAGGACATTCCACCTGTCTGAAGATCACCTGATTGTCACACTCCAGCTCCATCTCCATAACCGAAAATGCAGATTACGTCACTTCTCACCCATGGCGCCAGTTCGGCTTCTTCCTTTCACCTGCTATCTTGGCTCCCTCCCGAGCTCACGAAGCTCCCACGCCAACACCTCCACCTCCCGCCACGAGTTGCCGCCTCCTGTGCCGCCACCATGGCGTCCTCTGCCATTCTCTCGGTTATCTCAACAAATTTAGCTAACAAAGCTTATCTCATCTCAACAAGAAATTTAAAATTTTCACCAACTACTTGCGATTCCATAGTTGGCTTCCTGACCCTATCTTAGCCGACTTTGCTCACGCCCCGCAAGACTCGACACCTCTCTCCCTACGCGGGCCAACAACATCGAGCCATCACCAGCCCTTTGATGGCTGACCTAAGCGTCATGATGTCAATATCTCATTGTGTGCCTCTCGTTGTTAGCACATGGGCACGAAGGAAACTAGGGCACTTCTCGCTCGAACGGAAGCGCATGAAAATGTTGAATGTCGACACGCAAAACCTCTACCATCACATCATGGCTATTCACACCGCGATGCGACACCACCACTACCACTACGTCCTCCGGCGATATCGGTGGCTGCCTACCTTCCACCGTGGCCACCAGTGCGCTCTCACGCCACTTCTCCTCCAGCCTGACCATACCAGGAGCACGGATCAGCAAAATTTCTCGCCAATTTTTTCGCGGCAAATAGAGTGAACTTAGGAGAAAAAGGCGTGAAATATTTCTTTTTTAATAACTCGGGAGAAAAAGGCGGGTATACATAATTTTGGCTGGGTGGGGCCTTTTTATCCTCGCACTCCACCGATTTTTTTTCGCCAAATTTTTTCCCTCTCTTTATTCTTGTCGTCAATTTTTTCCGTGGCAAATAGAGTGAACTCAAGAGAAAAAGGCGGGAAATATATAAATCAAAATTTCCTTTTTAATAAAGTGAAAGAGAAAATGAAAAGGTTTGTTTGTTGATGCCATACACTTTGCAAACACTGCTTGGTTATGTTTGCCGAGTGCGCCCGACATTACACTTGGCATAGACCGTTGGAATTTGGTGGACTTATACTTGGGCCACAGCCTAAAGCCCAACTAAATTCTGAAATTCTCATTTGGCCCATTCATGCATATGGCTGTGGGTGTGACTAAAGTATAGTCCAACACTGCTAGTTGGGAGAGAGCTACACCACTTTATAAGGTGAGCTCCACTAGCACTTGTATAAGGCATAGAAGAGAGAGAATAAGAGAGTGCCACACGTGCACTCCTCCTCCGCCGCTCGCCTCGCCACGCCTCTCCTCGTCACGACGCGCCGCGTCGGGTTTCGGGAATGAGCCGATGCCTATATTTTTTATGTTCGGGAAAATTTAATGAGTCATTAATTAATAATTAACGGATGTGTTAATTACTCAGTCGTGTCTGATTCTTTTGGATCGTGGGACTGTTACCGATTTGAGCGTGGGGCTGCGCCCACGTCCTACCCGAGTCGCACTATATATACAGACTGAGTGAATCCTAGCCGCTTATGCGAAACACATGGTCTCTCGTCGTTCCAGTTTCATACTGTTGCGCTGCTGTCTTCCAAGTCTTCTCCATCCCGTATTCCGGCACGCACCGATTGAAGGGACAGTAGGCCTCCGGAACCCCGCCTCTTGTGATCCTGTACGGGAGAGGGGCACTCAGGTTTTTAGGGAGCACACTCACACTTGTGCGACTTCTGGCAGCGACTACTTCCCCAACGACGACTTCTTTTCCGACATTGGCGAACAACACGGATGCCAACGGTTCTGCTGCCGTTGCCTGCTTGTACGTATATCTATCCTCTATGTTTGAGATCATGAAGCGTTTTCTGTAGATTTGGTCTATCTATCTAATATACGAGTTATACGAGTAGATTACATGATTAGCTTTTTACTTGTTGTTCCAGACTTCCAGTCATGAATTGGTTCCAGTTTTTCTGAATTAAATCATATGCTAAATTATTCATATTCATCATAGACCTCCGCGTCCCGTCAGTTTTCTGTCCTGTGCAGCCTTAGGTGTGACCGGTAAACCGTACTCGGCAACGAAGCGATTTCCCTTAGTGTAGGAGAAATATCTCTCATGATCGAAACGCTCATCAGATATGTCCATGCATATGTGCCTGTGTGCAGTTGCTTGTCTCGTGTGTCAGACTAGCTCCCTGTTGGGTACATGCCAACCAGGAAATGAGACCACACGCGCGCTTGGTATACAAGATCGGATCGGATAGACAAGAGCTAGCGTAGGGTAACACTGTCGACGACACATTTTGAATTCTTGATGGTTACTGATTGTAAGATTCACGATCTCACAAGTGGATGAACTCAGTGAATTGGAATGGAATTGGAATTACGCTCGTTCCTCCCAACCACCCCCGAGCGAGTTCAACATCCACGGCACGGCACCGCTGCCCGTCCGGTTCTTTCTTACGTTACAAGCCAAATATTACACGGGAGAGTTCTCCTCCCTAAATAGCTCTCACCTCACCCACTCATCTCCAGCTAGCCATCCTGGAGCCCGTTTCCTTCTGTTGGGCCTTGCCTCTTTCAGCCCAGCTTCTGTTGCCCCATTGCTGCTGCTCTGTTCGTCCGCTTGAGTGTTCAGGTCGCTGATAATCCCCGGGGCTTGAAAACCTGCTTGTCCCCAAGCAGGGGCTTGCGGAAATTGTTGTCTTACCGTCTCATAATCCTCCCAGGTAGCAGCCTCCTCTGGTAACCCACTCCACTGCACCAGAACTTGCGGCACTGCTCGATGGTTCCGCTGGCGGATTCTTGAATGAAGTACCTGGTCAGGAACTGAAAAATCACAGTCAGTGGAACATAACTGCTTCGATACCTGAACTCCAGGGCCTACACACTGCTTGAGCTGCGACACATGAAAGACTGGGTGCACTTTGCTTGTTTCAGGCAGCTTCAATTTGTAAGCCACCTCTCCGACGCGCTCAAGCACTTGATAGGGCCCGAAGAACTTGAAGGCTAACTTGTGGTTCTTGCGACGAACCACAGACTGTTGGATATATGGCTGCAAGCGTAGGAAGACCAAATCCCCCACTGCAAAGGTCCTCTCAGTTCTATGCTTATCATCTTTGTGCTTCATTCTCTGTTGCATCCTCAAAAGGTGCTGACGGGCAGATGCAATCACCAATGCTCTCTCATCCAACCAAGTAGCAATGTCCGTGACAGGAATGTGATCTGAAGCTGTGATCCCGAAATACCTTGGCTGCCTCCCATACAGCAATTCAAATGGAGATTTCCCTAGCGACGCGTGCCAGTTTGTATTGTACCAGAATTCACACAACGATAGCCACTGAGACCACTTTTTTGGGTGTGCACTGATGAAACACCTTAGATAGCATTCTATTGATTGATTAACCCGTTCTGTTTGACCGTCCGTCTCTGGATGATTAGCCGTACTCATGCGCAACTGTGTGCCCGTGGCCTTAAACACAGCTGTCCAGAACTGGCTGGTGAAAATAGGGTCACGATCCGACACCAACGCCAACGGCATTCCATGAAGTCGATAGATATTATCCACAAATGCCTCAGCAACTGAAGTAGCAGTATAAGGGTGACGAATGGGAATAAAGTGTGCGTACTTTGATAGCTTGTCCACCACCACTAGAATGCAGTTGTGTTGCCGAGATTGGGGGAGGCCATCTATGAAGTCCATTGTAGCTACTTCCCAAGGTGCTGATGGAATCGGCAGCGGTTGGAGTAGCCCAGCTGGCGGTAACCTCTCTAGTTTGGCCTGCTGACAAATCCGGCAACTACGGACATGGTCCTTCACCATCAGTTTCATCCTGGGCCACTTAAATAGGGAACGCAAACGGCGATATGTCACAGGGAACCCAGAATGCCCTCCATGTGGGCTATCATGGAAGGCGGTTATTAACTGCTTCTGCAACTGGCTATCAGGACCTATCCAAATTCTTCCATCATATCGTAACAGGCCATTACTCAAAGTAAAATGGGTGTCAGCCTTTGGGTCTATAGCCAGTTTCGCTAATAACCCTTGTGCCAGTGCATCCGAAGAATAACTCGCCTGGACTGCTTCTAACCACAGAGGTTGAGCCGTTGACAAGGAGAACAATTGTGAACTGTCAGGAGGCTTACGAGACAGAGCATCAGCTGCTCCATTCAGAATGCCCTTCTTATAAACTACTTTGAATTGGAGGCCCATCATCTTAGTCAACGCCTTTCTCTGCCAATCAGTGTGCATTCTCTGATCTGTGAGGTTTACCATGCTTTTATGGTCTGTCTTGATGACAAACTCCCCCAGTTGAAGGTACGGCCTCCATTGCTGAATAGCTAACAACACTGCTAAGTACTCCTTCTCGTATACTGACAGCTTTTGATTTCTTAGCCCCAATGCTCTGCTCACAAAAGCTAAAGGGTGGCCATTTTGAGATAATACTGCTCCAATCCCTACATCACAGGCATCAGTTTCAACAGTAAACTGTAATTCAAAGTTGGGCAAGGCCAGGACTGGCGGTCATCAGTGCCTCCTTAAGAGTTTGGAATGCAGTTTCAGCTTCAGGTGTCCACAGAAATATAGCCCCCTTCTTGAGCAATGCAGTTAGTGGTTGACTGATTATTGCATAGAATCTGATGTACTTCCGATAATAGCCGGTAAACCCTAAGAGTCCTCGGACCTCCTTAACATTTGAAGGGGTGGGCCACTCCTTGACAGCTTGCACCTTAGTGGGGTCTGTTGCCACTCCATTACCCGAGATAACATGCCCCAAATAGGCTATCTGCCTCTGTGCAAAAGCACATTTGGACAACTTCACTTGCCACTTGTCCTTCTTCAGTATGCTCAACACCCTAGCCAAATGTACCAAATGTTCCTCATAGATTTTGCTATAAATCAATATGTCATCGAAGAAAACCAGGGCACATTTCCTCAGAACTGGTGCTAATGAGGCATTCATTGCATGCTGAAAAGTAGCAGGTGCTCCTGTGAGTCCAAAGGCCATTACCTTATATTCATAGTGTCCGTTATGCGTCTGAAATGTTGTCTTATGTTCTTCTCCTGGAGCCAGCCTAATCTGATGATAACCAGCCTTAAGATCTAACTTTGAAAACCACTGGGCTCCTGCCAGTTCATCAAGCAATTCGTCAATAACTGGTAAGGGGTATTTTCCCTTAATAGTTAAGGCATTCAAGTGTCTGAAGTCATTGACCAGCCGCCAACTCCTGTCTGCCTTTCTCACCATCAAGATAGGAGAACGGAATGCACTACTGCTGTGGGTGATAACCCCTTGTGCCAGTAACTCTCCAATCTGTTTCTCAATTTCGTTCTTTAATTCTGGCACCACTCTGTAGGGTCTAATGGATACTAGTCTTGCTCCCGGCACCAGGGGAATTTTGTGGTCATAAACTCTTCTAGGTGGCAGCCCGGTTGGCGTTTCAAACACTGTAGAGAACTGTTGCAACAGGTCCTGCACCTCCTGTGGAATCTGTTCTGTCTTGGTGGCCTTTCCTTCCTGCATCAACTGCAGCACCAGGACTTCCTTCCTATCTGTCATATTCTTCTCTCCTTGCAAGATTACTGTCTTTCCTTTGTGTTGAATAGCCAGCCAACCTTCCTCCCAATGTGTGAGCATGGGGCTGTGCTTTGATAGCCAGTCCAGACCCAAGATTCCATCATAACTTCCTAAAGCCAGGACCTTAAAATTATCAGTGAACTCAGCTGCTGCAGCTGACCATTGTAATGCTGGAAACTCCCAATCACTCTCAAGCAGTGTCCCTCCCGCAACCTGCACTTGCAAACCCTTGCACATCTGTTGGCTCCCCTGTAACTCATGCATTCTGTTTTGATCAATGAAGCAAGTGGAGCTCCCAGAATCTACCAAGAAACAGAACTCCTTCCCCTGTATCTGCACTCTTAATTTCATGGTTCTAGGCGACTCAACCTTGTTGTTCACAGCAGCCAGAGACAACATCATCAGCTGAGTGGCACCTGACGCAATGGACTGATTCTCTTCTCCTTCTGCTTCAGCTTCCTGCATGCACTCAATCATTTCCTGAACAATATGTAGTTGGATGTTTCCCTTGCACTGGTGTTCTCTCCCCCATTTCTCTCCACAGGTGAAGCATAACCCCTTTGATCTCCGAAATGCCTTCAAACTCTGCCATCTGTCTTCACTGCTTGGCCTTCTCGCCTCAGCTGAACGTTTCTCCTCTACCGTCTTAGAGATCCAACGAGACGGTGGTGGAGGCGGTGGCAATGGTAAGGGATGAGCCTTTCTAATTGCAGGGTTGTGTACATTAGTGTGACTCAAAACACTACTGCCGTCCCCCAATTCTTCATACAACAATGCCAAGGTATATGCTGCATCTAACGTTTCTGGCTGTTGAATAGCCACCAGAATCCTCACAGTGGGCTTTAACCCATCCAGGAACCGTGTCAAGTGACTCAAGGGGCCATGGTGTGGATCAAATGCTGCTATACGGTCAATCAAATCAGAGAATCGCTGCACGTAATCCTCCACTGTGCCAGTTTGAGAAATATGGAATAACCGACGCAGTAGAACCTGATGCTGATTGCGCATAAACCTCCCTTGCACAGCAGCTACAAACTCCTCCCAGGTGGCGTTAGGCTTCTTCGTCAGGAAGGATTCCAACCAAGTTGCGGCTGCTCCAGTGAATTGCGACGACGCATAGGAAACCCATAGCGTTGATGGGGTTCCCCATCTCTTGAAGTACTCCTCGCTCCTACGCTGCCACAGCTTCGGATTTGATCCCTCAAATTGTGGCAGCTCGACACGGGGTGCAGACACAGATGCATCAGGAATTTGCTGGCTGCAAGCAGAATTCAGAAGCGATAATAGGTTCAAGCCTGGATTCGTACCTCCGACCGGAGGTGGCGTGCTCAGCGAGCACGCCGCCCCCCGGTATTGATGAGTCTCGCCTTGCCCCATAGGGCCGACCGTGCCGATCCCGGGCGGCGCGCTCTGCGATGCAGCGGTCGTGGTCACTGCCGGGTTCAGGGGAGCTCGTACGGCACGATCCATCACCGCCGCGAGCTGTGAGATCTCCGAGCTCAATGCCGTCTTGACACCCTCCAGATCGCCTCCTAGGATCTCCTTGACCGCGGCCAGATCCGCTCTCATCGTCTCCTTCACCTCCTCCAGCGACTCACCGATCTCCTTGATTTGCTTCTTCGTGTCGTCGATCGAGGTGCGGACGGCATCGAGAATTTCCTTCTTGTGGTCGAGGAAGCGGCTCTCGTACGCCTCCCGCGTGTCGGCCTTGAGGAGCTCATAGATCGCCTTCGCCTCCGGCGTCAATTTCTCCATCGCGTCCCTCCGGCGAATTGCCGCGAGCCTGGTGTCGTGTGTGTGGCTTGGCAACTCCAGATCTGGAGTTGGTGGTTAGGCTCTGATACCAATGTAAGATTCACGATCTCACAAGTGGATGAACTCACTGAATTGGAATTACGCTCGTTCCTCCCAACCACCCCCGAGCGAGTTCAACATCCACGGCACGGCACCGCCGCCCGTCCGGTTCTTTCTTACGTTACAAGCCAAATATTACACGGGAGAGTTCTCCTCCCTAAATAGCTCTCACCTCACCCACTCATCTCCAGCTAGCCATCCTGGAGCCCGTTTCCTTTTGTTGGGCCTTGCCTCTTTCAGCCCAGCTTCTGTTGCCCCCTTGCTGCTGCTCTGTTCGTCCGCTTGAGTGTTCAGGTCGCTGACACTGATGAACAACCTGCAGGAGGCGTAAGCGGCCTTTACGGGTCTCCGGAGACGCCCCCTCGAATTTCTTATGGGATCATGTATGGCAGTGGTAGACAGTACTAATAATACACACACAAACTGTAGCTATCAACACCCTGTAATCACACAAAAACACGTTTGGTGTGTATCGCATGCTCGAGTATGATAGCATTCCTTATGATCTGATCTGACTTGCACGGAGAATCAATCTAAACAGTCAACCCTTCCTAAAGATATATACAAGCTCGGGAGCTGGGGACACTTGCCAATTGATTAAGGGCAAGTCACCATTGGTTGCCGTGGAGACGTCTCGATCGCTCGATCATTTGCAAGCTGTTGTTCCCCGCGCCCAGCTGCGCACGTGCATAAATACCCGTAGGAGAGCAGAACAGATCGACACAGCAAGCAGCTAGCTAGTAGCTAGGAGGAGAGACCCCATCTACTCCAGCTCTGGGATGGCTCGAATGGACAGGGCTCTCCTCCTCCCCGCCCTTGTCCTCCTCCTCGCGGCGCTGCTCGGCGGCGGCGTCCATGGCGCGTCGTTCAACAGGTCCAGCTTCCCTGAGGGCTTCATCTTCGGCACCGGCTCCTCCGCCATTCAGGTATTTCTTCTTCCGGCGTGCTACATTTGTGTGTACCTTTTGGGTACCGATTCTAGTTCTTACCTGTCTGTCGTTCATGTCTTCTTCCAGTATGAGGGAGCTGTGAACTTGCGCGGCAAGAACATCTGGGACACCTTCGCCCACACCCCAGGTCCATCTCTTTACTTACATTGCATTATTTCATGTGAGACAGAGACCATGCACAGATAAGATTGCCAGTGTGTTTTTGTCGGGAACAGATTTAAACTATTCCAATGACGTGCCCAATCAAGTGATAGCGACCTCTTAACCCACGAGCATTTGTCTCATGCTCTGCTAAAAAAAATGACACCCTTCTAAAATATGTCAGAAAATTTATGCTGGATAGAAAAATCATGCTAGTGAAACGAAGAAACTAGCTTACTGAATGTAAGAAAGAAAACACATTTTGGCTGCAGGTAAAATCGCGGACGGGAGCAACCCAGATATAGGGAACGACTTCTATCATCGCTACAAGGTGCATTCCCCTTTAAATTGCTGTGCATAAATTGAAGGCCGTTCTATATATGCTAGCTGCTTGTACTGATCTGATGTCCAGCGTTCGTTGTGATTTTTTAAAATACATACAGGAGCAACTGAAGCTGATAACCGACATGAACATGGATACCTTCAGGTTCTCGATCGCATGGTGCAGGATCCTTCCAAGTAGGTCACACTAATTTGCTTGTGCGTAGTTCATTTTCGCGCATAGAAAAAATCCCCGCAAGAAAAAGATGTAGCTAGGAACAGTTTGAATATATGTATGTAAGCTATGCCTTTCGGCTGACTGCTTTCTGTCTCTGCAGCCGGAACCATAGCCGGTGGAATCAACAAAGCAGGGTTGATTTCTACAACAGTCTCATCGACGAAGTTATAGCTAAAGGTAACCTCTCTCCAAACCAAATAGCCGGCTATAGAATTGTTATAGCGGTTTGGATCCATGTACAATTATCTGTTATAGCCCACTTTAACGACGATGTTATATCTGTTTTGGAGGGTTTGCCGCTATTTGTCAATACTCCGCTATTTAAAACATTGATTAAGACGTGAAAGACAAAACACACAGTTAATTTCTCTAACCAATGCTGGTCGGTCCGTGGCTGCAGGGCTGGTGCCTTACGTCACAATCTTCCACTTCGACACCCCACAGGTCCTGGAGGACAAATACGGCGGCTTCTTGAGCGAAAACATCGTGTAAGCATCCATCCTTCTTTCTTTCTTTCTTTCTTTCTTTCTGCTGCAAATTAAACGGACTCAATGCAGGAAGGACTATGTGGCGTACGCGGAGCTGTGCTTCAAGCTGTTCGGTGACCGGGTAAAATTCTGGACCACGTTCAACGAGCCCATGATCTTCAGCTCCGGCGGCTACGACCTGGGCATCACCGCCCCGGGACGCTGCTCCCCGTACGTGTCCAAGAACTGCGGCGCCGGAGACTCCGCCACGGAGCCCTACATCGTCGGCCACCACATCCTCCTCGCGCACGCCGAGGCCGTGTGCCTGTACCGCGCCAAGTACCAGGCGGCGCAGAAGGGGCAGATCGGCATCGCGCAGGTGTCCCACTGGTTCGTCCCCCACAGCCACCCGGCCACCAAGGCCGACCTTCACGCCGTGAAGCGCAGCCTCGACTTCATGCTCGGGTGGTTCATGCACCCCATCACCTTCGGCGACTACCCGGCCACCATGCGCAGGCTGGTGGGGAGCCGCCTGCCGGAGTTCACCAAGGCGCAGTCGGAGAAGCTCAACAAGTCCTTCGACTTCCTCGGCGTCAACTACTACACCAGCAACTACGCCAAGGCCGTGCTGCGCGCGCCCAACAGCCTGAAGCAGCAGTACAGCACCGACAACTGGGTCACCCAGACCGGAGAACGCAACGGCGTCCCCATCGGCCCAGTGGTAAGTACCCATGTTCAATAGTCTATCCACCCATCTTGCATTCGTCCGTGTGCATGCTGAATAGATCGAGTATGGCCGGCGTCTCCATGGATCTGAATTTGAACATGTATGTCTGTATGTCCTAGTCTCACGTTCCCATCTTCTTCAACTACCCGCCGGGGCTACGCAACCTGCTGCTGTACCTCAAGAGGATGTACGTTGGCAACACCCCTATCTACATCACGGAGAATGGTACTAATTAATAAAGCTAAAACTAAACATACCGATGATCAGTCAGTGGTGATATCATCCTTTGAAACCGGGGCGAATTTGATGCAGGCAATGACGAGGCGAACAATAGCACGATCCCGATCAAAGAGGCCCTCAAGGACGGGCACCGGATCATGTTCCACTACAATCACCTCAAGTTCGTGCGCAAGGCCATCCAGTAAGTGCACACCCGCACAGCAAAACATTACTCATTTTGTTCGATGTGTGACGCCTTACCATACCTTGCAAAAAAATATCACGATTTCAGGGAGGGGGTGAACGTCAAGGGTTACTTCACATGGACGTTCATGGACTGCTTCGAGTTCGGTGACGGCTACAAGGACAGGTTCGGGCTCATCTACGTCGACCGCGCCACGCTCAAGACATACCGCAAGAGGTCCAGCTATTGGCTCGAGACCTTCCTCAAGAGACACTGAGTGACTGGTCGACATATGAATGTCATTCAGCGCCAAGGTTTACATTCATGTTTGGATGGGTTGTGAATAAGTGAATGAGTGATTAAAGGCTAGCACTGAGAGTCGACTACGCAAGCATATGCTCTTGATTCATGCGCATGTATTGTAGCTACAGTTTCATGTATGCTCCTGTAACGCCGTTTTCCATATTCATATGGTTTTGAGAGATTTGTTTAACTTTTATATGTATGTCAAATAAAATGCTAAAATGTTCTCATAGCTCAGCAGTACCATACCAACCTAGTTTTTTTAGGTAAAAGGGAGGCGTTCCATCGTTCGATTGGATAAAAGTAAAGTATTTACGAGAGTCTTGGAGTAAAAACAAAAAGGTAAAAGGACCGTTGCCAAATCCTTTCTTCTCACAGTTCTATTTGCTTATTTTTCCTTTTTTGGTCCACCAAGGCACCAATCCTTGATTGAGGTAGCTGAAAGAGAGCTTGCAACAACTTCAGGGACATAAGGTTCCCATAAACCCCAGAGCTCTTTCGTGAAGGTGCAATCAACAGGGAGCGGTCCAGTTTCTGTTCTGGAGTAGAAGCCATATATAGAATTTAGTTTTCCCTTCAGCACGTATCTTTCTATAAGGAGGTCTGCTTCGGTACACCCCCCCCTCCTAAAACTTCAAGGGGTAACTTAGTCTTTTTTTCCTCTCTTGTTTCTTCCGTCAAGCGTCTTTTCCTTGCCATTTATTTTTCACAAATAGGATAGAATACTCGTCGTCTCCTTCCTCAGTCTAAACTCGAAGCAGTGAAGAAGCTCCTGACCACGGAGGGCAGACCAAATAGGTGAAGCTCGTGGGTATTAGGGAGCTNTGGAGGATGATGGCGCAGCTCTCCCTTGATGCAAAAAATTGCTCGTCGAGGATGATCAGGGGTAGAACTTGCGCAGGTGCTGGATGTTCCAGGGTGTTGGCGACAAGAATGCCGTCCTCCGTCTCGAGCCGCGCGGAGCCAGGCCTGGCGATGTGCACGACCTGTAGGGTCCTTCCCACATTGGCGAGAGCTTGTGGAGGCCTGCCCTGGAGAGGATTATCCTCAGGACAAGGTCTCCTGCTTCGAGAGTGCACGGGCGGATGTGCGGCTGTGGTAGCGACGGAGGTCTTGCTGGTACCTGCTGCTCTCAGGGCCCATTGCGGCGGAGCCCCTCGAGCAGCAGCAGGTCATCGTTGCGGAGTTCGTCAGCTCAGCCTCCTTGAAGGCCAAGACTCGCGAAGAGCCGTGGTGATCTCGCTGGGGAGAACAGAGCTTCAGTGCCATACGCGGGGAGAACGGCGTCTCGCCAGTGGGCTTCATTGGCGTGGTGCGGATGGACCAGAGCACCGAGGGGAGCTCATCGATCCAGTGCTTGCTGCTGGCCTTGAGGCGGTTTGAAGCTTCTCGTCTTGAGGCCCTTGAGCACCTCGGCATTGGCTCGCTCAGCCTGCCCGTTGCTTCGTGGGTGAGCCACGAGGCATAGCAGATTTGGGCGCCGAGGCTGCCACAGTAGGACTTGAAGGCACCGTGTAGCGCCCCGACCCCAGAGATATACAGTGAAACGTTGTGTAACCGGTCATGCTACACAATCGAGGGTTACTGGGTTTACCAATCCCAGGCCAAAACACATTGGCAGGCGTGCTCGGAATACATCATCGGCACACAACACCTCGATCATGCCATAAGCTCAGACATCGCTTTCACGTATAGCTAAGAGACCAAGACTGCGGAACAACTGGCTCATCCCAGACTGTACGACACAAGAGATCATAGTTCAATGCATATATGCGAAAGATAGCAAATATCACAATCAGAGGTCGCAGACCCATCATTACATCAAGCGGAAAGCAAATATAGTTGTCTAACAACAAGATCCAATTATGGCCTAAGAGCCTATAATAACATATCCCAGCCAGCCTGTTGCGATACGTCCCAAGCTGTCACCTGGGAACCCCAGACTACTCGTCGATGTCGATAAAGAACCCACCTTCCTGTCCGGTGGAGTCCTCCTCTGAAACAAATAATAATCAACAAAGCAAGGCTGAGTACGACGTACTCGCAAGAATTAGTAGGGCGATATAGGCCCGATGCTGACGGAGCCTCTAATGCTGTAAGTAGTTGGTTTTGCAGAAAGCTAGTTTTCTTCAGGTAACACTAGGACTCATGGCACCGACTACTCAGAAGGTTTTGCTCAAAGGGGATAAGATAGTAAAACTTTCTTCTTCAGGTCACCTTGCACCAGCAGTACCCAGCATTCACCACTCGTATCCACCAAGGCACTCCCTCGAATCACCCTCGAGGAAATGAACCTTTACCACACGTTGATTATGCAACCTCTAGCTGCCATCTCAATTAGGTTAAAATGTTATCTATGATCTTATGGTCTATTCCCAAGTCGTCCATAACCGCGGACACGGCTTTTCGAAAAGATTAAACCCTGCAGGGGTGTACTGTTTTTATCCATTGGTACCGTCCGACCCCTTGCCTGATCATTTAGCTCTCTTCCGGGGAAAGTCGGCAGGGCGGGCGCGGTTAAACCTTTACCTCGCATGAGACTATCCAAGGGTCCTCGTGACGACAGGACAAGTTCAGTGCCTATTTCAACACCCTGCCCCATCGCCACTCCTATCACCGCCATCGTCATCACATCATCATCATCACCATCATCACCGACCACACACTCGCAAATGGAAAGCGCAAACTAGAGGACCCTTGGATACGCCCGCACAAGTTATTCAGTTAGTAAGGGGCCCATACCCCCACCGTTGTAGCACGCTTATCTTTGGTTCAAGACATAAGAACTCGCACCTAGGGGCAGGAACGAGACAAAACACCATCCCCGATGGCAACTCATCCCAGCCTTCTTAGCAATTTAATTAAGCATCACATGTATCCACCACGCCCGAATCATTCCATCAACATCATCAATATGGAATTAATCAACGGACATAACTAGCATACGACTAAGCATGGCTAAGCATAGCTAAGCATTTAAACATACCCATTATATCTTTGTCTCCGGCCAACACATCAAACCTATGGTTCATCGGAAGGGAAACATGTGATGGTTCGGGGAAGACATGCATTTGTAGGATACTCTATATCTTGATCAAAGGAGACATTTGAATCGCATGCAATATTATGGTGGATAAAATAATTTTATAAAACAGTAGGATGCTAGATGCCAAGAAGGTTAGGTTAGTTCTTGCCTTGCTGATAGTACTGGGCGCGTTGATCGTCGAGGTATTGTGGTGGAACCTCGACTCCTGAATCTAACGAAACACAACAATAACGGAAACAAATTAAATAACACGAATATAAGGTTCAATGCACAATCATGATGAGATGGTCAATTTATGCACTGAAATCATATTGGGCATGTCCCACAAGTTAAATGGAACCCCTAAAATAAATATCGCAATTAACGGGTCAAAACTCCATATTTAACTTAGTGAATTGCATTATTATCCAAAATGTCCAGTACTGAATTATGGATCCTAAATGCATGAAAATGGACATTATTAGATAGATATTTTCCTACTGGTCATTTTGGTACTTCGTTTGCAATTTTCCGATTAACGATGAAGAAATGGTGATTTAAACGGTTATGCGATTTAAATCATTTTAAACCAATTCGAAAAAATGACCTTAAAGGAAAAGTTATTTGCTTACTGCAATATTAGCATAGATAGATAGCATTTTCTTTGCTGGTCATTTTGGTATATCATTTGCAATTTTTGGATCAAATTCATCAAGTTATGATATTTTTAATAATGGATTTAATTCTGCCATTTTATTTATTTTTAATAAACAGCAGAAATATTAAATTTAAAATTCTCTCAAATTACATAAACTGGTTGATCATTGTTCACTGAACATTTTGAGAGCTTATTCATAAATTTGGATGAGTAGAACTCAAGTTATGCAATTTACAAAATTGGATTTAAATCTGCCATTTCTGTTTTTATTAAATAAAGGCAATTTATTTTGGCCAATTAGTCTAACCAATGGCACTAACAGATAGGCATTTCTCTCCTGAGCAAAATGACATATTATTTGCATTTTTTGGACTTATGGTTTAAAAGATATGGAATTTCAAAGTTTGAATCCATTTTCTGTTATTTGTTTTAATTCCAGAAAATAGCACCTAACGTTTTTCACCGTGGGGCTGGCTAGCCCGTGAGACAGACGGGTGGGGCAGCAGCCACGCTGGCACGCCACATCGGCCAGCGGCCCACATGCAGGTTTGACCGGCGGGGACGGCCAGGACCGGCGCGACGCGCGCGGTGACCGGCGGCAAGCCGCGGATCGACTCGTCGATTGCCCGCGTTAGGGATCCAGGACAGGGCCGCATTGCGCTCAGCACGGCGAGGGGAACTGGGTGGCGGCGCTAGGGACCCTATGGTCGCCGGGAAGTGCACCGGCGATGAGCTACGGCGGAGGCTTCGGTTCGGTCTACGGCTAAACGGCGAACCAGAGGGGGAGAGAGAGAAAGGAGAGGTCCGGGAGGACCGTGAGCTCACCCTGAGTGCGTGGGTGTGCTCGGAGGAGGCGGAGGAGCCCGGACGGCGCCGGATTTGAGCTCGGACGCTGGTGGGCGGCGGCGGCGGAGATGGTTTGATTCGTGCGAACGGCGGCGTCCTAGCACGCACGGCTCGGGGAGGAGGTAGAGGAGAGCACGGTGGTTCTTCTGCCCCAGGCCGATCTGCTCCGGGTGGTCTCCAACGTCGGCGGTGAGCGGCGGCGGTTCGGTCAGTCGGCGGCCATGCTCCGCTCGATCTAGGGTTTCGGCAAAGGGGGAAAAAGGAGGGGAGGAGGAGCATGTGGTCGAGGGGGTCCTCTTAGTCTCCATGGGGGCCAGGGAAACGAGGGAGCGACGATGGAGGCCGTGGTGGGCGCGGCCATAGCGCACTGTCGCCACAGGGGAAAGGGATGACAGGTGGGTCCCCCTGTCAGGGATCTCTCTTTTTCTTTTTCCATTTTTCAGAAACTAGCAGACTTTAGGTATTTAATTGAGGCCCTTAATTAATTTTAAAAATTCTGGAAAAATTCACAGAGCCAATATATATTATTTTGAACCCGTGATAAAATTTGCAGCCCATTTGAAAAATATTTCATGTGGTAAAATTTCAGAATTTGCTCTCTTGCAATTTAGGGCTTTATCCAAATATTTGAATTTGCAAATGCTTTAAATTTGGCAACAATTATATTTGTGGTTGTTGGAACTTCCTGGACAATATGAGAATTTAAATTGAGAGTTTGTTCATCATTCACATCATCATATTTGGTTTCTTATTTGTTGCCTCCTTATTATTTCATGTGAAGCAAATATGGATGAGGGATGCCATGATGCAAATGAGATGCAAAAAGTGAAAATTTTACTCATATTTTCAGGGTCCAAAAGTGGGGCTGTTACAACTCTACCCCCCTTACAGGAATCTCATCCCGAGATTCTAGGCTTGAGTGAAGAAGGCGGGGTATTCCTGACGAAGACTAGTTTCACGTTCCCAGGTTGCTTCGTCTTCAGAATGGTTAGACCACTGGATTTTGAGGAACTTGATGGATTTATTACGAGTCTTCCTTTCCACTTCATCCAAGATGCGGACAGGATGCTCGCGGTAAGTCAGATCTTCCTGAATGTCCAACTCTTCATGATTGACCCCACGAATAAGATCTTTGAAGCAACGACGGAGTTGAGAGACATGGAACACATCATGAACATCCGGGAAATTCTCTGGGAGCTCGAGCTGATAGGAGAGATCACCTCGCTTACCCAGGACAGTGAAAGGACCAACAAAACGAGGTGCCAATTTTCCCTTGATCCCGAAACGACGAATGCCTCGGAGGGGAGAGACTCGAAGATATGCTTTGTCACCAATTTCATAGTGAACCTCCTGATGATGCTTATCATAATAGCTCTTCTGCCTGGACTAAGCAATCTTCAGATTGGCTCGAATGACACGGACCTTTTCTTCTGCCTCATTGATCACATCAGGACCAAAGAGTGACCTCTCTCCGGTTTCAGACCAATTGAGAGGTGTTCGGCATTTTCTCCCATAAAGGACCTCAAAGGGAGCGATTTGCAAACTGGCTTGGTAGCTATTGTTGTAGGAGAACTCGGCGAGGGGAAGGTATTTTTCCCAACCCTTGCCGAAGGATATAACACAAGCCTGAAACATATCCTCAAGAACTTGGTTCACCCTTTCAGTTTGGCCATCGATTTGAGGGTGATAGGCGGTGCTGAAGTTGAGGCGGGTTCCCAGAGCCTCTTGGAAGCTTTGCCAGAATTTGTACACAAACATACTACCACGGTCTGAGATAATCCTCAGTGGAACCCCATGCAAAGGAACAATACGGGCCATATACAACTCAGCAAGTTGGCTTGCTCGAATATCATCACGGACCGGAAGGAAATGGGCGACCTTTGACAAACGGTCGATGATGACCCAGATAGCATTATTTCCCTTTTGAGACCTGGGAAATCCAGTAATGAAGTCCATACCAACTTCATCCCACTTCCATTCGGGAATGGCTATAGGGCGGAGAGTACCCGCTGGCCTTTGATGTTCAGCTTTCACACGGCGACAGACATCGCATTCAGCAACATACTCGGCGATCTCGCGCTTCATGCAAGACCACCAGAATTGAGGGCGAAGATCTTGGTACATTTTGGTGCTACCCAGATGAATTGAGATGGGTGACTCGTGAGCTTCTGAGAGGATCAATCCTTTTGTGTTTCCACTCTTGGGCACCACCAGACGGTTACCAAAGTAGACGACACCGTTGTCATCAACAGAAAACAGTTAGCCTCCCACTAGCTACTTTCTCTTGATCTCTAAGATTTCAGCATCATTTTGTTGGGCGGCCTTGATATCATCCTCGAGAGCTGATTTGATCTCGAGGTTAGCCAAATATCCGGAGGGGACAATCTCCAGATTTAAACGTGCGAATTCTTCATGAAGAGCGGGCTGAGCTCGCTCAACCATCAAGGTATTACAATAAGACTTGCGACTCAGCGCATCGGCAACCACATTTTCCTTGCCAGGCTGGTAATTGAGGGTCACATCATAGTCTTTGATCAACTCCAACCATCTTCTCAGTCGGAGATTCAGATCGGGCTGGGTGAAGAGATACTTCAGACTTTGATGATCCGAGAATATCTCGCAATGGTTGCCCAACAGGTAGGGTCTCCACTGCTTCAGAGCATGAACTACGGTAGCAAGCTCTAGATCATGAGTTGGATAGTTGAGTTCATGCGGTATGAGTTGGCGGGAGGCATAGGCTACGACATGGCCTTCTTGCATCAAAACACAGCCCAAGCCTTGAAGTGATGCATCACAATAGACGACAAAGTCTTTGGCGGTGTCGGGAAGGACAAGCACCGGTGTGGTGGTGAGCTTGACCTTGAGAGTTTGGAAACTCTCTTTAGCTTTGTCTGACCACACAAACTGTTTGTTCTTCTTGAGTAGGTCAGTCAAGGCTTTGGCTATTTTGGAAAAGCCCTCGATGAATCGGCGGTAATAACCTGCCAACCCAAGGAAGCTTCGGATATCTTTGACGGACTTGGGAGTTGGCCAATCCAGGATTGACTGAATCTTGTCAGGTATAACCGCTACTCCAGTAGCTGACACCACATGACCAAGGAAAATGAGCTCCTGTAGCCAAAACTCGCACTTAGAGAACTTGGCATAGAGACGATGATCACGAAGCTTGGTCAGAACTAGCCGAAGATGCTCAGCATGTTCTTCTTCGGTTTTGGAGTAGACAAGGATGTCATCAATGTAAATTATGACGAACTTGTCGAGATACGCGTGGAAGATGGAGTTCATTAGCCTCATGAATGTAGCCGGAGCATTTGTGAGGCCGAAAGACATGACGGTGTACTCATATAACCCATAACGGGTAGTGAAAGCCGTCTTTGGAATATCCTCCTTTCTGATTTTTATCTGATGGTATCCTGACCTCAGATCCATCTTGGTGAACACCTTTGCACCAGCTAGCTGATCAAACAGGTCATTCATTCTAGGAATATGATATTTGTTCTTGATGGTCACCGCATTCAGAGGGCGGTAATCAACAACCAAGCGAGGAACATTTGTATCCCTCTTCTTAACAAAGATGACCGGGCAGCCCCAAGGTGAGCTACTCGGACGGATGAATTCTTTTTCCAGCAGCTCATCAAATTGCTTCTTTAGTTCAGTTAGCTCTTCCGTTGGCATACGGTAGGGCCTTTTAGAAATTGGGGCGGTTCCCGGAACCAATTCAATGACAAATTCCACACTTCGATCAGGTGGCATGCCAGGTAATTCTTCTGGAAAGACGTCGGGAAAGTCACACACCACGGCAACCTCATGCATTTCAGGCGGTGTGGTGCCTTCCAAGAAACACAGGCTGATTTCCGGGGATAGAGGGGTGGCAGCGGATGGGGTTGCGGACGAAGGGGACCAGTAACTTACTAGCCCGACAGTTGGGTGGACCACTGTGACCGACTTGGCAGCACAATTCAAGTTAGCATGATATTTGACTAGCCAGTCCATACCCAAAATAACATCTATAGCATCTGCCTTCAGGGCTATCATCTGGAAAGGGAAAGACCAGTAGCCTATAGTGATCTGGACGTCTGGAGCTATCCAGTCAATTCGCCAACTAGAACCTGGGGTTTTAACCACTGGAGGGTTGTCCATATTCACGAACGGTATCTGATGGTTGTGTGCATATGCTATGGACATGAATGAATGCGATGCTCCAGAGTCAAACAAGACTGAAGCTGGACGATCATTAATTCGAAGCATACCCATGAGAACACCGGGGTCCTCTTCAGCTTCTTCGGCAAAGAGGTGGTTCAGGCGGCCACGGGTAGTACTCACAGCCTTGGCTGCGGGTGTAGAAGGTGCTGGCACAGGTGTCGCGGTAGAAGGTGCTTTCCCAGGGCAGTCCCTTGAGTAGTGACCGGGCTGGCCACAGCTGTAGCAAGTGAGCCTCGGCGGTGCAGGCAGCTGAGGGCGGAACCCACTTCCAGCCGCACCCAAGGTCGAGGTAGCTGGGCGAGGCGGGGGTGGCTTGTACCCTGAAGACTTTGGCGCAAAGGGCGCCTTAGGCACAGTGCTGTAGGGCACAAATACCCGGCGCTTCTTGCCCTCAGAAGAAGAGGAGCCCTGGTGGTCCCCTTGCGAAGGCCTCTTGGAAACCTCCAGTTCCTTCCTACCCTGCTCCAGAGTGAGAGCAAGGTTGTACAGCTCCTGGTAAGACTGGAACTTGAAGGGCAACAACTCATGACGGAGTCGCGGAGTCAGTCCCTTGAGGAACAGATACTGCTTGTCCTCATCATTGGTCACGTCCCGGGGGGCGTAACGAGAGAGGTGGTTGAACTCACGCCCATAAGTTTGGACGTCCATGCGTCCCTGGGTCAGCTCCAGGAACTCCCTCCTTTTCAGGTCCATGATTGGCTGGGGAATGTAAGCCGCACGGCAGGCAGTGCGGAATTCAGTCCAAGTGAAAGTATGGCCAGCCGCAGCCGTGGACACATGGCTTTCCCACCAGGACCCTGCGGCTCCAGTCAGTAGGTAGGTGGCAAAGTTCACGTGTTCCGCCGCCGGAACATGCAAGGCAGCGAACTTGCGCTCAAGAGCGCGAAGCCAATCATCAGCATCCAAGGGCTCCTTAGCATAAGCGAAGGTGGGAGGCTGGGACTTCAAAAATTCAGTGAGGGTACTACATTCAGTGTTCCTGCGTGCACCCTGCTACACCAACTGCGCGAGCAGATTCTCATTGCGCACGCGGCCCTCTTCAATAATCATCAAAACCTCCGCCATAGTGGGTGGCGGCGGTGGGTCAGGATTGCTGTTTTCACCACGACGGGTAGGAGCCATTCTGCAGATATGAACAAGGACAGAGTTAGTATCTTTCTACGAAATGGATAGAATCAAGTGAGCGCTTAGACCCGAACAAGCGAATATGAATGGCAACAATTTATCAGGATTGAACGAGAAAGACAGGTATCATCACATCAACATGGCAGGGAAAACAATTTGTACATGACAACACAAGCCAGTCGGAATAAAACCCATTATGTGGTTCAGATACTAGCTTACAAATGCCTTAGTCTGCATTACACGAATGGAAATTACTGATGATACAAGTCTTTTAGTGCAATACAATAATTAGAACTCGAAAGGCAACCAATACAGATAGTGTGTATCTCGCTCATCACGCAGTAAGGCAAAGATACGATACAAGGTACCCGTAGGTACCGATCTACTAGAAGTACTGGGCACCCGCCGGGAGACGCACGGAGCGAGTGTGGAAACGGCAGGCACTCGCCGGCTGGCGATCATAAGGAGGCGCGTGGACGTCGCCACCTGTGTCTCGAGCAGGTCCACGTGGTGGAATGGTGCCACCCACTCTCGGGCTGCTCATGTAGTTGGGCAGCTCCATCGGTAGCGGCGAGAGGAGATCTGGGGAAAGTATCCCAGCACGGACATAAGGCTCCAAGGCCATCAGAGTGCTCCGGTGACTATCACGGGCAGCCACCGTGT
This sequence comes from Puccinellia tenuiflora, assembly GCA_012064385.1. Taxonomy (NCBI): domain Eukaryota; kingdom Viridiplantae; phylum Streptophyta; class Magnoliopsida; order Poales; family Poaceae; genus Puccinellia; species Puccinellia tenuiflora. The sequence continues at coordinate 432,712 of QRDG01001456.1, read as the reverse complement.
ATAGGTACCACTGACGGGCACGAAGGTCCAACGCCCTGACCATCGCGATAAGAGCTCGGTGACCGTGGTCTGGCTCGGTCGCTGGGTCCGAGTACCTAGCAACATAGCAGCCCTCTAGACCGGCCTCGGCAGCTGGAAAGTGATAAAAATCGGAAATAGGGTTGTCCAGGTAGTCACTGTCTCCGCGGTACACGGAGAGGCTGTTGAACGCAGCCTCCTGAACAGCCTGCTCCACGGTCATGCCCACACCGACACTCTGGTGCTGGACTCAATCTCCATCCGGAGTCAGGACACGGGCCTCGCAGAAGAATTGCCCCTGTCCATACGGCATGTGCTCCTCGTACACGAAGTACTCAGGGTACCAAGGGCAACCCTGGCTGGCTAAGGCCACAGCAAACAAGGCGGGAAACCCGCGGACACCCTCACAGCGAGTCAGACGGACAACAAGCCCCGGACGTGTCATCTGTAGCAACAACAGAACAGTTCAACAGTTAGGAACGGAATTGATACTCATGAATTAATCTAGAAGGTAAGAACCCATCCCCGATGAACCTTAAACTTTGACCCAACTTTAAGACAAATAGAGGTAAGGTGACTCAGAGTTAGAGCGAATTGGGTAAGAAGTAAAAAGAATCCTAAGAAGGCTTTCGCAACTCATTTTTAGTTTATAAATAATTTTCAACTAGACTCGACATCGACCAATAGAACGGGTTTCCTACAGGCAGTACTGCTCTGATACCAATTTGTAGCGCCCCGACCCCAGAGATATACAGAGAAACGTTGTGTAACCGGTCATGCTACACAATCGAGGGTTACTGGGTTTACCAATCCGAGGCCAAAACACATTGGCAGGCGTGCTCGGAATACATCATCGGCACACAACACCTCGATCATGCCATAAGCTCAGACATCACTTTTACGTATAGCTAAGAGACCAAGACTGCGGAACAACTGGCTCATCCCAGACTCTACGACACAAGAGATCATAGTTCAATGCATATATGAGAAAGATAGCAAATATCACAATCAGAGGTCGCAGACCCATCATTACATCAAGCGGAAAGCAAATATAGTTGTCTAACAACAAGATCCAAATTATGGCCTAAGAGGCCTACAATAACATATCCCAGCCAGCCTGTTCCGATACGTCCCAAGCTGCCACCTGGGAACCCCAGACTACTCGTCGATGTCGATAAAGAACCCACCTTCCAGTCCGGTGGAGTCCTCCTCTAAAACAAATAATAATCAACAAAGCAAGGCTGAGTACGACGTACTCGCAAGAATTAGTAGGGCGATATAGGCCCGATGCTGACAGAGGCTCTAATGCTGTAAATAGTTGGTTTTGCAGAAAGCTAGTTTTCTTCGGGTAACACTAGGACTCATGGCACCGACTACTCAGAAGGTTTTGCTCAAAGGGGATAAGATAGTAAAACTTTCTTCTTCAGGTCACCTTGCACCAGCAGTACCCAGCATTCACCACTCGTATCCACCAAGGCACTCCCTCGAATTACCCTCGAGGAAATGAACCTTTACCACACGTTGATTATGCAACCTCTAGCTGCCATCTCAATTAGGTTAAAATGTTATCTATGATCTTATCGTCTATTCCCAAGTCGTCCATAAACGCGGACATGGCTTTTCGAAAAGATTAAACCCTGTAGGGGTGTACTGTTTTTATCCATTGGTACCGTCCGACCCCTTGCCTGATCATTTAGCTCTCTTCCGGGGAAAGCCGGCAGGGCGGGCGCGGTTAAACCTTTACCTCGCATGAGACTATCCAAGGGTCATCGTGACGACAGGACAAGTTCAGTGCCTATTTCAACACCCTGCCCCATCGCCACTCCTATCACCGCCATCGTCATCACATCATCATCATCACCATCATCACCGACCACACACTCGCAAATGGAAAGCGCAAACTAGAGGACCCTTGGATACGCCCGCACAAGTTATTCAGTTAGTAAGGGGCCCATACCCCCACCATTGGTAGCATGCTAGTCTTGGTTCAAGAGGTAAAGAACTCGCACCTAGGGGCAGGAACGAGACAAAACACCATCCCCGATGGCAACTCATCCCAGCCTTCTTAGCAATTTAATTAAGCATCACATGTATCCACCACGCCCGAATCATTCCATCAACATCATCAATATGGAATTAATCAACGGACATAACTAGCATACGACTAAGCATGGCTAAGCATAGCTAAGCATTTAAACATACCCATTATATCTTTGTCTCCGGCCAACACATCAAACCTATGGTTCATCGGAAGGGAAACATGTGATGGTTCGGGGAAGACATGCATTTGTAGGATACTCTATATCTTGATCAAAGGAGACATTTGAATCGCATGCAATATTATGGTGGATAAAATAAGTTTATAAAACAGTAGGATGCTAGATGCCAAGAAGGTTAGGTTAGTTCTTGCCTTGCTGATAGTACTGGGCGCGTTGATCGTCGAGGTATTGTGGTGGAACCTCGACTCCTGAATCTAACAAAACACAACAATAACGGAAACGAAATAAATAACACGAATATAAGGTGCAATGCACAATCATGATGAGATGGTCAATTTATGCACTGAAATCATATTGGGCATGTCCCACAAGTTAAATGGAACCCCTAAAATAAATATCGCAATTAACGGGTCAAAACTCCATATTTAACTTAGTGAATTGCATTATTACCCAAAATGTCCAGTACTGAATTATGGATCCTAAATACATGAAAATGGACATTATTAGATAGATATTGTCCTACTGATCATTTTGGTACTTCGTTTGCAATTTTCCGATTAACGATGAAGAAATGGTGATTTAAACGGTTATGCGATTTAAATCATTTTAACCAATTCGAAAAATGACCTTAAAGGAGAAGTTATTTGCTTACTGTAATATTAGCATAGATAGATAGCATTTGCTTTGCTGGTCATTTTGGTATATCATTTGCAATTTTTGGATCAAAATTCATCAAGTTATGATATTTTTAATAATGGATTTAATTCTGCCATTTTATTTATTTTTAATAAACAGCAGCAATATTAAAATTCTCTCAAATTACATAAACTGGTTGATCATTGTTCACTGAATGTCGGCCCGTGATCCTCGGAGTTGGGGCATTTGTCTTAATGCTTCTTGTTCCCTCCTCCTCACGGAGCATGAGAACCATTTGGCTTTATTGTGTGCTTTTCCGACGGATGCTTTTACCCGGTGAGGCTTGCTCTCCCTATGGTGGCATCCGCCGGCATATTTTGGAGACTATATGCCCGAATCCCCACTTCCTGGTCAACGGTCGGACGGTAACGCCGCCAAAGACTTGCGCGTGGAGGAACGGATGCGTAACAGACTCCGCTAACCAACTGTGCTAACTTTTGTAGTCGATCTGAGGCTGGCACCGGCCGGAGGCATCTCCGCCACAGTCGCCCGGTTGACTGTATTGTTTTATTTCCTTTATCAACCTGAGGCTAGCACCGGCCGGAGGCATCTCCGCCACAGTCGCCCGGTTGATGCAAACTATCTATTGCTTGAAATATTGTGTTGCTAATGTTTTGTTGTTTGATGATATATTATTATGTTATTGTGGTTATAGTGTTGGACTAATCTTTTGTTGCTTGGACATGTGAATGCTGAAACTTGATTTAATGAAACACCCCTCCAAACAACGATAAGGTCTATTCATAGTGCCACTAATCTGAACCCTTGAACGCGATACCACCGTTGTCCCATGGAAACCGTGACCTAGTAGGTTGTTAAGCCCCTTTTGTGCCATCCGTTGGGCGCAGTCGTTCGGTTGTGCTGTCCGAGGGGAGGGGTCGACAGGCACGGGTTCGCCTGCGATAGGGAGTCCGGAGCTAGGCATACCCGGTAGCGCCGGGGGATGTGCCGGATTTACTTGCCCGTTGTACCATGCGTATAGGGTGGTGCAGGGAACATTACTCGAGATAAGGAAATGTGATAAGGCTAGTGGGCCTAGCAGTGGTGACAGATGAGATTAGCCTCGTGAGGCTAGAGGCCAGTGAGCCTAGCTGTGATAATATGATTTGTTGTGTTACTTGGTACCAACTGGTATACCCATTATTCGTCACAGCTAAGCTCTTTGTGTGACCCCCGGTACATCATCCAACCCCACCTGGCTTGGACTCTGTACTGGTGGTACTCCCATTGTTTGCTTATACCATATTTTATTATGATGCCATGTTGCTACCCACTTGGACTGCCGTAAGTAGTCACTTGCCATGTCTAGATTATTTTCTGTCGCTAGTTACTTGTTGGCTGATTGCTCGACTATTCATGCCTTGTGGTTATTTTCTTGCGAGTACGTCATTGTACTCAGACTGGCTTTTCATGTGGCCAGACGTTGAGAGGATTCATCTCCTACCATAGCAAGGAGATGGAGCAAGAGCATGCTAGGATCAGTAGCCCAGCCAGATGCCTCTGGAATGGAGCCGCACCAAGCCGTTGCCGTACCTGTGTCTTCCGCTGCCAGTTAAACTCTGCTCTGTGCTATACTTGGCCATGATAATTTATCATGCCTTGATGGCCATGTAAACCATTTGTAGCCCTCTAGGCCTGATTGTGTAATGATATTTCCGCTATGTTGCATTGTCGTAACGTGCGTCCAGATATCCTGGGTTGGCGCACGGGGCGACCGCCTCTCTGGCGACATGTGTCAGAGGGGGGTGTCACAGAGCATGGTATCAGAGCACCAGGCTGGCTGTAGACTACCCTAGCATGGAAAGCCCCGCCTTAATTTTGCCCGACATTGACCCGATGGATTTAACCCATCTCCGCCAAACCGGCATGGCTCGTGTCGGTCAACAGTATGGTGCAGTAGGACCTGTCCCAATCTTCCCCAATAAGACGAGCCAGTTTCTTCCATGAGAAGAAGCCGACCTTACCTATTGAACCTGAGACCCAGTCTTAGTTGCTTTATAACCCACCCCCGCTAGCTCTCCCTAGAAACCCAACTCTTTTGAAGTAGAATCCCATAGAGGAACCTCGCATCCTTATCCCCACCAAGAATCTAGAAACCCAAGAAAAATCCGATGGCGACCCTTAATGCCATCTTGGAAACCACTGCTGAGGAGCATTCGAGCTTTCGATTGCTTCTCTGGAGGGCCGTCAACCATATCCTTGGTAGCTCCGTTCACCCCGTGTACGTGGTGTTCCAGAGCTCACTCTCGTCAGCCGGAGATTAATTCCGGGCCGATGTGAGGATCAGCCCATGTCCCCGGGGCACGAATCAGCCCTACTTAATCCAAGGTGGCCGCATGCCCACTCTGGGGCTAGCCATCCAGGTAGCTGTAGCGCCCTGACCCCAAAGCTATACAGTGAAACGTTGTGCAACCGGTCATGCTACACAATCAAGGGTTACTGGGGTTACCAATCCCAGGCCAAAACACATTGGCAGGCGTGCTCGGAATACATCATCGGCACACAACACCTCGATCATGCCATAAGCTCAGACATCGATTTCACGTATAACAAAGAGACCAAGATTGTGGAACAAGTGGCACATCACAGACTCTACGACACAAAGATATCATAGTTCAACTCATATAATTGAGAAAGATAGCAAATGACACATCAGAGGTCACTGACCCATCATTACAACAAGCGGAAGCGAATTTAAAGTTGTCTAAACAGCAAGATCCAAATTATGGCCTAAGAGGCCTACAGATAAACATCCCGTGCCAGCCTGTTCCATGACGTCCCAAGCTGCCACCTGGGAACCCCAGACTACTCGTCGAAGTCAACATAGAACCCACCTTCCAGTTCGGTGGCGTCCTCCTCTGAAACAAATAATAATCAACAAAGCAAGGCTGAGTACGACGTACTCGCAAGAATTAGTAGGGCGATATAGGTCCGATGCTGACGGAGGCTTCAAAGCTATATAAGTGGTTGTTTTGCATAAAGCTAGTTTTTCCTTCCGAAGACTAGGACTCATGGCATCGTCTAATCAGAAGGTTTTCATAAGGGGATAAGAGGGTAACACTTTTCTCTTCGGTTCACAGGGAACCTACTGTATTCAGCAACTCCACTTATCTCCACCAAGGCACTCCCTCGAATCTCTCTCGAGGAAATGAACCTTTTATCACACATTGATTATGCAACCTCTAGCTGCCATTTGATTAAAGGTTCAGGTTATCTATGATCTTATCGTCTATTCCCAAGTTGTCCATAACCACGGACACGGCTTTTACCATTGGTACCGTCCGACCCCTTGCCTGATCATTTAGCTCTCTTCCGGGGAAAGCCGGCAGGGCAGGCGCGGTTAAACCTTTACAAAGCATGAGACTATCCAAGGGTCATCGTGACGACAGGACAAGTTCAACGCCTATTTCAACACCCTGCCCCATCGCCACTCCTATCACCTCCATCATCATCATCATCACCATCATCTTCGGCCACACACTCGCAAATGGAAAGCGCAAACTAGAGGACCCTTGGATACGCCCGCACTAATTATTCGGTTAGTAAGGAGCCCATACTCCCACCTTTGGAAGCACGCTAGTCTTGGTTCAATAGGTAAAGAACTCGCACCTAGGGGCCAGAACGAGACAAGACACCATCCCCGATGGCAACTCATCCCAGCCTTCTTAGCAATTAATTATCAACACAAGTTTCCACCACTGTCCGAACATTCCATTCACTTCACAATTATGGAAATAATCAACGGACAACTTAAGCACTCGACTGAGCATGGCTAAGCATATCTAAGCATAACATACAACAGATATGATTGATCTCCGGCCAACACATCAACCTATGGTTCATAGGAGGGGAAACAGATAATGGTTCAGGGAGCATGCAATGATAGGATACTCTATATACTGACCAAAACTTGTTGCTAGAATCGAATGCAATATTATGGTAGATAAAATACTTGGGTAATATGAGATATGCCAAGAAGGTTAGGTTAGCTCTTGCCTTGCTGGTAGTACTGGTCGCGCTGGTTGTCAAGGTATTGTGGTGGAACCTCGACTCCAGAATCTACCAAAACACAAACAATACAAGAAAGGAATAAATAACACGAATACAAGGTGCAATGCACAATCATGATTATATGGACATATTATGCACTGAAAAGGTATTGGGCATGTCCCACAAGTTAAATGGAACCCCTAAATTAAATATCACAATTAACGGGTTAAAACTCCATCTTTAACTTAGTGATTTGCGTTATTTATGAAAACGTCCAGTACTGAAATAGGGGACCTAAATGCATGAAAATGACATTATTAGAGAGGTATTATTCCACTGATCATTTTGGTACCTTGTTTGCATTTTTCCGATTAACGGTGAAGAAATGGTGATTTGAACGGTTATGTGATTTAAATCATTTTAACCAATTCGAAATTAACATCAAAGGAAAATTTATTTTCATGCTGAGATATTAACATAGATAGATAGCATTTGCTTTTCCGGTCATTTTAGTATATCATTTGCAATTTTTGAATTAATATCCACCAAATTATGACATTTTCAATATGGGATTTAAATCTGCCATTTTATCTATTTTTATTAAACAGTACAAAAGTTAAATCTCAAACTCTCTCAAATGACTTAAAGTGGTAGTCCAAAGTCCACTGATCATTTTGAGCTATTAAACATAATTTTTGGACAAGCAAAACTAAAGTTATGGAATTAACAAAATCAACATTATTTCTGCCATTTTAGTATTCAGCAAATAAAGGCAATTTATTTTGACAAATTAAATTAACCAATGGTACTAACAGATAGACATTTTATTGCTGAGCATTTTGACATATTATTTGCAATTTTTGGACAAGTGGTTCAAAAGTTATGCCATTTCAAAGTTCATATTAATTTCTGCCATTTATTTGAATTTCCAGAAAATGGGCCGAATTCATTTTGCACCGTGGCTGGGCTAGCCCGTGAGACGGACAGGTGGGGCAGCAGCCACGCTGGCACGCCACGTCGGCCTGCGGCCCACCCGCAGGTTTGACCGGCGCGCGCGACGGCGGCCGGCGGCCTGCCGACCATGCTTTCGTCGATCCACGGCGATCTAGACTTAACGGAGGGCACGGTCACGATCTATGCGCTAAGGCAAACTAGGTGGCGGCGGTAGGGACCAAATGGTCGCCGGAAAGGACGCCGGCGATGACGGACGGCGGACGCACGGTTCGGCCGACGGTGATCCGGCGAAACAGAGGGGAAAAGGCTAGGGGAAGATGTCTCCGAGGACCGTGAGCTCACCCTTGACACTTAGGTGTGGTCGTCGGTGAAGGGGGAGGGCTGGTGCGGCGGCGACTCCCGGTGGACGGCGGCGGCACCGCCGGAGAAGACGAAGATGGATGCGGCGATTCCCTGGCTTCCGGCTCGATTCCGTCGGCGTGGAAGTGGAAGGGATCACGGCGGAGCTCCTGGCGCCTTCAGCTTGCCCTGGGGAGGTCGGGGTCGACGGCGATGCGGCGGCGGGCGCAGCTACGACTCGGGCATGGCGGCGGCTCAATTTAGGGTTTCTGCAGGTGGGGGAAAAAGGAGGGGAGGAGGAGCACGCGGTCGTGGGAGGTGCTCTTAAGCTCCTGGGGGGCCAGGGGAGCGAGAGGCGACGGGGAAGGCCGTGGTGGGGCGGCCATGGCGCCAGGGTTCTCCCTGTCGCCACAGTGACGATGCTGACAGTGGGGACCCACTGTCAATGTTTTATTTTTTTCCATTTTCTTTAATTCCAGCAATTTTAGGCATTTATTTGAGGCCCTTAATTACTTTTAAAAATTCTGGAAAAATTCATAGAGCCAACATATATTATTTAGAACTTGTGATAAAATTTGCAGCCCATTTGGAATTTATCTCCAGTGGTAACATTTCAGAAGTTGCTCTCTTGTATTTTAGGGTTTTATCCAAATATTTGAATTTGATAAAGCACTAAATTTGGCAACAATTATATTTGCTGTTGTAGGAACTTCCTGGACAAATATGTTTAGTTGCTTTGCAATTTTGTTCACCATTTACATCAACACCTTGGGGTTGTTAATTGTTGCTTCTTATGATTTTATGTTCTTATTCTTTCATGTGAAGCAAATAGGAATGAGGATGCCATGATGTAAATGAGATGCAAAAAGTGAAAATTTTACTCATATTTTCTGGTACCAAAGTGGGGCTGTTACAACTCTATCCCCCTTATAGGAATCTCGTCCCGAGATTCTAGGCTTGAGTGAAAAAGGCGGGATATTCCTGGCGAAGACTAGTTTCACGTTCCCAGGTTGCTTCGTCTTCAGAATGGTTAGACCACTGGATTTTGAGGAACTTGATGGATTTATTGCGAGTCTTTCTTTCCGCTTCATCCAAGATGCGGACAGGATGCTCATGGTAAGTCAGATCTTCCTGAATGTCCAACTCTTCATGATTGACCCCACGAATAGGATCTTTGAAGCAACGACGGAGTTGAGAGACGTGGAACACATCATGCACATGCGGGAAATTTTCTAGAAGCTCGAGCTGATAGGAGAGATCACCTCGCTTACCCAGGATAGTGAAAGGACCAACAAAACGAGGTGCCAATTTTTCCCTTGATCCCGAAACGGCGAACGCCTCGGAGGGGAGAGACTCGGAGATAGGCTTTGTCACCAATTTAACAGGGAACCTCCTGATGAGGCTTGTCATAGTAACTTTTCTGCCGGGATATACTCATATGAGCCATAACGAGTAGTGAAAATCGTCTTCGGAATATCCTCCCTTGTAATTTTGATTTGATGGTATCCTAACCTCAGATCCCTCTTGGTGAATACCGTTGCACCAGCTACCTGATGGAATAGGTCAGTTATTCGAGGAGCAGGATACTTGTTATTGATGGTCACCGCCTTCGAAGGGCGGTACTCAACAACCATCCGAGACACATTTGTATCCCTTTTCTTGACAAAGAGGACCGGGAAGCCCCAAGGCGAGCTACTCGGACGGGTGAACTCTCTTTCCAGCCGCTCATCAAGTTGCTTCTCCAGTTCAGTTAGCTCTTCCGCTGGCATGCGGCCAGGCCTCCCGGGAGTTGGGACGGTTACCGGAACCAATTCAATGAAAAACTCCACACTTCGATCAGGTGGCATGCCATGCAGTTCTTCAGGGAAGATATCGGGAAAATCACACACTACTTCTACCTCATGCATCTTAGGCGGGGTGATACCCTCCATAAGGTAGGGACTTATCTCCGGAGAAAAAGCAGTGGTAGCGGTTCGAATTTTGGAACGTGGGGACCAGAACCGTACTAGCCCGTAAGTTGGGTGGTTTAATGTGACAGTCTTATCAGCACAATTTAGATTGGACTGATATTTGGCTAGCCAATCCATGCCCAGAATGACATCTAACCCTGCTAAATTCAGCGCTATCATCGAGACCGGGAAAGGGATTGTCGCTACTGAAATCTGAACCTCCTGTGCCATCCAGTGAGTGTACCAACTAGAGCCTGGTGTTTTGACCACTAGAGGGGAGTCCATGTTCACCAACGATATTTGACGGCTATGTGCAAAATCTATGGATATGAATGAATGAGATGCTCCAGAATCGAACAAAACCGTAGCTGGATATCCATTAATTTGGAGCTCACCCATGAGAACACTGGGGTCCTCTTCAGCGGCTTCAGCAGAGACGTGGGTCAGACGACCACGGCTAACAGTCGCAGCCTTAGCAGCGGGTGTGGAAGGTGCTGGTGCAGGTGTAGAGCCCCTGGCCTTCTGAGGACACTCACTGGAGTAGTGACCTGGCTGACCACAGGTGTAGCAAGTGAGCCCCGGCGGTGCAGGCGGACGAGGACGGAACCCACTCCCGGCCGCACCCACGGTCGAAGTAGCTGGGCGAGGCGGAGGTGGCTTGTGTCCTGTAGGCTTGGGCACGAAAGGAGCACGGGGCACCGAGCTAAACAGCACGAATACCCTGTGCTTCTTGGCTTCGGAGGAGGAGGAGCCCTGGTTGTCCACTGGAGCTGCCTTCCTGGAAGACTCTAGCTCCTTCCTACCTTGCTCCAGAGTGAGAGCCTGGTTGTACAGCTCCTGGAAGGACGGGAACTTGAAGGGCAACAACTCATAACGAAGCTGCGGGTTTAGTCCCTTACGGAACAGGTATTGCCGGTCCTCATCATTGGTCACATCTCGAGGTGCGTAGCGAGACAGGTGATTCAACTCCCGCCCATAAGCTTGGAGATCCATCCGTCCCTGGTTCAGATTCAGGAACTCCCTTCTCTTCAAGTCCATGACGGGCTTGGGGATGTAGGCCGCACGGAAGGTAGTGCGGAATTCCTCCCAGGTGAACACATGACCAGCAGCAGTCATTGCCACATGGCTTTCCCACCAAGAGCCAGCGGCTCCCATAAGAAGGTAGGTTGCAAAATTTACTTGTTCCGCAGCCGGAACATGTAGCGCGGTAAACTTGCGCTCCAGGGCACGCAGCCAATCATCAGCATCTAACGGCTCCTTGGCATAGGCGAAGGTGGGAGGCTGGGACTTCAGGAAGTCATTGAGATTGTTACATTCAGTATTTCTCCGAGCCCCTTGCTGCACTAACTGCGCGAGAAGATTCTCATTGCGCAGACGGCCCTCCTCGATTATCATCATTACCTCCGCCATAGTGGATGGCGGCGGTAGCTCAGGGTTGCTTTGCTCACCACGACGGGTAGGAGCCATTCTGGAGATATGAACAAGGACACAGTTAGTATCCATCCCAGAATAAGCGACCACGGACGGCAACAATTTAGCAGGAATGAGCAAGGAAGAACATGTATCATCGCATCAACATGGCAGGAAAATAATTGAACTTAGCAGACATTAGCCAGTCGGAATAAAACCCATTAAGTGATTCAAGTACAAGCTCACAAGCTTTTAGTACGCATTACACGAATGGGAAGAACGGATGATACAAGTCATTAGGTTCGATACAACAAATCTAGCTCGAAAGGGAACCACTACAGATAGTGGGTATCTTGCGCATCAAGCAGGAAGGCAAAGATATGATACAATGTACCCGCAAACACAGGTCTCCTAGAAGTACTGAGCACTCTCGGGGAGACGCACAGAGCGAGTGCGGAAACGGCGTGCACTTGCTGGCTGGTCAACATACGGCGGTGTGTGGACGTCGCCCCCGACGGCTCGAGCAGGTCCTCGTGGTGGAACGATGCCACCCACTCTTGGGCTGCTCATGAAGTTGGGCAGCTCCATAGGTAGCAGCGAAAGGAGATCTTGGGAAACTATCCCGGCATTGACATAAGGCTCCAAAGCCCTCAGAGTGCTCCGGTGACTATCACGGGCAGCCACCGTGTATAGGTACCACTGACGGGCACGAAGGTCCAACGCCCTGATCATCTCGATAAGAGCTATGTGACTGGGGTCTGGCTCGGTCGCTAGGGTGGAGTACCTAGCAACATAGCAGCCTTCCAGACCGGCCTCCGCAGCAGGGAAGTGATAAAAGTTGGAAATTGGGTTATCCAGATAATCACAGTCTCCGCGGTACACGGAGAGGCCGTTGAAAGCAGCCTCTTCAACAGCCTGCTCCACGGTCATGCCCACACCGACACTCTGGTGCTGGACTCCGTTTCCATCCGGAGTCAGGACGCGGGCTTCACAGAAGAATTGCCCCTGTCCGTACGGCATGTGCTCCTCGTACACGACGTACTCAGGGTACCAAGGGCAACCCTGGCTGGCTAAGGCAGCAGCAAACAAGGCGGGAAACCCGCGGACACCCTCACAGCGAGTCAGACCGACAACAAGTCCAGAATGCGTCATCTGTAGCAATAACAGAACAGTTCAACAGTTAGGAACGGAAATGATACTCATGACTTAATCTAGACGGTAAGAACCCAACCCCGATGAACCTTAAACTTTGACCCAACTTTAAGACAAATCGAGGTAAGGTGACTCAGAGTTAGAGCGAGTTGGGTAAGAAGTAAAAAGAATCCTAAGAGGGGTTTCACAACTCATTTTCAGTTCATAAATAACTTTTACTACACTAGACTCAACTTCGACCAATAGAACGGGTTTCCTACAGGCAGTACTGCTCTGATCCCAATTTGTAGCACCCTGACCCCAGAGCTATACAATGAAACGTTGTGCAACCGGTCATGCTACACAATCAAGGGTTACTGGGGTTACCAATCCCAGGCCAAAACACATTGGCAGGCATGCTCGGAATACATCATCGGCACACAACACCTCGATCATGCCATAAGCTCAGACATCGCTTTCACGTATAACAAAGAGACCAAAACTGCGGAACAAGTGGCACATCACAGACTCTACGACACAAAGATATCATAGTTCAACTCATATAATTGAGAAAGATAGCAAATGACACATCAGAGGTCACTGACCCATCATTACAACAAGCAGAAGCGAATTTAAAGTTGTCTAAACAACAAGATCCAAATTATGGCCTAAGAGGCCTACAGATAAACATCCCGTGCCAGCCTGTTCCATGACGTCCCAAGCTGCCACCTGGGAACCCCAGACTACTCGTCGAAGTCAACATAGAACCCACCTTCCAGTTCGGTGGCGTCCTCCTCTGAAACAAATAATAATCAACAAAGCAAGGCTGAGTACGACGTACTCGCAAGAATTAGTAGGGCGATATAGGCCCGATGCTGACGGAGGCTTCAAAGCTATATAAGTGGTTGTTTTGCATAAAGCTAGTTTTTCCTTCCGAATACTAGGACTCATGGCATCGTCTAATAAGAAGGTTTTCATAAGGGGATAAGAGGGTAACACTTTTCTCTTCGGTTCACAGGGAACCTACTGTATTCAGCAACTCCACTTATCTCCACCAAGGCACTCCCTCGAATCTCCCTCGAGGAAATGAACCTTTTATCACACGTTGATTATGCAACCTCTAGCTGCCATTTGATTAAAGGTTCAGGTTATCTATGATCTTATCGTCTATTCCCAAGTTGTCCATAACCGCGGACACGGCTTTTACCATTGGTACCGTCCGACCCCTTGCCTGATCCTTTAGCTCTCTTCCGGGGAAAGCCGGCAGGGCAGGCGCGGTTAAACCTTTACAAAGCATGAGACTATCCAAGGGTCATCGTGACGACAGGACAAGTTCAGCACCTATTTCAACACCCTGCCCCATCGCCACTCCTATCACCTCCATCATCATCATCATCATCACCATCATCTTCGGCCACACACTCGCAAATGGAAAGCGCAAACTAGAGGACCCTTGGATACGCCCGCACTAATTATTTGGTTAGTAAGGAGCCCATACTCCCACCTTTGGAAGAACGCTATTCTTGGTTCAAGAGGTAAAGAACTCGCACCTAGGGGCCAGAACAAGACAAGACACCATCCCCGATGGCAACTCATCCCAGCCTTCTTAGCAATTAATTATCAACACAAGTTTCCACCACTGTCCGAACGTTCCATTCACCTCACAATTATGGAAATAATCAACGGACAACTTAAGCACTTGACTGAGCATGGCTAAGCATATCTAAGCATAACATACAACAGATATGATTGATCTCCGGCCAACACATCAACCTATGGTTCATAGGAGGGGAAACAGATAATGGTTCAGGGAGCATGCAATGATAGGATACTCTATATACTGACCAAAACTTGTTGCTAGAATCGAATGCAATATTATGGTGGATAAAATACTTGGGTAATATGAGATATGCCAAGAAGGTTAGGTTAGCTCTTGCCTTGCTGGTAGTACTGGTCGCGCTGGTTGTCAAGGTATTGTGGTGGAACCTCGACTCCAGAATCTACCGAAACACAAACAATAGAAGAAAGGAATAAATAACACGAATACAAGGTGCAATGCACAATCATGATGATATGGACATATAATGCACTGAAAAGGTATTGGGCATGTCCAACAAGTTAAATGGAACCCCTAATTAAATATCACAATTAACGGGTTAAAACTCCATCTTTAACTTAGTGATTTGCGTTATTTATCAAAACGTCCAGTACTGAAATAGGGGACCTAAATGCATGAAAATGACATTATTAGATAGGTATTATTCCACTGATCATTTTGGTACCTTGTTTGCATTTTTCCGATTAACGGTGAAGAAATGGTGATTTAAACGGTTATGCGATTTAAATCATTTTAACCAATTCGAAATTAACATCAAAGGAAAATTTATTTGCATGCTATGATATTAACATAGATAGATAGCATTTGCTTTGCTTGTCATTTTAGTATATCATTTGCAATTTTTGAATTAATATCCACCAAATTATGACATTTTCAATATGGGATTTAAATCTGCCATTTTATCTATTTTTATTAAACAGTACCAAAGTTAAATCTCAAACTCTCTCAAATGACATAAAGTGGTAGTCCAAAGTCCACTGATCATTTTGAGCTATTAAACATAATTTTTGGACAAGCAAAACTAAAGTTATGGAATTAACAAAATCAACATTATTTCTGCCATTTTAGTATTCAGCAAATAAAGGCAATTTATTTTGACAAATTAAATTAACCAATGGTACTAACAGATAGACATTTTATTGCTGAGCATTTTGACATATTATTTGCAATTTTTGGACAAGTGGTTCAAAAGTTATGCCATTTCAAAGTTCATATTAATTTCTGCCATTTATTTGAATTTCCAGAAAATGGGCCGAATTCATTTTGCACCGTGGCTGGGCTAGCCCGTGAGACGGACAGGTGGGGCAGCAGCCACGCTGGCACGGCACGTCGGCCTGCGGCCCACCCGCAGGTTTGACCGGCGCGGGGAGGCCAGGACCGGCGC
The DNA here is from genome assembly GCA_012064385.1 of Puccinellia tenuiflora. NCBI lineage: Eukaryota > Viridiplantae > Streptophyta > Magnoliopsida > Poales > Poaceae > Puccinellia > Puccinellia tenuiflora. The sequence continues at coordinate 417,004 of QRDG01001456.1, read as the reverse complement.
GCGCGACGGCGGCCGGCGGCCTGCCGACCATGCTTTCGTCGATCCACGGCGATCTAGACTTAACGGAGGGCACGGTCGCGATCTACGCGCTAAGGCAAACTAGGTGGCGGCGGTAGGGACCAAATGGTCGCCGGGAAGGACGCCGGCGACGACGGACGGCGGACGCACGGTTCGGCCGACGGTGATCCGGCGAAACAGAGGGGAAAAGGCTAGGGGAAGATGTCTTCGAGGACCGTGAGCTCACCCTTGACGCTTAGGTGTGGTCGTCGGTGAAGGGGGAGGGCTGGTGCGGCGGCAACTCCCGGTGGACGGCGGCGGCACCGTCGGAGAAGACGAAGACAGATGCGGCGATTCCCTGGCTTCCGGCTCGATTCCGTCGGCGTGGAGGTGGAAGGGATCACGGCGGAGCTCCTGGCGCCTTCAGCTTGCCCTGGGGAGATCGGGGTCGACGGCGATGCGGCGGCGGGTACAGCTACGACTCGGGCATGGCGGCGGCTCGATTTAGGGTTTCTGCAGGTGGGGGAAAAAGGAGGGGAGGAGGAGCACGCGGTCGTGGGAGGTGCTCTTAAGCTCCAGGGGGGGCAGGGGAGCGAGAGGCGACGGGGAAGGCCGTGGTGGGGCGCCCATGGCGCCAGGGTTCTCCTTGTCGCCACAGTGACGATGCTGACAGTGGGGACCCACTGTCAGTGTTTTATTTTTTTCCATTTTATTTAATTCCAGCAAGTTTAGGCATTTATTTGAGGCCCTTAATAACTTTTAAAAATTCTGGAAAAATTCACAGAGCCAACATATATTATTTAGAACTTGTGATAAATTTGCAGCCCATTTGGAATTTATCTCCAGTGGTAACATTTCAGAAGTTGCTCTCTTGTATTTTAGGGTTTTATCCAAATATTTGAATTTGATAAAGCACTAAATTTGGCAACAATTATATTTGCTGTTGTAGGAACTTCCTGGACAAATATGTTCAGTTGCTTTGCAATTTTGTTCACCATTTACATCACCACCTTGGGGTTGTTAATTGTTGCTTTCTTATGATTTTATGTTCTTATTCTTTCATGTGAAGCAAATAGGAATGAGGATGCCATGATGCAAATGAGATGCAAAAGGTGAAAATTTTACTCATATTTTCTGGTACCAAAGTGGGGCTGTTACAGTAGCAGCCTGGGAATGCCTCGTTCATCTTCGGTCCTCCAAACCCCTGCTAGCTGAAACTCGAGAGTTCTACTACCTTCCGGCCAGACCATTGAAGGGTCGCAGCATAGAAAACAAAAAAAAATTCCTACGCAAAGATAGCGGAATAAACCCAACATCTAGATCCGATCTACGAGAGGTTGGTAGCAAGAAGGAGATCGAATCTCACCCTCGAAGAAAACCGTGAGTGTATTGTCGAGGCAGGGGTTGGCTAGTCGATCCCCACAACTAGACTCGTCTAGTCCCGAGGAGATGTATTGTCCAAGCGCCGCACGAGCAACGCCTCCGAGATATCCACACGTTCAGCGCGATGAAGACTCCACGTTCTTGATCCCGCAAGAGGAGGTGGAGAGGCTCGAGATCAGCACAACGGCGAGGGTGGCGTGGTGTGTATGGTGGAGATCCGACAGGGCTTCGCCAAGCGGTGTCGGGAGAGAGGAGGAGGAGGGGTGCGGCTAGGGTAGGGAGAGGGGACGGCGGCTAGGGCACCTTGGGGGGAAGCATACGGGGTGCGGCAGCCCTCCCCTGCCCCCTCCTTATATAGGAGGCCAGGGGCTGCGCCCCACCCCCTCCTAGGGCCGGCGGCAACGGGGGAGGCTTGGCCCCCAAGCAACCCCTAGGGTTTCGGCCGCCCCCCCTTCTAGAAGCTTGGCCCTGGTGGGCCTTTGGGGTTGTGGTGCGGCTGGCCCATTAGGCTAGCCCACCACCCCTTCATGCCTTGTGGTCCCCATACTCCTATGGGCCCCACTTCTAGACCCATCTAGAACCTTCTAGAACTTTCCGGTACTTTACCGATAAATTCCCGAACCTTTCTAAACCTCCGGAAACCACTTTCCTTATATGAATCTTATTCTCCGGACCTCTTCGGAACTCCTCGTGACGTCCGGGATCCTATCCGAGACTCCGAATCAATATTCGTTCTCACCATCATTTGTCTCGAACCCTAACTACATCGAACGTTAAGTGTGTGACTCTGCGGGTTCGTGAATATGTCATATTAATAGCGGGACCGGGATGCCCATATTAATTCCTACATATTCGATGAAGTACTTTACTAGTCGAACCACAATGTCCGGGATTCAATTAATCCATATACGATTCCTTTTGTTTCATGATATATTACTTGTCCGAGATTTAATCCACCGATATCTCCATATCTGATTAATCTCGTTACCGACAAGTTCTCTTTACTCGTTCACATAGAATAGGATCCCTTATGACTAGCTACTTAGTCATATGCTTGCAAGCGTTTGGATGCTATACTACTGAGAGGGCCCAGAGATATCTATCCAACTGTTGGACGAACAAATCCCAGTCTTGAAACATGCCACCCAACAACCTATTGTTGGAGAACCTGAAAGCCACCTTTATAATCACCCAGTTACGAAGTGACGTTTGATGTCCACAAAGCACTCCTCCGATAAGCGGGAGTGACATAATCTCATGGTCTAAGGAAACTATATTTGACATCTATTTAATTTGAGTCTTGTCCATTATATCATCACCCATGATACAAACTTCGTTTATTAAGTGATTCACAAATCCATGGTTAGGAAACATCTAACCATCACTTAATCAAATGAACTAGTCATAAGAGGAAAGACTAGGGACACATTACCGTTTATATTCCACACATGTATTTGTTTCCGCTTAATACAATTCTAGCATGGATATAAACATTTATCATGAACGGGAAATATGTTTATCAATAACATTTATTATTGCCTCTTGGGCATATCTCCAACAGTCTCCCACTTGCACTAGAGTCAATAATCTAGTTTACATTTGTAGCAATCTAACACCCATGGCCTCTCGGTGTTGATCATGTTTTGCTCGTGGAAGAGGTTTAGTCAACGGGTCTGCCACATTCAGATCCGTATGCACCTTGCAAATCTCTATGTCACCATCCTTGACATTCTCACGCAAATTATGATAGCGGCGCTTGATATGCTTGGTATTCTTGTGTGAAGTCGGGTCCTTGGCAAGAGCTATTGCACCTGTATTATCACAGTACAGGGCCAGAGGTCTTGACGCACTTGGAACCACGCTCAGCTCTGAGAGGAACTCCTTCATCCAGACTGCTTCACTTGCTGCCGACGAGGCCGCAACATACTCCGCTTCTGTTGAAGATTTTGCCACCACGCTCTGCTTGGAACTCCTCCAACTCACAGCGCCACCATTCAGAATAAACACGTATCCGGACTGAGACTTAGAATCATCCGGATCTGTGTCCCAACTAGCATCGACGTAACTCCTTATGACTAGCTCTTGGCCACCTCCATATACGAGAAACATTTCCTTAGTTCTATTTAGATACTTAAGGATATTCTTGACAGCTGACTAGTGTTCCACTCCTGGATCACTTTGGTACCTGCTGGTCAAACTTACAGCAATGCACACATCTGGTCTTGTACATAACATGGCATACATGATAGAGCCCATCGCAGAGGCATAAGGAACATTGTTCATTATCTCTCTATCTTCTGCCGTAACAGGACTCTGAGTCTTACTCAGAACCTTTCCTTGCAACATTGGTAAGAACCCCTTCTTTGAATTTTCCATTCTGAACTTCTTCAGAACCTTGTCAAGGTATGTACTTTGTGAAAGCCCAATTAGGCGCTTTGACCTATCTCTGTAGATCTTTATGCCTAAAATGTACGCCGCTTCACCAAGGTCTTTCATTGAAAAACTTTTATTCAAATAAGACTTTACACTTTCAAGCAGTGTAACATCATTTCCAATCAATAATATGTCATCCACATATAGTATTAGAAATGCAACTGAACTCCCACTCACTTTCTTGTAAATACAGGCTTCTCCATAAGTTTGGACAAATCCAAACCCTTTGATCACTTCATCAAACCGGAGATTCCAACTCCGCGATGCTTGATTCAGTCATAGATGGATCTCTGAAGTTTGCATACCTTGTTAGCATCCTTTGGATCAACAAAACCTTCGGTCTGCACCATGTACAACTCTTCCTAATATGACCATTAAGGAACGCCGGTTTTCACATCCATTTGCCAAATTTTCATAATCATAAAAAGCGGCAATTGCTAACATAATCCGAACAGATTTCAGCATCGCTACGGGTGAGAATGTCTCATCGTAGTCAACTCCTTGGAATTTGTCGGAAACCCTTTGCGACAAGTCGAGCTTTATACACGTGACGTTTCCGTCAGCGTCTGTCTTCTTTTGAATAGCCATTTGTTCTCACGGCCTTACGGTCGTTCGGTAAGTCCACCAAAGTCCATACTTGGTTTTTCATACATGGATTCCATTTCGGATTTCATGGCTCCTAGCCATTATCGGAGTCTGGGCTCATCATTGCTCCTCATAATTCGCAGGTTAATCATTGTCTAACAACATGACACTCATGACGGGGTCGTACCGATCAGGTGCGGTACGTTCCCTCGTTGACCTGCGAGGCTCAATAGCAACTTTGACTGGAGCAGCATGATCATCATCATTTGTTCCTTCTTCAGGTGGCGATGGCTGTTCTGGAACAACTTCTAGTTCTGCGCTACTCGGCATCTCAAGAACAGGTTCAACAACCTCGTCAAGCTCTATTTTCCTCCCACTCACTTCTTTCGAGAGAAACTCCTTCTCTAGAAAGGAACCATTCTTGGCAACGAAAATCTTGCCTTCGGTTCTGTGGTAGAAGGTATACCCAATGGTTTCCTTAGGGTATCCAATGAAGACGCATTTTTCTGATTTGGGTTCGAGCTTATCAGGTTGAAGCTTTTTCACATAAGCATCGCTACCCCAAACTTTGAGAAACGATAACTTTGGCTTCTTGCCAAACCATAACTCATATGGAGTCGTCTCAACGGATTTTGATGGAGCCCTATTTAAAGTGAATGCGGCTGTCTCTAATGCATAGCTCCAAAAAGATAGTGGCAGATCTGTGTGAGACATCATCGATCGCACCATATCCAATAAGGTTCGATTGCGACGTTCAGACACACCATTACGCTGTGGTGTTCCGGTTGGCGTGAGTTGTGAAACAATTCCACACGTCTTTAAATGCATGCCAAACTCATAACTCAAATATTCGCCTCCACGATCGGATCAAAGAAACTTTATTTTCTTGTTACGATGATTCTCGACTTCACTCTGAAATTCTTTGAACTTTTCGAACGTTTCAGACTTATGTTTCATTAAGTAAATATACCCATATCTACTCAAATCATCGGTGAAGGTCAAGAAGTAACGATATCCACCGCGCGCTGCAACACTCATCGGACCACACACATCGGTATGTATGATTTCCAACAAGTCTGTTGCCCTCTCCATCATACCGGAGAAGGGTGTTCGAGTCATCTTACCCATAAGGCATGGTTCGCAAGTTTCAAATGATTCAAAATCAAGTGAATCCAAAAGTCCATCAGAATGGAGTTTCTTCATGCGCTTTACACCAATGTGACCCAAACGGCAGTGCCACAAATATGTGGTATTATCATCATTCACTTTGCATCTTTTGGCATCAATGTTATGAACATGTGTATCACTACTATAGAAATAAACCATTCCACTCAGGTGCATGACCATAAAAGGTATTATCCATATAAATCGAAATACCAAAGTTTTCAGACTTAAATGAATAACCGTCTCGCAATAAACATGATCCAGATACAATGTTCATGCTTAACGCAGGCACATAATAACTATTATTAAGGTTTAAAACTAATCCCGAAGGTAAATGCAGAGGGAGTGTGCCGATAGCGATGACTTCAACTTTTGATCCATTTCGAACGCGCATCGTCACCTCGTCCCTTGCCAAGCGTCGACTATTCCACAGCTCCTATTTCGAGTTACATATATTAGCAACCGAACCAGTATCAAATACCCAGGTGCTACTACGATAACTTGTTAAATACACATCAATAACTTGTATATCATATATACCTTGTTTGACGGTGCCAGCCTTCTTGTCTGCCAGATACTTGGGGCAGTTCCGCTTCCAGTGTCCGGTTCCCTTGCAGTAGAGGCACTCAGTATCAGACTTAGGGCCTTTCCTTGACTTCCTCACAGGCCTGGCAGCTCGCTTGCTGTCCTTCTTGAGGTAGTCTCTTTTGCCCTTTTTCTTGAAACTAGTGGTCTTGTTGACCATCAACACTTGATGCTCCTTCTTGATTTCCACTTCCGCGGTCTTTAACATCGCGAAGAGCTCAGGAAGAGTTTTCTCCATTCCTTGCATGTTATAGTTCATCACGAAGCTTTTGTAGCTAGGTGTAAGTGACTGGAGAACACAGTCAATCCCCAACTCATTGGGAATCACAACACCCAGCTGTGCCAGACGATCACCATACCCAGACATTTTGAGCACGTGTTCACTGACAGAGCTGTTCTCTTCCATCATACAGCTAAAGAACTTAGAAGAGGCATCATACCTCTCCACCTTGGCTTGAGTCTGAAACATAGCTTTCAGATCAACTATCATCTGATGAACGCCATGGTGCTCAAAACGCTTTTGAAGGTTTGGTCCTAAGCCGTACAACAGACCGCACTTAACTATCTCGTGGTCCTCATAGCGGGCTGCCCAGATGTTCCTAACATCTTTAGCCGCTCCCTCTGCTAGAGCCTCGCCTAGCGGTGCATCTAGGACATACAGTTTCTTGGCAGCTTTGAGGATAATCTTCAGATTCATAAACCAATCTGAGAAATTGCTTCCATCGTCTTTCAGCTTGTCTTTCTCTAGGAACGCGTTAAAATTCATGGTGATGTTGGGAAGGGCCATTGATCTACAACATTATTTGCAAGGTGTTTAGACTATGTTCATGATAGATTGTTCAAGAAATAATCTTATTATAAAACGAACTCCCACTAAACTCAACATCTCTCTGGTTGTTTAGTGGCACACGATCCAAAATCCACTACACCACAACCGATCATCACGTGAGGTGGTGCAGCTTCAAATGGTGAACATCTCCATGTTGATCATATCGTCCATATGACTCGTGTTTATCCTTTCGGCACTTGTGTTTCGAGGCCATGTCTGTACATGCTAGGCTCGTCAAGGAAACCGTAGTATTTCTGCATGTGCAAACTGGCTTGCACCCAGTGTATGTGAACGTAGAATCTATCACACCCAATCATCACGTGGTGCTTCAAAACGACGAACTTTGGCAACGGCGCATACTAGGGGAGAACACTTCTTGATATTAACGTGAGAGATCACCTTATCATGCTACCGTCGAGATTGTATCTAAGCATAAACCATAAGGTGCATAAAAGGATTAACATCACATGCAATTCATAATTTGTGACATGGTATAGCCTTTCCTTGTGCCTTTGATCTCCATCTCCAAGACACCGGCATGATCTCCATCATCACCAGCTCGTGGCGCCATCACCATGATTGCCTCCACCAACTATTGCAACTACTACTATGGCTACCTTAGCAATGAAGTAAAGCAATTACATGGTGTTTTAAAGTGACACGCAGGTCATACAATAAATATGAGACAACCATAAGGCTCCTGCCGGTTGCCGTACTCATCGACATGCAAGTCGTGACAATTACAAAACATGATCATTGCATACAACACATAATCACATCTTGGGCTATACCACATCACAAAACCTGCAAAAACAAGTTAGACGTCCTCTACTTTGTTTATGCAATTTTTACGTGGCTTCTAATGGGTCATTAGATAGAACCGTTCTAATCTACGCAAAGTCACAACGGTGATAAAATAGTTGCTTATTTACTCATCTTTTGAAAGGCCTTCCATTGAAAATTGCACCTTCACTAAAGCAAGAGAAACAGACACCCGCCAGCCACTTATGCAAAACAAGTTGCATGTCAGTCGTGGAACCGGTCTCTCGTGCGTGGACGAGTAAGGTTGGTCCGGGCCGCTTCAATCTCACAGTACCGCAAAGATGCAAAGTGCACGCGAGAAGGTAGAAACATAAATTATCAACGCCCACAACACTTGTGTCTAATCGCACCAACATCTATGAATAGATCTAGGCTCTGATACCACTGAAGGGTTGCAGCATAGAAAACAAAAAAATTTCCTACGCAAAGATAGCGGAATAAACCCAACATCTAGATCCGATCTACGAGAGGTTGTAGCAAGAAGGAGATCGAATCTCACCCTCGAAGAAAACCGTGAGTGTTTTGTCGAGGCAGGGGTTGGCTAGTCGATCCCCACAACTAGACTCGTCTAGTCGCGAGGAGATGTATTGTCCAAGCGCCGCACGAGCAACGCCTCCGAGATATCCACACGTTCAGCTCGATGAAGACTCCACGTTCTTGATCCCGCAAGAGGAGGTGGAGCGGCTCGAGATCAACAGCACGGCGACGGTGGCGTGGTGTGTATGGTGGAGATCCGACAGGGCTTCGCCAAGCGGTGTCGGGAGAGAGGACGAGGAGGGGTGCGGCCAGGGTAGGGAGAGGGGCCGGCGGCTAGGGCACCTTGGGGGGAAGCACACAGGGTGCGGCAGCCCTACCCTGCCCCCTCCTTATATAGGAGGCCAGGGGCTGCGCCCCACCCCCTCCTAGGGCCGGTGGCAAGGGGGGAGGCTTGGCCCCCAAGCAACCCCTAGGGTTTCGGCCGCCCCCCCCCCTTCTAGAAGGTTGGCCCGGGTGGGCCTTTGGGGTTGTGGTGCGGCTGGCCCATTAGGCTAGCCCACCACCCCTTCATGCCTTGTGGGCCCCATACTCCTATGGGCCCCACTTCTAGACCCCTCTAGAACCTTCTAGAACTTTCCGGTACTTTACCGATAAATTCCCGAACCTTTCTAAACCTCCGGAAACCACTTTCCTTATATGAATCTTATTCTCCGGACCTCTCCGGAACTCCTCGTGACGTCCGGGATCCTATCTGGGACTCCGAATCAATATTCGTTCTCACCATCATTTATCTCGAACCCTAACTACATCGAACGTTAAGTGTGTGACTCTGCGGGTTCGTGAATATGTCATATTAATAGCGGGACCGGGATGCCCATATTAATTCCTACATATTCGACGAAGTACTTTACTAGTCGAACCACAATGTCCGGGATTCAATTAATCCATATACGATTCCTTTTGTTTCACGATATATTACTTGTCCGAGATTTAATCCACCGATATCTCCATATCTGATTAATCTCGTTACCGACAAGTTCTCTTTACTCGTTCACATAGAATAGGATCCCTTACGACTAGCTACTTAGTCATATGCTTGCAAGCGTTTGGATGCTATACTACCGAGAGGGCCCAGAGATATCTATCCAACTGTTAGACGAACAAATCCCAGTCTTGAAACATGCCACCCAACAACCTATTGTCGGAGAACCTGAAAGCCACCTTTATAATCACCCAGTTACGAAGTGACGTTTGATGTCCACAAAGCACTCCTCCGATAAGCGGGAGTGACATAATCTCATGGTCTAAGGAAACTATATTTGACATCTATTTAATTTGAGTCTTGTCCATTATATCATCACCCATGATACAAACTTCGTTTATTAAGTGATTCACAAATCCATGGTTAGGAAACATCTAACCATCACTTAATCAAACGAACTAGTCATAAGAGGAAAGACTAGGGACACATTACCGTTTATATTCCACACATGTATTTGTTTCCGCTTAATACAATTCTAGCATGGATATAAACATTTATCATGAACGGGAAATATGTTTATCAATAACATTTATTATTGCCTCTTGGGCATATATCCAACAACCACATCCCCGTGGAGAGATGGTCCAAGCCAACGTCTCGAAGGAGCCAGACCCAGCACTAATCAACCAAGTTGCTTACGCCATCGCAATGACGAACCTCAACAACCTCTTGATGGAGGAGCTCGTGACTACAAGGAGGAACCTCAGCCGAGCCCGCCTACACCAATACCTAGGGGAAAACACCCCTACACTTTCCCGCAGGCAAGCTCGAAGTAGCGGACTTCCACTCCCAGATCCCGGCCCATCCCGACGAACCCCCGAGCAGGTTCCAATCCTCAAAGGTGTTCCTTTGTCCTCCGACCTTGTGGAAGAAGGAGACGTGGACACCACTCTCCGGCTCGGCCGCACTCCACCATCTGTGAAGGGCCATCAAGCGGAGTAAGATATGTTTAGTTTAGCCTGAGTGGCGCTTATGAGATGTTAGATGAGAGTTTGTGGGAATGTTTGTAATTCCTATGCTTGCTTGTACGTGTGTTTGTGTTGCGTCGAGTGTTTAGTAGCCGTTGCGTGCTTGTTATCTGGTATGATTGAAATGATTGAGCCATGCTGCTTTAGGTTTTTGGGGCCATAAAATGCAGCATTACTTTCTAAAATGATATTTTCCCGAGTAGCAAGTTCTACTATCTGTGTGATAGTGCCTCTGCAATTCTTTTTGCTGCAAGAACAGATCTGTGACAGCTAAGGAAAAATCTCAGGAATGCAAATCTAGATCTAGATCAGCAGGGAAGGCAAGTTTGATACATCAAAAGAGTTTAGTACATAAGGGAAATTTCGAGAACAGAGGATACAAGTCCTACTCCAACATACAACACTACCACTACCCCAGTGCAGATACAGAAGAGCACCCCAGAAAAAAAAATCCTAGTCCCTCTCGCGCTCAATGTAACATCCCAAGATTTTCAAATTTTTAAAAAAATCAGAAAAATCAAAAACTTTCGAAAATTATAAATATTTTGATTTGAAAATCCAAAATCATGCATGCATGCATCATCTTCTTGCTTGTTTGCATTTAAAAATTTCAAAAGTTGGAATTATATTTCCACTTTAAACCCTATTTGAGAAAATGTCATATAGGGCCTGTTAGGCTCTATATAATAATTTTGGTTTCTATGATTTTATTTGTTGGCCAAGTATAGTGCCAAAGTGTTCTGTTTAGAATAAGCTTTCTAAAAAGTATTTTATCAAATTAAATGGAAAAGATTTGATTTTATTTGGACTTGGAAAAATATCACCAATTACCATTTAAATGCCCAAGGGTAGTTTGGTAATTTATTTTGAGTAAAAATAACAAAAATGAGTTTATCATGGTTTATACTACATGATACTACTCATATTATTTTTCTGGATTTTATTTGAGTTCAAAAGGATTTTAGAAAAGCCTATTTGATATTTTAAACTAAAGGTGTCAATTATGCAAATATTACATAATTGATTTTATTTAAAATAAAATATTATAGAAAGAGGTTCCAAAGTATTTAAAATGTTTACTTTGATTTTACAAAATTATTCAAATTGGTTTGAACCAATTTGAAATTGTATTTAAAAAGTTAGGTTAAATTCTGTTATTAGAAAAAGAAAAGGTTTTGTCAAAAAAATGAAGAGGGCCATCCCGGCCAGCTCAGCCCACCAGCGGCCCCGCTCCTCTCTCCTCTTGCTGACATGCCGGCCCCACTAGTCAGCACCGACGCGTCGTCGTCTCCCCCAATTTCCGCTCCTGTCCATGGCAAACTCCGGCCGAAATCTCTCCTCTTGAATACGGGCCATTAAGGCCGAATTCGACGCGCCCGAGCACGGCTATAAAAAGCCACGGCCCTCCTACTCCATTTGCCTCTCCTCTGCTCCCAAACCTCGCCCCCAGGCCGGCGAAATTACTCGCCGGAGTTGGCACTGCCGCCGCCATCCTTCTCCATTTCCGGTGATCCTGGTGAGCGCCCGAGCCCGAAACCTTCCTGAGCCCCTCTCTGTTTTTATTTCGCAGTAAAACGACGAGCGCGTCCTCGAACCGAAGGTCACCGACGCCGCCGCAGCTCCGGTCGTCTCTAGCCGCCGCTCCAGGACAAAATCGAGCACGCCGTCGCGCCATCGTCTCCGCCTCGCTGTGCCGCACCCCGTCGTCCAGTTCGCTGAGATCAGGAACCACCGGAGCGCCTTCGACGTCGACGTCCGAGCCATCGCCACCGTCGCCCACGTCACTCCGGCAAGCAGCGCCGCCCGGTATGAAACCCTAGAATCCTGGCCGCCCGATCTGCAGTCAACGGCCTAGATTAGATCTAGTTAAGTGAATCGGTACGCACCCGTGGCAGCCCAGTCAGCACCCCTGGCTAATCAGAAGCTGCCATGTCAGATCCAGTCAGCGCCAGCGTGGAGGAAGAATTTCTGGTTTTGTTTTAATCTGTCTGTTTTGCAGAAAAGCCCCTGCAAGTTAGATCTGTCATATCTTTTTATTGGTTTGGCCAAATTCAAATATTTTTATATATTTGGAATCCTTAGAACATGTAGAATTTCAGAAACCCCCGTTTATAGCCGTGAGCTTGGATACCACGCACTGCTCAGCCTCGCGTGGGAAAGGAAAAGAATCGCGTGCCATGCTCGGCCAATTGGCGCGAAACCAACGAAGTGCCCAAAGCCGCGATAGCCGCTGCGCCGATGGACCGCACGCGCAGCAGTGCCGCAAAGGAGTGCTTCGCGCACTCGGAGTCAGCCAGGTACGAGGGAAGATGCTGCGAGGAAGAAGAAGATAGAAAGGAAGAAAGAGACTAGCAGGTGGACCCGGTCCCACATGACAGCAAGCCAGAAATAACCCTCTGTGTGCTTCTATCCTTTTCTCAGGAGATCAGTCCCTCGTCTCTCCAGTGTTTCGTAGGGAAATTTTGCCAAAATAATTTTTGGGGTGGCCCTACCCCGCAGTGTCTATTAGTCAATTATTGGCAACGCAGATGCTTTCTTTTGAAAATAAACCCTGTTTTCTTTTTCCAAACTTGTGTGTACTTGAAAAGGTATATACAGCTTTTCAAAAAGATAAATGTAGAGAAGGGGCATGTTTAGCATATCCCTAGCATTTTGTTTTGCAAAATTAAGTGATGTTTTGGCCAAGTTAAATCCAGGTTATCGAGTGATGATCTGTGTATAAGTCTTGTTTGATCTTGCCATGCTTGTGTGGGTTGAACTAAAAACCATAGGTTTAATTTTTATTTAACCATAGTGAAAAAAACCTATGTTGATTGAATTGCGTGGGCCACTGCCATGCCATCCTTAGAATGCATTAAGTGGGAAAAAAATATCATGCCTTGATAACGTTTGTTTTAGAAATACCCTACCAAGTGTTGATCCTTGTGAGTGTTAAACCCTAGTACTTTGTAGAAAAAGTTTTAAATATTTTAAATATGGGGGTAGATTAAACCATACAAGAAATATCTTGCATAACCCCAGGAATCTCTACTAGTCTCCGAATCGCGGGACGAGATTCTTTTTAAGGGGGGAAGGTTTGTAACACCCCAAAAATTCGTCCCTAATTTTAGCGGTGTTTTCCGACACCTGAAAAACTTTTTCTCTTTTCCTAAATGTTCCTCCAAAACTTTTGAGACTTATTTGACTTGGGAATTGCTCTCTCAAAAATTCCCCAGCGTCCACGAACCATTCCATCTCCCGTGATAATTTTGATGCTCAGGTTTTCTCTCGAAAACCCTAGCCCTAATTATGGAACCTTTTAAACCCTTTTCTCCACCTACCAAAGGGAAGCCTATTTCCATAGCCGGAGAAATTCCACTAAAAAATACCAGAGGACTCCCATATCCATACAAAGACATTCCATGCAAAAATATTGCATACTTCCGTGCAATATTTCCAAGTTGGGCGTTATTTTCTAAAATGCCATTTCCAATCCAGGAATTATCTAGACACCTTACACTCATCCAAAAATTCTGCAATTTTGGTGAGGTGCATGATTTAACCTCCTGAACATTTCACTCCATTGGACCAACCTCATTTGAGAAATATTTGAGGTACTTCCTTTGTAAACCCGAAAGGTTGCCATTTTGGTGCCTTCAAGCAAATCCCACCCTAGGCAAGTTCAATCCTCACGAGACTTGGCCACATTGTCGACAAGATACCTGGGCACACAAATCCAGAAGATAACCCCAAGGTGAAGGGTGAAAAATAAATTTGCCATGACCATGCCATTATGTCCATTTTTGGACATCTTGTCAAAACCCAATTTCCCAGTACCCATATGAGCTCAAACTTCATGAAAACTCTCCTAGTACCAAATGAACCCTGTGGTAATTTTTGGGGATTTTTCTGGGAGGTGAAAGACCCCTGTCATTTCGTCGAGCACCCTCTATGCACTAAGTTTTCTGAAAATTTTTCATTTCAAAGCATCGAGTTCTGGAGCAATCCCTGCTGGCTTGAGTAGGTGTTGTTGTGGGGATCATGTTGGTATGGTCTGTTGGTCGCTGCACCCACGCGTGACCTCATGGCAGGGCCATGCCGCTCATGGCGCGCTCCGAGCGCCAGGGCGCGCACCGGCCGGCGTCCACCCGCCTCGGGTCTCCCCTGTTCCTCAGGTTCCCCTCACTGTTCCTCGGTTCCGGACCAAGCGCGCGGTAGCCGCATCTCTCCTGCACCCCTGGCTCGGACCAGAGCCCCTCTTATCCCCTCCCTGTGGCCGGGATACGTAAGCCATGACCTCACGGCGCCGTTAATGGCCGCTCGGCCACGACCTACCTACCCCTCTTCCCCGGCTATATAGAGATAGCCTGAGCCCCTCTCTCACCGCACCCCATCCTCCTCTCCCCCTCCTGGACCTCTCTGTCCATTTAATCGAGCAACAGCGGAGCCCTGCTCCGATCCCGGCCGAAATCGCCGCCGTCGAATCGTCGGCAGCAGCGAGGTCTAGCCTGGACCGTTCTTCGATTAAACGCGCAGAGCGCCTCCTACCCTTCCCCTCTAACTCCCAGTGTAGCCAGATGAGCAAGCAGAGCACGGTGTGCTCGAGTTCATCCTCGGCCGCCTTGGCCGTGCGCTCGAGCTTGGAGAAGACGGCAGCAGACCTCTCCCCGCCCCCGCCTCCGGTTCCTCCTCCCGCGGCCGCGGCACGCCGCCCTGGACCCGTCCCCGCCGCCGGACGGCCTCCCACGCCATCCTCGGCCATCCCTGGTCGGTCACCGTGCGACCAGTGCGGAGCAAAGGTTGAGGACGCACTGGATCGATCGATCCGTTCGTCGTCGTTTCTTTTTCTTCTTCTTTTCCCGTTCTGAACCGTTTTTTTTTGGCCTAGTACAGCACAGCAGCTCAGCAGCCCTCGGCCTGCCACCGGCCCGGCCAGGCGCAGCAGCGCAGTGGCGCCCAGTAGCGGCCCATTTGCGGCCCGATCTGTTTTATTTCGTGGAACATTTTCTTTTCCCTGCTGGACAGATTTTTAAACGCCCACAACTTTTGATCCGTAGCTCCGTTTGAGGTGAATCAAATTTGTAAATTCATAGTTTGAAAAGCTCTATCCAGTGTTATGTGTTTTATATTTTTGTAAGATGTTTAAATCCTCAGCACCCTTATGCACATGCGTAGGTGTTTTCCCGCGACGGCAAAATCGAGACCCTAGCCCGCGACGTGTTCGTGACCCTCCAAGCCAAATGGTGTCGATCTTCGGAGGCAAGCTAACCACTTGCTATGAGCCCCGTCTATTTTATCTCGCTATGTTTTGCTTGCTAGTCGATGTTGATGTTGGTTCCTATGATTTCATGTGTATACTTACATGCTATGTTTATTTCGAGCTTAGATAGCAATGCCATGTTTAATTTCAAGCATAGATAGGGATGCCATGTTTCTTTCATCATCCTTGCATGCATTAGAATGACGTGTGAATTAATTGTGCGCCTCGCACCTTGCATGGCTTTGTCGAACCATCTAGCTAAACAACTATAAAACATGCGTTCCTATGATTGTTTGGAGTTTTCCTTTGTCAAATCTTGGTTGGTTTCAACCTGCCAATATTTGCCATATGGAGCATTTGCCTTTATTTGGTTCTCCCACTTCTTCAACGCCGAGGCTAGGTGCGGACAAATGTCGGCCCGTGATCCTCGGAGTTGGGCATTTGTCTTAATGCTTCTTGTTCCCTCCTCCTCACGGAGCTTGAGAACCATTTGACTTTATTGTGTCCTTTTCCGACGGATGCTTTTACCCGGTGAGGCTTGCTCTCCCTATGGTGGCATCCGCCGGCATATTTTGGAGACTATATGCCCGAATCCCCACTTCCTGGTCAACGGTCGGACGGTAATGCCACCAAAGACTTGCGCGTGGAGGAACGGATGCGTAACAGACTCCGCTAACCAACTGTGCTAACTTTTGTAGTCGATCTGAGGCTGGCACCGGCCGGAGGCATCTCCGCCACAGTCGCCCGGTTGACTGTATTGTTTTATTTCTTTTATCAACCTGAGGCTAGCATCGGCCGGAGGCATCTCCGCCACAGTCGCCCGGTTGATGCAAACTATCTATTGCTTGAAATATTGTGTTGCTAATGTTTTGTTGTTTGATGATATATTATTATGTTATTGTAGTTATAGTGTTGGACTAATCTTTTGTTGCTTGGACATGTGAATGCTGAAACTTGATTTAATGAAACACCCCTCCAAACAACGATAAGGTCTATTCATAGTGCCACTAATCTGAACCCTTGAATGTGATACCACCGTTGTCCCATGGAAACCGTGACCTAGTAGGTTGTTAAGCCCCTTTTGTGCCATCCGTTGGGCGCAGTCATTCGATTGTGCTGTCCGAGGGGAGGGGTCGACAGGCACGGGTTCGACTGCGATAGGGACTCCGGAGCTAGGCATACCCGGTAGCGCCGGGGGATGTGCCGGATTTACTTGCCCGTTGTACCATGCGTATAGGGTGGTGCAGGAGAGTGTCTTAGCAAGTGGACCGTCACGAGAATGTATTTTGCTTAGTACAACTTTGGGCGTGAGAAACCTGGAGCGTCGGCTGAGTGGGGTGCATTCTGATAGGTGGTAAAGCAAACTCTCGAAAGACTCAACCTAGCCAGCTAACCCTGTTCCTGGGATATGGAACAACAGTTCAGTGTTAGTCACACTGTGTGTCTTTGTCGTGTCCGGAGGTTAAACTTAAGATCTGTTTGAAACAATTGATGAACGACCTGACCTCACTTAATAAACAATAAGATGGTGCAGGGAACGTGACTCGAGATAAGGAAATGTGATAAGGCCAGTGGGCCTAGCAGTGGTGACCGATGAGATTAGCCTCGTGAGGCTAGAGGCCAGTGAGCCTAGCTGTGATAATATGATTTGTTGTGTTACTTGGTACCAACTGGTATACCCGTTATTCGTCACAGGTAAGCTCTTTGTGTGACCCCCGGTACATGATCCAACCCCACCTGGCTTGGACTCTGTACTGGTGGTACTCCCATTGTTTGCTTATACCATATTTTATTATGATGCCATGTTGCTACCCACTTGGACTGCTGTAAGTAGTCACTTGCCATGTCTAGATTATTTTCTGTCGCTAGTTACTTGTTGGCTGATTGCTTGACTGTTCATGCCTTGTGGTTATTTTCTTGCGAGTACGTCATTGTACTCAGACTGGCTTTTCATGTGGCCAGACGTTGAGAGGATTCATCTCCTACCATAGCAAGGAGATGGAGCAAGAGCATGCTAGGATCAGTAGCCCAGCCAGATGCCTGTGGAATGGAGCCGCACCAAGCCGTTGCCGTACCTGTGTCTTCCGCTGCCAGTTAAACTCTGCTCTGTGCTATACTTGGCCATGATAATTTATCATGCCTTGATGGCCATGTAAACCATTTGTAGCCCTCTGGGCCTGATTGTGTAATGATATTTCCGCTATGTTGCATTGTCGTAACGTGCGTCCTGATATCCTGGGCTGGCGCACGGGGCGACCGCCTCTCTGGCGACATGTGTCAGAGGGGGGTGCCACATCGCGGGTCTTGACCACGATGTCGTCGAAGTAGGCCTCTGCATTCCTTCCCATTTGAGCCCCCAAGGCGATCCTCATGAGGCGCTGGAAAGTGGCACCGGCGTTTTTCAGGCCGAAAGGCATGCAGACGTAGCAAAACACACCACAAGGGGTGAGAAATGCTGTCTTCTCCTCGTCCTCCTTCGCCATCTTGATCTGGTAATAGCCTGAGAAGGCATCCAGAAAACAGAGGAGTTCGTAGCCAGCGGTGGAGTCCACGAACTGGTCGATCCTCGGGAGGGGATAAGGGTCCTTGGGGCAAGCTTTGTTGAGGTCGGTGAAGTCGATGCAGAGGCGGCTTCCTCCGGTGTGCTTGGGGACGACCACACCATTGGAAAGCCAAGTGGAATGGACAACTTCTTTGATGATGCTAGCTTTCTTCAACTTCTCTACATCTTGAACGATGAAATCTTGCTTCTCTGGCGCCTGGCGCCGCGCCTTTTGCTTCACGGGGCGTGCGTTTGGACACACGGCTAGGTGGTGCTCGATCACCTCCCTCGGTACTCCGGACATATCTGACGGTGTCCATGCGAACATGTCAGAGTTTGCCCTGAGGAAGGCAACAAGCGCGCTTTCCTATTTGGGAGGCAAGTTGGCGCCGATGGTGATGCTAGCCCCCGAGCCATTTGCCTCAAGAGGCACCTGCTTCGTCGCGGCCTTCTCCTGAGAGAACAGCTGCTTCTTCTTCGCGGGGGGCCTCGGGAGGGGTTCCTCATCCTCGTCAGCGGGGGACGCCACCGCGGCAGCCTTGTAGGCCGCTTGCGCAGTGTACAGAGCGTCTGAGACCATGCCGCGGATGACGATGGTGCCACCCGAGCTAGGAAGCTTGACGAGGTTGTAGGTGTGGTGGGTCACCGCCATGAACTTTGCGAGGGCGGGGTAGCCGAGGATGGCGTTGTAGGGCAGGCCGATGTGCACGACGTCGAAGTCGATCAGCTCGGTGCGGTAGTTGTCTTGCGTGCCGAAGGTGACCGTGAGCCTCACTTGCCCCAGAGGAGTCGTGAGACCCTTTGTCACCCCCGAGAAGGGCCTGGTGGTCATGAGCCGCTCGTAAGACACCTGAAGCTTCTCGAAGGTCTCGACAGAGATGACGTTGAGGCCTGCACCCCCATCGATGAGCGTCTTATAGACTGCGATGTTGTTGATGGTGGGGGTGCAGACCAGCGGGATGGTGCCAATAGTCGAAGTGGACTTAGGTTGGTCGCTGGAGTCAAAGGTGATGGGGTACTGGGACCACTTGAGGGGCCTGGCGGCCTCAACCCCGGGAAGCGCTGCCGCGATCTCGCGAGCGAGTTGCTTGAAGTGGCGGTTGGAGCTGGGGGCCTGAGCCCCGCCGAGGATGCAAGCGGCCCCGCGAGGCACCTGCTAGCCCTCAGGAGTCTCGGCAGGGAGGTTGTCGTTCGCGGGCTGGATGGCGTTGGCTTGAGGGTTCTGCTGGTAGTTGTGTCGTAGTTGTTGTTTGATAGCGCGAGAGGTGTTAATCAATCACGCTTCGTTGGGCACCCCAAGAGGAAGGTTTGAGGAGCACAGCAGCAAGTTTTCCCTCAGTTAGAAACCAAGGTTATCGAACCAGTAGGAGTGAGAAATGCTTCAGAAGGTTGTCCACAACTGCAATGGCGCCTGAAAAAGAGCTGTTGCAGGGGAGACAGTGGAACCTGCAGAACACAATCAAACTACTTTGCCCCAACGAAGCAGTGAGGTTGTCAATCTCACCGGCCTTGCTGAATACAAAGGATTAAATGTATGTGTGGAAGGAAGCTTGTTTGCAGTAAATGAAAGCAGTAGAGCAGTTGATTTAATTGCAGATGTAAAAGAATAGACCGGGGTCCACAGTTCACTAGTGGTGTCTTCTCCATAAATAAAATACTACACATGCTGGGTAACAAATTACAGCTGGGCAATTGACAGAATAGAGAATGCATGACAATGCATGAACATTGCATAATACAGAGGATGATGATGTCTATATGAGATGCTTTGGGCATTACGACAAAATACATAGATAGCTGTTCCAAGCATACACCTATGCCTAAATAGTCCACCTTTGAGATAACATACCGTAAAATCTCTCCAGTATTAAGTTGCAAGCAACAGACAATTGCATGAAGAACTGTGCATAAAGTTTACTCCCTAGTAGCAACGGCACTCCCTCGTCCTTATATGTTTCTGTCACTCAAGCCAAGGCACACAGGGACCGAACCCACTATCTAGCATAAATACTCCCTCTTGGAGATACAAGCAACTACTTGATCAAGGCAATTACAAGTACCGGAAAGCATGCAAGATCACAAATAACATAGACATGATAATATCAATAATCAACATCACAAGGTACTTCTCTATTCATCGGATCCCAGCAAACACAACATGTAGCATTACAATAAGATGATCTTGATCATGATAGGCAGCTCACAAGATCTAAACATGATAGCACAAGAGGAGAAGACTACCATCTAGCTACTGCATGGACCCGTAGTCCAAGGATGAACTACTCACTCATCTGTCCGGAGGCGGGCATGGTGGTGTAGAGCCCTCCGGCGATGATTCCCCTCTCCGGCAGGGTCCCGGGGAGAGCTTTAGAACCCTCCCGAACTAGGGTTGACGACGGCGGCGGCGACGGATGTTTTTCTGGAATTTTGATCGGGTACTTAGGGTTTTCTTGTCGGGGGGATTATATAGGCGAAAGGGCGGCGTCGGTGGAGGCCCGAGGGGGCCACACCACCTGGTGGCGCGGCAGACAGGTGGGCCACGCCACCCTAGGGTGTGGTCGCCCTCTGGTGCGTCTTCGGCTCCCTTTGGACTCCGTGTGCATGACGAAATTATAAGATCCTGGGTTTTTGTCCCGTCCGATTCCGAGAATATTTCCTTAAGTACTTTTCTGAAACAGAAAAACAGCAGAAAATAGGAACTGGCACTGGGGCATCTTGTTAATATGTTAGTTCCAAAAATGCATAAAAATGCTATAAGATGTAAACAAAACATGTAGCAAAAGGTATGAAAACAAGCATGGATCATAAGAAATTATAGATACGTCGGAGACGTATCAGCATCCCCAAGCTTAGTTCTACTCGTCCTCGAGTAGGTAGAACGATAACAAATAATTTCTTAGGAGACATGCAAACTCACAATCTAGATCAACATAGTAATGCAAAACACATGATGTGAATAAGGTGATCCAAAACAATTGTCTATAGTTGACATTAAGCAAACAATGATTAACAAATGCTAGCTAAAAGAAGCTAGAACTTTTCATGAATCAGCGTGTTGGAGACTAGGAACCATACATAAGGTTTAGAAAGAAGAATAGTAAATTGTGTCTCCAATGTAAAATGTCAATCAATCTTCAAAGCATCAAATTCAGTTAATAATAGAAATAGCCAAGCTCAAGTCAAGTGACCTTAATCCATCCACTTAACTTATCTACTGTTATGTAGTCCACTCAACTAATACAAGCAAGAAGAAGGCTTGGCACCATGAGGTTATGGCAAAGAGAATAATAATGGGGGTTTGGAAGGCCAAAAAGAAAGGCTCAAACAGTGGAAGAGGTAACCACAAGACAAGAGGAAGTCCCGTAGTAGACACTGAATGAGGAGTAGTGATTGCCATGCAACGGATGCACATAGAGCTATATGAATGGAAGCTCTCCAATGGAACTAGTGGGGTGCATCCAACTTTCTTGCTCATGAAGACCTAGAGCTCACTTGAGGAGGCTCATCGTTGAAATATACAAGCCAAGTTCTATAACGTTTGGTCCCCACATAGTTATACTAATGAAGCATGAAAACTCACTACAATGATGTAGGTGCTACTAGCACAAGTGTGGAATAAAAGGATAGTAGTGTTGCCCCCTCTCTCATTTTATATTCTTTTTTTTCTTTTTCTCTTTTTTGCTTTTTGCTTTTTGAGGCCTTTGTGGCTCTTTTATATTTTTCTCTCATTGGTCTCTTTTGGACTCTTTTGATTGGCCACTTTGGACTCTTTTCAATATGCTCACAGGTAGAGGCAACACTCTATTTTACAAGATGATCATCACACTTTTTGGTGTACTCAAAACTCAAAGACTAATACATGGTGTATGGTGGATATGCAAGACCGAGCGTAGTGTGGAAAAGATGTAACACATGTGGAAAACCACGCATCACACTAACTCAAATGGTCAAGCAATACTATATGGTAATGAAGTAAAAATGACATAAAGTCATGTAATGTAAATGATGGATGTTGCATGGCAATGTATCTCGGAACAGCTATGGAAATGCTGTGATAGGTAGATATGGTGGCTGTTTTGAGGAAGATAGTTGGCTTATGTGTAGGAGAACAAGATGAAGATCTCCCACGGGGTTGGATGTACTTGCGAAGTATGCACCAATCTCAATGTGAAAAAGGGCAATGCAAAGTACCGAAGAGGCTAGCAAAATATGGAGGTGGAAGTGCCAAAAACCAAAAACTCACATAGCATGTCGTATATTGCAAACAACTAACAGTATCAAAGTTTTACAAATGGTTAGAGACACCCCGAGAGGGATCGTGGCGGCAACACAAGTGCCCCGTTGGCTTCCCCGACCGTTGCAGTAACTATACCATTAGAAACTTCTTTTCAACTAAGAGGAAATCACGACACTAAAGCACTATTGACTTAAGTTGTTTTTAGTTCAGAAAAGTACGGCTCCACGCTCTACTAACACATCTTCACTAATCAGCTCTTAACAACATTAACCAACATATTTTAACCATTAGTTATTTTAATACCTCAAAACAATTGAAGAGGAGCAAGTTATCTACACAATGGTCTACAAGACTATGCAGCTTTTCTCTATTTCATACCACTATCACAAGCATAGCATTTTCCAATCTAACACATCAACCAAGCAACTAAAACAACTCTCTAAAAAATAAGAGTGAAACACAAGAGAGCTTAACACAAAGAACTAGCAGCTCTAAACAAGATAACATGCTAAAAGCGAGAGCTTACTAGGAAACAGACAGTAGCTAAGAATACTTAACAAATATAAGCGAAGCACAAGAGTATTCATATGAAAAAGTGGAGCGTGTCTCTGTCCCACACAAGAATGCTAGGATCCAACTTATTAAGCAAACTAAAACACACACTCAAAATAAAAACAGACGCTCCAAGCAAAATACATAAGATGTAGTGGAATAAAAATATAGTATCACTAGAGATGACCTGATAGTTTTGTCGATGAAGAAGGGGATGCCTTGGGCATCCCCAAGCTTAGATGCTTGAGTCTTCTTGAATTTGCTGGGGATGACCCACCGGGGCATCCCCAATCTTAGGCTTTTCACTCTTCTTGATCTCATCATATCGTCCCTTTTGCTTACTTGAAAACTTCCACCACATCAAACTCAAAGTAATTCTCATTAGAGGGTTAGTGCATAAACCAAAAATTCACAAGTTCTACTGTGACACAAGCACACCTTAATGCATTATAACATTAGCTACAGCCACTGATGCTCAAACAATCAAAAACATCCAAATAAACATCGCAAAGGAAGCAATGCACAATAAAAGGCAGAATCTGTCAAAATCTGAACAGTCTGTAAAGACGAATTTTTTCGAGGCACTAGAGTTGCTCAAATCGAAAATCACTGAACTAGAAAAAGTTTCATACATATATGAAGATTCAGAACACAAAATCTCAAAGAATTTCGTCGCTTCTGGAATAAATGACGAATTTAACGGTGACAGACAGAAATCTGTTTCCTGTGCAGAAATCAAAATATAGCAAAAACTTTCTACTAGAGACCTTACTTGGCACAACATTGCAAGAAAATAAACATACAAAGAAGTTGCTACAGAAGTAAACAAACTTCTTGACTCAAATAAAAGAAAAGATACTGAAAATAAAATGATGGGTTGTCTCCCATAAGCGCTTTTCTTTAACGCCTTTCAGCTAGGCGCAGAAAGTGAACATCAAGTATTTCCAAGAGAAGAAGCATCAAAACGATAATTTGCTCTAACAATAGAGTCAAAAGGTGACTTCATTCTCTTCCTAGGGAAGTGTTCCATACCTTTCTTAAGAGGGAATTGATATCTAATGTTGCCCTCTTTCATATCAATAACAACACCAATAGTTCGAAGAAAAGGTCTTCCCAAAATAATAGGACAAGAAGCTTTGCACTCAATATCCAAGACAATAAAATCAATGGGAACAAGGTTATTATTAACCATAACATGAATATCATCAAGCCTTCCCAAAGGTGTTTTTGTAGAATTATCAGCAAGATGAATGTTCAAACAACAGCTCTCAAATGGTGGCAAGTTAAGCATATCATAGAATTTCTTAGGCATAATAGAAACACTTGCACCAAGATCACATAAAGCATTACAATCAAAATCATTTACTTTCAGTTTAATGATGGGTTCCCAACCATCTTCTAATTTCTTAGGGATAGAAGCTTCAAGTTTTAACTTTTCTTCCCTAATTTTCATGAGAGCATTGGTAATATGTTTTGTAAAAGCCAAGTTTATAGTACTAGCATTAGGACTCTTAGCTAGCTTTTGCAAGGACATTATGACTTCAGAGATATTGAAATTATCAAAATCAAAATCAAAATCATTATCATCAAAAGTAATGGAAGAAGGATCTCCCATAGTTCGAAAAATTTCAGCTCCTTTATCACTAGCAGTTTTGGTATCTTTTGGCAGTTTTAAGCGTTTTTCATGAGAAGTGGAAACATTGCCAACATTGATATCTTTACCATTATCATTAATAGACTTGTTATCATGTGAAACCTGAACATTACTAGTGGTGGTGATGGTGTAAACTTTAACCATATTGTTCTTTTTAGTGGCTTCTCTTTCTCTTTCCCACCTAGCATGTAGTTCAGCCAACATTCTAACATTGTCATCAATTCTAACTTGGATGGCATTAGCTATAGCAAAAATGTTATGTTCAACAACTTCAGGTTTAGCCGCCATTTTATTGATTAAAGAAGCTTGTGATTCAGACATGGATGAAATACGGTCTTCAGCATTTGAAATTTTAGTTTGCAAACCAAAAATTTCCTTGTTTAAATTCTCAAGTTGATGACCTATGTTTTTTAGCAAAGCAGATTGTTCATTCATAGTTTTAGTAAACAATTGGTTTTGTTCATATTGTGCTTGCATATAGTCTTTAGTGGTCCTTTCAACTTCTAACAATCTTTCCTCACTAGGCAATCTAGGCTTCCCATAAGAATTACCATAAGAGTTACCATAACCATAATTGTTATTAGGAGGATATGGCTTATAATTGTTGTTACCAAAATTGTTCCTATAGGCATTGTTGTTGAAATTGTTATTTTTAATGAAGTTCACACCAACATGCTCTTCTTGGGCAACCAAAGAAGCTAAGGGAACATTATTTGGATCAACAAAATATTTACCATTAACTAGCATAGACATAATCACATCAATCTTTTCACTCAAGGAAGAGGTTTCTTCAACAGAATTTACCTTCTTACCTTGTGGAGCCCTTTCAGTGTGCCATTCAGAGTAGTTTACCATCATATCATCAAGAAGCTGTGATGGACATAAAGGTTCCTCCAGCAGCTGAATCCAATAGGTTTCTTGAAGAAAAATTCAATCCTGCATAAAAGGTTTGGATGATCATCCAAGCAGTCAGTCCATGGGTGGGACAATTCTTTATCAAAGATTTCATTCTTTCCCAAGCTTCAGCAACATGTTCATTA
Source organism: Puccinellia tenuiflora (assembly GCA_012064385.1). Classification (NCBI taxonomy): domain Eukaryota; kingdom Viridiplantae; phylum Streptophyta; class Magnoliopsida; order Poales; family Poaceae; genus Puccinellia; species Puccinellia tenuiflora. The sequence continues at coordinate 391,455 of QRDG01001456.1, read as the reverse complement.
TCCATTTGTTTAAAGTTCATGATGCTACTTCTCAAAGATATAATTTTAGCAGGAGGATAATATTTTCCAATGAAAGCATCTTTGCATTTAGTCCATGAATCAATACTATTTCTAGGCAAAGATAACAACCATTCTTTAGCTCTCCCTCTCAAAGAGAAAGGAAACAATTTCAGTTTTATAATATCTCCATCCATATCCTTATACTTTTGCATCTCACAAAGTTCAACAAAATTATTAAGGTGAGCAGCAGCATCATCAGTACTAGCACCAGAAAATTGCTCTTTCATAACAAGATTTAACAAAGCAGGTTTGATCTCATAAAAATCTGTCTTAGCAGCAGGTGGAGCAATAGGAGTACATATGAAATCATCATTATTAGTACTAGTGAAGTCACACAACTTAGTGTTTTCAGCAGTACTCATTTTTGATAAAAACAAGGTAAACCGAATTGAACAAGATTAAACAAGTAACTAATTTTTTTGGGTTTTTGATATAGGAAAGCAACAAGATAAATTCTACACTAATTTTTTTGTGTTTTTGATATAAGAAAGCAAAACAAGACAAAGCAATAATAATAAGCAAGACTAAAACAAAGTAAAGAGATTGGAACTGAGAGACTCCCCTTGCAGAAGCTTCACAACTCCCCGGCAACGGCGCCAGAAAGAGCTGTTGACGGAGGAGTGAGAAGTTTGGTACTTCGAGAAGCTTCTTACTGAGCACTCTTAACTCCCCGGCAACGGCGCCAGAAAAAGAGCTTGATAGCGCGAGAGGTGTTAATCAATCACGCTTCGTTGGGCACCCCAAGAGGAAGGTTTGAGGAGCACAGCAGCAAGTTTTCCCTCAGTTAGAAACTAAGGTTATCGAACCAGTAGGAGTGAGAAATGCTTCGGAAGGTTGTCCACAACTGCAATGGCGCCTGAAAAAGAGCTGTTGCAGGGGAGATAGTGGAACCTGCATAACACAATCAAACTACTTTGCCCCAACGAAGCAGTGAGGTTGTCAATCTCACCGGCCTTGCTGAATACAAAGGATTAAATGTATGTGTGGAAGGAAGCTTGTTTGCAGTAAATGAAAGTAGTAGAGCAGTTGATTTAATTGCAGATGTAAAAGAATAGACCGGGGTCCACAGTTCACTAGTGGTGTCTTCTCCATAAATAAAATACTACACATGCTGGGTAACAAATTACATCTGGGCAATTGACAGAATAGAGAATGCATGACAATGCATGAACATTGCATAATACAGAGGATGATGATGTCTATATGAGATGCTTTGGGCATTACGACAAAATACATAGATAGCTGTTCCAAGCATACACCTATGCCTAAATAGTCCACCTTTGAGATAACATACCGTAAAATCTCTCCAGTATTAACTTGCAAGCAACAGACAATTGCATGAAGAACTGTGCATAAAGTTTACTCCCTAGTAGCAACGGCACTCCCCCGTCCTTATATGTTTCTGTCACTCAAGCCAAGGCACACAGGGACCGAACCCACTATCTAGCATAAATACTCCCTCTTGGAGATACAAGCAACTACTTGATCAAAGCAATTACAAGTACCGGAAAGCATGCAAGATCACATATAACATAGACATGATAATATCAATAATCAACATCACAAGGTACTTCTCTATTCATCGGATCCCAGCAAACACAACATGTAGCATTACAATAAGATGATCTTGATCATGATAGGCAGCTCACAAGATCTAAACATGATAGCACAAGAGGAGTAGACTACCATCTAGCTACTGCATGGACCTGTAGTCCAAGGATGAACTACTCACTCATCGAGGCGGGCATGGTGGTGTAGAGCCCTCCGGCGATGATTCCCCTCTCCGGCAGGGTGCCGGGGAGAGCTTCAGAACCCTCCCGAACTACGGTTGACGACGGCGGCGGCGACGGATGTTTTTCTGGAATTTTGATCAGGGTACTTAGGGTTTTCTCGTCGGGGGGATTATATAGGCGAAAGGGCGGCAGTCGGTGGAGGCCCGAGGGGGCCACACCACCTGGTGGCGCGGCAGATAGGTGGGCCGCGCCACCCTAGGGTGTGGTCGCCCTCTGGTGCGTCTTCGGCTCCCCTTTGGACTCCGTGTGCGTGACGAAATTATAAGATCCTGGGTTTTTGTCCTGTCCGATTCCGAGAATATTTCCTTAAGTACTTTTCTGAAACGGAAAAACAGCAGAAAATAGGAACTGGCACTGGGGCATCTTGTTAATATGTTAGTTCCAAAAATGCTATAAGATGTAAACAAAACATGTAGCAAAAGGTATGAAAACAAGCATGGATCATAAGAAATTATAGATACGTCGGAGACGTATCATTGTTCCAGCGTCGCCCCCCGCGGCCTTGCTGCCACTCGCGAGCCTCGTGAAGCCTCTTGAGGTCGTAGCAGTCCTCGGTGGCATGGGAATGCCTGTTGTGGTAGATGTAGAAGGGGCAATCATCTTTCTTCTCGGGGTCCGCAGCTAGAGCAGCGGCGCGAGGCTGCTTGGCGTCAGGTTCAGCCGCGAGGACCGTAGTGGTCTTGCGCTTCTCGGTGGATTTCTTCTTCTTGGATCCCTCGGCGGAGTCCCCTGGCTCGTTCTTGACGAACAAGCAGCCCTCCTCAGCCTTGGCGCACTTGTCTGCCAAGTCGAAGAGCTTGACGATGGTGGTGATGTTGTCGTGGATGCCGAGCTTCTCGAGCATCCGCACGTCCGTGACTCCAGCCTGGAAGGCCGAAATGACCTGCGCGTCGGTGGCGTTGGGGATCTTGTTGCGCACCTGACTGAAGCGCTGGATGTACTTGCGGAGGGTCTCACCAGGCTTCTGGCGTACGCCGTGGAGGTCGTTGTACGTGAGGCCGCGCTCGTACGTGCCCTTGAAGTTCGCGACGAAGCACCGGTAGAGGTCCTCCCAGGTGTTGATGGACTCAGTGGGGAGGTTCGTGAGCCACGAGGACGCGGAGTCCTTGAGGGCCATGGGGAACCAGTTCGCCATGACTTTGTCGTCGCCCCCCGCGGCCTGGATGGCCAAAGTGTAGAGCTGCAGGAACTCTAGGGGGTTGTTCTTGCCGTCGTAGCGCGGGGGAAGATCCGGCTTGAACTTGACCGGCCAGACGACGCGACGGAGGCGCCCCGCGGTGGCGACGTCCTAGACGGCGCAGTTGTGGCGATCCTGCTGGCGCTCGATGTTCACGCGTGCGTCCTCCGGGGCTCGCTGCACGATTTGGCAGTCATGCGGCGACGACGCGTGCGATGCAGCGTGGTTGTTGCGAGGAGGAGCCCCTGCTGGAGCAGGTTGCGGTGGAGCTGGAGCGGGCGCGGGATGACAAGGAGGTGCAGGCAGCGCGCCGTGCGCCACGTCCCCCACGCGCGTAGAGGGAACCAGCGAACAAGACGGTGCAGGAGCGGCGACGCGAGCGGCGCCGACGAGCTCGGAGAGGCGGTTGAGCCAGGCTTCTTGGGCCTCCGGCGTGGGACGGTACTGCAGCAGCTCCTGCGCCATGAGAAGTGCAGTTGCCAGGCTAGGCGCAGGGCGGCCCAGCAAGGAGGCAGCACGGTCCCGCGACGGGTGCAGGGAGGAAGCTTCCTCTTCGCCGAGGTCGTCCTCGGCGTGGTCGTCGTTGTTGTCCTCTGGACGCTCGACGCGAGGCTCGGGGTCGACGTGGCACTCCGGAGCAGCGCTTCCGTGCGGGCGGCCGCGCGGGTTGCCAGCAGGAGCGGTGGCGGCGCTGGCCGTCCGGCGAGCGAGACGTTCGGCGCGAGAGCCAAACATGGCTGTGTCGAGGTTGAAGATGCGCCTCAGCCCCCTACCTGGCGCGCCAAATGTCGGAGAGCGGTCCCAGGAACTGGGTGTGTCTCACTAGGTAAGGAATCGAGTAAGGGGCTGAACACGGAATCAAACAACCCACAAGGTGCCTCGGCGACGGCGCTCGTCGAGATCGCTATGGGACGGCACTGCAGAGATGAACACACGATGTTACCCAGGTTCAGGGCCCTCTTGGAGAGGTAAAACCCCTACGTCCTGCCTTGGTTGTATTGCACTGCTTGTAGAGGTTACAGTACAAGGGGAGCTTCGGGAGCTCGAGGTGGCTAACAATGGCTATCTCTAGAACAGCAAGGAGATTCTAACCAACCAAAACCGAACCCTCTAAAGACCAACCCTTTGCCTGAACGTGCTCCCCCTCTTTTTATAGGTGTCTTGGACCTCTTCCCCCAAATATCTTGGCGGGAAGGGTTACCACATGGCGACGAAGGAGGAGGACGGGTGCACGATAAAGGGTGAGTCCATGGACGCGGTCCATGGCAGGGAGCGGCGTCACCAAAGCTGGGAAAGCCACCGTCCAGCCAGGACGGTGGGCTGGCGCTGCTGAGGCTCGGGAGGCGCCCCATGGTGACGTCGCCCTTGGAGCGTAGTGGCAGATGGTCTCCTTATCACCAAAATGGCAATTCTTGTAGCTCCTTTGCTTGGTGCAGCATTGTTGACCGCTTTATACACGAGAGTGGCAACTGCGGCATTGTCGTCACCGCGCGTAGGCGTGCCCGTGACTCTGCGGAGGGCGCAGAGCCCATGTGCGCTCTGTCGCGGGGACAGAGCTGGCTTCATGGGGAAGGAATCCCGCGAGGCCGGAGGCCTCGCCGAGCCTTTTGGCTTGATCCTTAGCAGAATCGACGGCAGCATCCAAGATGCCCTCTCGAGGAGAGGTCCCTCGTGAGGGGAAAACCCTCGCGAGGCTCGCCAGGCTTGGAGAGCCTGGTCCTTAGCGAAATCTTCTGAAGAGTTGTAGCGCCCCGACCCCAGAGCTATAAAGTGAAACGTTGTGTAAACGGTCATGCTACACAATCGAGGGTTGCTGGGTTTACCAATCCCAGGACAAAACTCATTGGCAGGCATGCTCGGAATACATCATCGGCACACAACACCTCGATCATGCCATAAGCTCAGACATCGCTTTCGCGTATAGCAAAGAGACCAAGACTGCGGAACAACTGTCACATCACAGACTCTACGACACAAAAGATCATAGTTCAACTCATATATGAGAAAGATAGCAAATATCACAATCAGAGGTCACAGACCCATCATTACATCAAGCGGAAGCAAATATAGTTGTCTAACAACAAGATCCAAATTATGGCCTAAGAGGCCTACAATAACATATCCCAGCCAGCCTGTTCCGAGACGTCCCGAGCTGCCACCTGGGAACCCCAGACTACTCGTCGATGTCAATAAAGAACCCACCTTCCAGTTCGGTGACGTCCTCCTCTGAAACAAAATAATATTCAACAAAGCAAGGCTAAGTACGACGTACTCGCAAAAATTAGTAGGGCGATATAGGCCCAATGCTGATGGAGGCTCTAATGCTGTAGATGTAGCTAATTTGCATAAAGCTAGTTTTCCTTTTTAAAAGAGATAAAGACCCATGGCATCGTCTACTCAGAATGTTTTCCGAAAAGGGGTAAGAGAGTCACTTTCATCTCCGGTTCTCATCGAACCATTTGTAGCCAACACCAACTCATCTCCACCAAGGCACTCCCTCGAATCACCCTCGAGGAAATGAACCTTTGCCACACGTTGATTATGCAACCTCTAGCTGCCATATCAATTAAGTTAATGTTCTCTATGATCTCGTAGTCCGTTCCCAAGTCGTCCATAACCGTGGACACGGCTTTTCGAAAAGATTGAACCCTACAGGGGTGTACTAATTTACCCATTGGTACCGTCCGGCTCGCCTAGTTAGCTCACTTCTGGGGAAAGCTGGCAAGTGGGCACGGTTAAACCTTTACCTCGCGTGAGACTATCCAAGAATCATCTGTGGCGACAGGACAAGTTTACCCAGCCTATTTCAGCCCCTGCCCCCATCACCACACCCTAACACCACACACACCCTCTTCATCGTGCCATCGTCCACCTGCAACTCACACGCAAATGGAAAGCGCAAATCTAGAGGATCCTTGGATACGCCCGCACAAGTTATTCAGTTAGTAAGGAGCCCATACCCCCACCGATGGTAGCACGCTAGTCTTGGTTCTAGAGACAAGAACTCGCACCTAGGGGCAAGAATGAGACAACCCACCATCCCCGATGGCAACTCATCCAAGCCTTCTTAGCAATTTAATTAAGCATCACATGTATCCACCATGCCCGAATCATTCCATCAACATCATCAATATAGAATTTAATCAACGGACATAATTAGCATACGACTAAGCATATAAATACAACCATTATATCTTTGTCTCCGGCCAACACATCAAACCTATGGTTCATAGGAGGGGAAGCATGTGATGGTTCGGGGAAGACATGCATTTGTAGGATACTCTAGTATTGACCAAGAATTGGCATAGAATCGAATGCAATATTCTGGTGGATAAAATAAGTTTATAAAACTTTAGGATGCTACATGCCAAGAAGGTTAGGTTAGTTCTTGCCTTGCTGATAGCACCGGTCGCGCTGATCGTCGAGGTATTGTGGTGGAACCTCGACTCCTGAATCTAACGAAACACAACAATAACAGAAAATGAAATAAATAACACGAATACAAGGTGCAACCCACAATCATGATGAGATGGTCAAATTATGCACTGAAATAAATAACACGAATACAAGGTGCAACGCACAATCATAAATGGAACCCCTAAAATAAATATTGCAATTAGCGGGTTGAAACTCCATCTTTAACTTAGTGAATTGCGTTATTATCCAAAATGTCCAGTACTGAAATATGGGTCCTAAATGCATGAAAATGACATTGTTAGTTAGGTATTGTCCTACTGATCATTTGGTACTTCGTTTGCAATTTTCCGATTAACGATGAAGAAATGGCGATTTAAACGGTTATTCAATTTAAATCATTTTAACCAAATCCAAAATGACATCAAAGTAAAAATTGGTGTCATGCTGTGAAATTAACATAGTTATATAGCATTTGAGTTGCTGATCACTTTGATATTTTATTTGCAATTTTTGGATTAATATTTATCAAGTTATGATATTTCCAATAATTGATTTAAATCTGCCATTTTATTTAATTTTAATAAACATCACCAAAATTAATTCTACAATTCTCTCAAATGACATAAAGTTGTAGTTTATTGTTCACTGAACATTTTGAGATATTAAACATGATTTTTGAGTAAACGAAACTCAAGTTAGGAATTTTACAAAATTGTTATTAATTCTGCCATTTTAGTTATTTCAATTTAACAGCAATTTAGAAAATTCATTTTGACATGTAAAACAGAGCTAACAATTAGATGTTGTTTTCCTGAACATTTTGAGATCTTGTTTGAAATTTTTGGATCAATATTCAAATTGTTATGAATTTCCAAAATTTTGAATAACTCACATATGATTTGCATTTCACATTTAGTTTCAAATTTTACAATTCAATTGCATGTATGAGTTACATATTTGAATAGGTTATGAAAATATGAACAATCTGGTATGTCAATTTCATTTTTCTGATTTACCAATTAGTAGATATTTCAAATTCCAACTCTCTGTTATAATCTGAAAAACAAAACTGAAGAACAAATGATGTCAGCATGATGTCAACAGGGGACTGCGGCAGGTCGATCACCAATTCGACGTGTCCGAACGGAATTGGACGCGGGCACTAGCCTTATGGGCTAGAGGGGGTGGAGAGGAGCATAGGGAGCGCCGGAAGAGGACCATATGGTCACCGGAGCATGGCCGGCGGCGAGCCTTGGCGGCAGCCCGTGATGGTCGACGGCGCAGGCACGGTAGAGAGCGAGAGGGAGAGGGCAAAGGGGGCGGGGAGGTGCGCATGCTCACCAGGAGAAAGCATGGCAGGTCGGCGAGGGTCGAGGAGGCTGGACAGCGAGGCGACGATGCTCGGACGGCGGCGGCAGAGGCGGAGAAGAAGTGAACGGCGACGTCGATTGCGGGCCTCCCAGCACGGGCTGGTTGCACCGGGAGGAAGAGGAGGACGAGAGTGTCCGGAGGGACACCTACGGCGAGCTCGACGCGGCGCAGGACGGCGGCGATTGGCGCGGCAAGGTGGCGGCGGCAGCAGGAGCTCGGTCGATTTAGGGTTAGGGTTTCCAGGGGGAAAGGGCAAGGGAGAGAGAGGAGAAGGAGCGTGGCGTCGTGGGCTGCTTCTTATCCACCAGGGGGGCTCGGCATGGCGACAGTAGAGGGTGCGGTGGCGATGAGCCCATCGGTGAGGTGCTCGGTCGCTACAGCGCGAAGATGATGACCCTTTTCTAGAAAACCCCCTGGCTGCCTTTTTCCTTTTCAGATTTCTTTATTAATTGCAACAGCAGCCTTTGGCAATTTAAAAGAGGCATCAAATCATTTCCAAAAAAATATGGAAATATTCATGGAGGCTCAGAGTAACATAAGGGAGCTCACCATATTTTTGTTTTGAATTTTTGAAAGGTGTATTTGGTTTCAAAATTCAAAGTTGATTCGCAACTATTTGAAGTCCTCATTTTGAATTGAGGCATTTAAACCTTCTTATAAAACCTGCAAAAATTCATGTAGCCTCCCCATAACATTTATTAACTCCACAAAAATTGGTGTTGCAAAATAAAAAGTTTTGAACACCAATTGTTCATAGGGTTTGAATATGGCAACTTTTAATAATATTCAAAATCCATTTACTTGGGGTATTTAAACATTTCCAAAATAAGTGAAAATATTCATGAGGGATCCCAATAATATAATGAAGCTCCCCATATTTTTATTTGGAACTTTTGAAATGTTTAACTTGGTTTCAAATTAAGAATTGGTTTAACTCAATTTTGAAGTCCCACTTTATTTAATTGTTTGGCAAGAATTCGACTTTGCCAATTAAATTTGAGAATGCATTCTTGGAACTTCCTGGACAAATATGGAAACTCAAGAATATTTTGTTTTGTCAATTTGAGCAATTGCATTTGGGTTTGTAATTTTTAGGAAGTGTTTTGCTTCCCTTTAATGTTTTCCATTTGTTGCTTTGATTAAATTTAGCAATTTAATAATGTATGCCATGATGCAATGAAAAGAAAAAGTGAAAATTTGGCCCATATTTTAGGGTACCAAATCTGGGCTGTTACAAATCTACCCCCTTACAAGAATCTCGCCCCGAGATTCCTAGAGTAGGAAGAGAGAGGAGGGAAACATGTCAACCCTTAACTTCAACGATCTTCTCGATCCCACGATGATCTTCCTTGTTGCAGAGAAAAGGTAACAAGCATGACGTGCCGACAAGAAACAGAAGATAGTTCAAGGTGATAGACAAGTTTTCTCCAAGGGTTGGAAATATGAACTTTGCACAAGACCATAAGCCATTGAGGAAAACTAGGAACAACTTGACCAAACAAAGGTCGAGCAGAGGATAGGAGAAATGACCGAGAGACATTTTTAGCAACACCACGTTAATGTTCTCCTCGATGTTCTAGATACCACTATCTGGCTTCAGAAAAGCCTTCAATAGGTCATCAAGTGAAGGTCGGACCTTTAAAATTGCAAAGAGACCATAAGGGAAACCTCTAGAACAAGTCGCACAATATCCACATGGAGAGTGGTTGACTTTTACGACAGGCAAGAGCATATCACAATAGACCTTCCAGTAAGTAGGGCAACCACCACCTCAAACTTGCCGGATTTACACAGGTCCTATGTCATACTCTTAAGAAACACCAACCATCATTTCTGCTTGAGATTCAAATTTGGTTAGGCGTGCGGAAATTTCAGACTTGACATGTCCGAGTAAGGAGTTATAACAGTTAACGATTGGTAAGGATCTCAAGTACTGACTACAGCGTCATGCTCTAGGACATGAGCTAGATTGCGAGAGGGAAACTTGCTTTTCAAGCGAAAATATGTGGTCTTTAGAGTTTCGACACGAATCTAACTCATTGACCGAAGGTGTGCACCTGAACAAAGGACTTGGCAGCACAGTCAAACTCGGCTTGATGATCAGATTAACAATCATGCTAAGAGTACCATCAAAGTCCTTGGATGTCAAAGCAATATCAATTGCTAAGAATATCCGATTACCACCTCAATATGCATCCTCAACATTCTCGAGCCCGAGTAGCTCGGAGGTAGATGGATAAGGAAGGGTAAGAGTATCACTTCATCAAGTATGTCATGAAACTAAGCACGACCTCTTGATATAAAAGAGTGGGACACTCTAAGGTTGAACAGAACAAAAGCTAGACAAGCATCTTATTCTGCGGATTACAATACTTTGACCTGGTCCGAGAATGGACATGGTACCGGAGTTTGTTTCTCCTAACATCCCGACGTAGAATGTATTGATGGACCACAAGGGTAACATGCTTCGGAACACACCAATGCACGATAACACTTGAGTGTCAACTGACAGATAAAGCTCGGACAACAAATTAAGAGTAAGGAAACGGGCTAACAACAATCCCAAGAGATTTGTAGAAGCCCTTGTTAGCACTCTTCCAACAACTAGTGCCGAAAGGGTTTCACTAACAAGTGTTATTGGAGGAATTACAAACATAGATGGAAAACTTGCTAAGAGCAATCTTGTCGTGATCCAGACGTTTTCATGACAGAATATCCAGCTATAGCTCGTGACAGAGAAGAGCTTTGTTGCCACAATTCAATTACGACTACAACCACCAAATTGAAGATTAACTTCAAACATGGCCAACCTGACGTAGGGTTTGACAATTAACATCAGGATTCAACGGAAAAGATCTTGGGTTAAAGATCAGCTTCATGTACTGGGACTCACGATTAGCATAACGCTCACATGGGTGACAACCCTCATGAAACAATACACCAGAATTCCAGTACAATCCGGGACCTTCGGTTGAAGACCATGGGCCATAACCCAAAGAGAGTAACACCCGATTAGGTGTGAAACGTTTTCAAGGCTTCAGATGTTTTGCACCTTCTCCTTCATTGGGTGCGAACAACGGAGTTTACTTCGGATTCTGAAGACGGAAGCAACCTAACCAGTAAACTAAAGGTAGGAACCAACCCCGTGAACCTAAATTCTTGAATCGCCAGACAAGCAGAAGAACCGCTAAATCAAATAGAGGTAAGATAACTCAGAGATGGAGCGAATTGGGTAAGGAGTAAAAAGAATCCTAAGATTGTTTTCACAACTCCTTTTTAGGTTATAAATAGTTTTCACAACACTAGACTCGACATCGACCAATAGAACGGGTTTCCTACAGGCAGTACTACTCTGATACCAACTTGTAGCACCCCGACCCCAGAGCTATGCAGTGAAACGATGTGTAACCGGTCATGCTACACAATCGAGGGTTACTGGGTTTACCAATCCCAGGCCAAAACTCATTGGCAGGCGTGCTCGGAATACATCATCGGCACATAACACCTTGATCATGCCATAAGCTCAGACATCGCTTTCACGTATAGCAAAGAGACCAAGACTGCGAAACAACTGGCACATCACAGACTCTACGACACAAGAGATCATAGTTCAACACATATATGAGAAAGATAGCAAATATCACAATCAGAGGTCACAGACCCATCATTACATCAAGCGGAAGCAAATATAGTTGTCTAACAACAAGATCCAAATTATGGCCTAAGAGGCCTACAATAACATATCCCAGCCAGCCTGTTCCGAGACGTCCCAAGCTGCCACCTGGGAACCCCAGACTACTCGTCGATGTCAATAAAGAACCCACCTTCCAGTTCGGTGACGTCCTCCTCTGAAACAAAATAACATTCAACAAAGCAAGGCTGAGTACGACGTTCTCGCAAGAACTAGTAGGGCGATATAGGCCCAATGCTGACGGAGGCTCTAATGCTGTAGATGTAGCTAATTTGCATAAAGCTAGTTTTCCTTTTTAAAAGAGATAAAGACACATGGCATCGTCTACTCAGAATGTTTTCCGAAAAGGGGTAAGAGAGTAACTTTCATCTCCGGTTCTCATCGAACCATTTGTAGCCAACACCAACTCATCTCCACCAAGGCACTCCCTCGAATCACCCTCGAGGAAATGAACCTTTACCACACGTTGATTATGCAACCTCTAGCTGCCATATCAATTAAGTTAATGTTCTCTATGATCTCGTAGTCCGTTCCCAAGTCGTCCATAACCGTGGACACGGCTTTTCGAAAAGATTGAACCCTGCAGGGGTGTACTAATTTACCCATTGGTACCGTCCGGCTCGCCTAGTTAGTTCTCTTCCGGGGAAAGCTGGCAAGTGGGCGCGGTTAAACCTTTATCTCGCGTGAGACTATCCAAGAATCATATGTGGCGACAGGACAAGTTTACCCAGCCTATTTCAGCCCCTGCCCCCATCGCCACACCCTAACACCACACACACCCTCTTCATCGCGCCATCGTCCACCTGCAACTCACACGCAAATGGAAAGCGCAAATCTAGAGGATCCTTGGATACGCCCACACAAGTTATTCAGTTAGTAAGGAGCCCATACCCCCACCGATGGTAGCACGCTAGTCTTGGTTGTAGAGACAAGAACTCGCACCTAGGGGAAAGAATGAGACAACCCACCATCCCCGATGGCAACTCTTCCAAGCCTTCTTAGCAATTTAATTAAGCATCACATGTATCCACCATGCCCGAATCATTCCATCAACATCATCAATATGGAATTTAATCAACGGACATAATTAGCATACGACTAAGCATGGTTAAGCATAGCTAAGCATATAAATACAACCATTATATCTTTGTCTCCGGCCAAAACATCAAACCTATGGTTCATAGGAGGGGAAGCATGTGATGGTTCGGGGAAGACATGCATTTGTAGGATACTCTAGTATTGACCAAGAATTGACATAGAATCGAATGCAATATTCTGGTGGATAAAATAAGTTTATAAAACTTTAGGATGCTAGATGCCAAGAAGGTTAGGTTAGTTCTTGCCTTGATGATAGCACCGGTCGCGCTGATCGTCGAGGTATTGTGGTGGAACCTCGACTCCTGAATCTAACAAAACACAACAATAACAGAAAATGAAATAAATAACACGAATACAAGGGGCAATGCACAATCATGATGAGATGGTCAAATTATGCACTGAAATCATATTGGGCATGTCCCACAAGTTAAATGGAACCCCTAAAATAAATATTGCAATTAGCGGGTTGAAACTCCATATTTAACTTAGTGAATTGCGTTATTATCCAAAATGTCTAGTACTGAAATATGGGTCCTAAATGCATGAAAATGACATTGTTATTTAGGTATTGTCCTACTGATCATTTTGGTACTTCGTTTGCAATTTTCCGATTAACGATGAAGAAATGGCGATTTAAATGGTTATTCAATTTAAATCATTTTAATCAAATCCAAAATGACATCAAAGTAAAAATTGGTGTCATGCTGTGAAATTAACATAGTTAGATAGCATTTGAGTTGCTGATCACTTTGATATTTTATTTGCAATTTTTGGATTAATATTTATCAAGTTATGCTATTTCCAATAATTGATTTAAATCTGCCATTTTATTTAATTTTAATAAACAGCACCAAAATTAATTCTACAATTCTCTCAAATGACATAAAGTTGTAGTTTATTGTTCACTGAACATTTTGAGATATTAAACATGATTTTTGAGTAAACAAAACTCAAGTTAGGAATTTTACAAAATTGTTATTAATTCTGCCATTTTAGTTATTTCAATTTAACAACAATTTAGAAAATTCATTTTGACATGTAAAACAGAGCTAACAATTAGATGTTGTTTTCCTGAACATTTTGAGATCTTGTTTGAAATTTTTGGATCAATATTCAAATTGTTATGAATTTCCAAAATTTTGAATAACTCACATATGATTTGCATTTCACATTTAGTTTCAAATTTTACAATTCAATTGCATGTATGAGTTACATATTTGAATAGGTTATGAAAATATGAACAATCTGGTATGTCAATTTCATTTTTCTGATTTACCAATTAGTAGATATTTCAAATTCCAACTCTCTGTTAAAATCTGAAAAACAAAACTGAAGAACAAATGATGTCAGCATGATGTCAGCAGGGGGCTGCGGCAGGTCGATCACCAATTCGTCGTGTCCGAACGGAATTGGACGCGGGCACTGGCCTTACGGGCTAGAGGGGGTGGAGAGGAGCACAGGGAGCGGCGGAAGAGGACCATATGGTCACCGGAGCATGGCCGGCGGCAAGCCTTGGCGGCAGCCCGTGATGGTCGACGGCGCGGGCACGGTAGAGAGCGAGAGGGAGAGGGCAAAGGGGGCGGGGAGGTGCGCATGCTCACCAGGAGCAAGCAGGGCAGGTCGGCGAGGGACGAGGAGGCCGGACGACGAGGCGACGGTGCTCGGACGGCGGCGGCAGAGGCGGAGAAAAAGTGAACGGCGACGGCGATTGCGGGCCTCCCAGCACGGGCTGGTTGCACCGGGAGGAAGAGGAGGACGAGGCGGTCCGGAGGGACACCTTCGGCGAGCTCGACGCGGCGCAGGACGGCGGCGATTGGCGCGGCAAGGCGGCGGCGGCAGCAGGAGCTCGGGCGATTTAGGGTTAGGGTTTCCAGGGGGAAGGGCAAGGGAGAGAGAGGAGAAGGAGCATGGCGTCGTGGGCTGCTTCTTATCCACCAGGGGGGGCTCGGCATGGCGACAGTAGAGGGTGCGGTGGCGACGAGCCCGTCGGTGAGGTTTTCGGTCGCTACAGCGCGAAGATGATGACCCTTTTCTGGAAAACCCCCTGGCTGCCTTTTTCCTTTTCAGATTTCTTTATTAATTGCAACAGCAGCCTTTGGCAATTTAAAAGACGCATCAAATCATTTCCAAAAAATTATGGAAATATTCATGGAGGCTCGATCAGAGTAACATAAGGGAGCTCACCATATTTTTGTTTTGAATTTTTGAAAGGTGTATTTGGTTTCAAAATTCAAAGTTGATTTGCAACTATTTGAAGTCCTCATTTTTAATTGAGGCATTTAAACCTTTGTCTAAACCTGCAAAAATTCATGTAGCCTCCCCATAACATTTATTAACTCCACAAAAATTGGTGTTGCAAAATAAAAAGTTTTGAACACCAATTGTTCATAGGGTTTGAATATGGCTACTTTTAATAATTTTCAAAATCCATTTACTTGGGGTATTTAAACATTTCCAAAATAAGTGAAAATATTCATGGAGGCTCCCAATAATATAATGAAGCTCCCCATATTTTTATTTGGAACTTTTGAAATGTTTAACTTAGTTTCAAATTAAGAATTGGTTTAACTCAATTTTGAAGTCCCAATTTATTTAATTGTTTGGCAAGAATTTGACTTTGCCAATTAAATTTGAAAATGCATTCTTGGAACTTCCTGGACAAATATGGAAACTCAAGAATATTTTGTTTTGTCAATTTGAGCAATTGCATTTGGGTTTGGAATTTTTAGGAAGTGTTTTGCTTCCCTTTAATGTTTTCCATTTGTTGCTTTGATTAAATTTAGCAATTTAATAATGTATGCCATGATGCAATGAAAAGAAAACGTGAAACAAGAGTACCAAATCTGGGCTGTTACAAGAGTGTCGTGGGCCCTGGCAGGCCGGCCCGTGGTACCCTGGTTTCCACTATGCCGACATGTGGGTGTTTTTATTTTGTCACTTCACCTTTATTTATATTATTACTTAGCAAACACACATATCAATCAACAAAACACAAGCAATCACACATAAAATAATTAAAAAAATTGTTGACCCACATTTTTGGAATTAATAATACTTATATTAATTCTGGGATGTTACAAATCCTTCCCCCCTTAAAATAAATCTCGTCCCGAGATTTGCTAGGCTTAGGAGCTAAGGAAGTCTGGGAATTCGCGTCTAAGATAATCTTCACGTTCCCAGGTTGCTTCTTCTTCAGAATGATTAGTCCACTGGACTTTGTAGAACTTGATCGCCCGTCTCCGAGTAAGACGAACATCTTCTTCGAGAATCTTAAGGGGTCTATCACGATAGGTCAGGTCATTGTTCAGGTCGATGAAGTGGTGGTCGATGTGCTTGAAAACATCTGGCTGGTCAGGAACTTCAAGACATTTCCGAAGTAGTGAGATGTGGAAGACATCGTGAAATTCAGATAGCTCTGGGGGTAACTCTAGCTGATAGGATACTTCTCCTCGACGGCTAATGATCTTGAACGGTCCAATATACCTTGGTGCTAACTTTCCTTTGACATGGAAACGTTGCATTCCCTTAACGGGTGTCACTCGGAGATACACGAAATCTCCGATGTTAAAGGTGAGGTCACGGCGTTTGGGATCAGCGTAACTCTTCTGATGGGATTGGGTAGTTTTGAGACGCTCGCGAATAAGTTGGACTTGCTCTTCGGCTTCACGGAGGGTGTCAGGTCCAAATAATTTGCCTTCTCCGGTGTCGGACCAATTCAGGGGCGGACGACATTTCTTGCCATACAATGCTTCAAACGGGGCCATTTGTAGACTAGACTGATAGCTATTGTTGTAGGAGAACTCTGCAAATGGGAGACAATCTTCCCACTTGGAACCATAAGATAGAACACACGCACGAAGCATGTCCTCCAAAATCTGGTTCACTCTCTCGGTTTGACCGTCAGTCTGGGGATGATAGGCTGTGCTAAAGGTTAACTTGGTCCCGAGAGTTTCATGAAGTGCTTTCCAAAATCTCGAGGTGAATTGGGTGCCTCTATCAGACACAATCTTCTTGGGTACTCCATGCAGGCTTACTATTCTGGACATATACAGGTCTGCTAACTGGTCTCCGCGATAGGTGGTTTTGACCAGAATGAAATGGGCCACCTTGGTCAGTCGATCGACGACGACCCAGTTTGAATCATGGCCTCGGTTGGACCTGGGCAGTCCAGTGATGAAGTCCATTCCAATCTCGTCCCATTTCCATTCAGGAATTTTCAAGGGTTGAAGCAATCCAGTGGGTCGCTGATGTTCAGCTTTGACTCGCTGACAGATATCACACTTGGCTACGAAAGAACCAATCTCTCGTTTCATTCCATGCCACCAAAATCTCTCATGAAGGTCTTGGTACATATTGGTTCCTCCAGGGTGGATTGAATAGGGGGTCTCGTGGGCTTCCTTCAGGATCAACTCCTTTAATTCACTCTCGTTGGGCACACAGATACGACCATTAAATCTTAACACTCCCTCGGCATCTTCGCAAAACCAGGGGCTTTGTCGAGAGACATCTTTTTCTTAATCCCTTCAATGCTTTCATGACCTTTCTGGGCTTCTTTGATTTGATCCATCAGGGTTGGGGCTAACTCTAGATTGGCGGGATAACCTTGGCTAACAAGTTCGAGTCCAAAATCCTCGAACTCCTTAAACAAGGTTGGTTGTTCGACTTGAATCAAGGCATTCAGGGTACAGGGCTTGCAACTAAGGGCATTGGCAACTACATTGGCCTTTCCAGGGTGATAATGGATTCCAACATCGTAATCCTTGATCAGTTCCATCCATCTCCTCTGTCGCAGGTTCAACTCCTTCTGGGTGAAAATATACTTCAAGCTCTTATGATCTGTATAGATCTCACAGCGATGTCCCACAAGATAGGGACGCCATGTTTTAAGAGCAAAAACAACGTCAGCTAATTCCAGGTCATGGGTTGGGTAATTCTCTTCATGCGGTCGCAACTGTCGAGACAGATACGACACCACCTTGCCTTCTTGCATCAGAACGCAACCAAGTCCGAGGCGTGATGCATCGCAATACACGTCGAAACTCTTGGTGACGTCCGTCATTACTAGGACTGAGGCTGTGGTCAATTTCTTCTTCAACTCCTGGAAACTATCTTCACATTTCTGGGTCCATTCAAATTTTTGGTCCTTCCTCAACAGTTGGGTCATGGCTTTGGCTATTCTGGAAAATCCTTCAACGAACTTGCGGTAATAACCCGCTAGTCCGAGAAAGCTACGGATCTCGGTCACACTGGTGGGGGTCTTCCAGTCAAGAATGGCTTTAATCTTCTCCGGGTCAACAGAAACTCCTCCGGCAGATATGACATGTCCGAGAAATGCCACCTCTTTAAGCCAAAACTCACACTTGCTAAGTTTGGCATAAAGTTGGTGTTCTCGAAGTGTCTCCAAAACTAGGCGTAGGTGAACAGCATGCTCCTCCTCGGTCTTGGAATAAACAAGAATATCGTCGATGAAGACTACCACGAACTTGTCGAGGTACTCCATGAAGACCTTGTTCATCAGGTTCATGAAATAGGCTGGGGCATTGGTCAGACCAAAGGACATTACGGTGTATTCAAATAATCCGTAACGGGTGGTGAAGGCAGTATTGGGAATGTCTGATTCTCGGATTTTCAACTGGTGGTATCCTGTTCGTAGATCGATCTTTGAAAAGACTCGGGCTCCATTCATTTGATCGAACAGATCCTCGATCTTGGGAAGAGGATACTTGTTTTTAATGGTCACGTCATTAAGCTTACGATAATCCACACACAGTCGTGTGGTACCGTCTCTTTTGTCCACAAAGATGATGGGTGATCCCCAAGGTGAAGCGCTTGGGCGAATAAGGCCTTTGCTGAGCATATCAGCCAACTGCTTCTTCAACTCCACTAATTCTTCTAGATTCATCCGGTAAGGTCTCTGGGATATAGGAGAGGTTCCAGGGATAAGTTCAATCACGAACTCAATATCCCTGTCTGGCGGCATACCAGGCAATTCTTCCGGAAAAACATCTCGGAATAGGTGCACAACACGGATCTCATCAAGGGTGGGTCGAGCTATTCCCTCATGGCATCCTGGTCTGGTCTGGCTGGCCTCAGATACATACTTCACTTCAATTCCATTATCTGAAGTGAGGGTAATGGCTTTTCTGGTGCAATCAATTCGGCCGTGATACTTGGCTAACCAATCCATTCCAAGAATCACATCTATGCCTTGGGTTCCTAAGATGATTAGGTTGGCTGCAAACCTTTCTCCTCCAATCTCTATGAGGGTTTCGGAACACATCTGGTTGGTTTTAGCTAACAAGCCTGGAGTTTGTATCAACATAGGCTTGGGTAAAAGACTCCCGACTAAACCTCCCTTGGAAACAAACCCTTGGGTAACAAACCAATGGGTGGCACCAGAATCAAACAGAACAGTTGCAGGTACTGAGTTGACAAGGAACGTACCCAGCACAACATCTGGCGCTTCCTCAGCTTCTTCAGCATTGATGTGGTGCAGACGGCCCTTGACAACAGCAGCATTTCCACGGGGTGCGGCATTCTTGCCATTTCCATTTCCATTTCCATTGCGGGCTTGACCCGGATTCGGTGCAGGCTTCTTGGGATTGGGGCATTATCTGGAGTAGTGACCTTTGGTATCGCATTCAAAGCAGACAACATTGGCCTTGGGATTGAAATTGTTGGGGTTTCCTCCTGGACGGTTGTTGTCATTGGGACGGTTGGTGTTGTTTGGGCGGTTTGGAAAGGTGGGGCGTGGGGCTTGCGGTGGTCGATAAGCAGGCTTGGGTGCTGGTGGAAAGGTACGAGGCTTCTGGTTGCTAGAACCTTCTGAAGCAATCATCCTTCTCTTGTGTCCTTCAAACATAGACTTGCGCTTGGTCTCCAGCTGGATAGCCTTGTCCACAAGTGACTCCAGATCAATGAAGTCATGGATAACCAAGGCGCACTGGAGCTCATCATGCAGTCCACTCATGAAGCACTCTATCTTCCTCTTTTCTGTGTCGACATCATCAGGAGCATACCGAGATAAATCGGTAAACTCGTGAGCTTGCGGAATTCATCCTTCTTCCTCTCAATCAGTCCGCTTGGAATGTGCTTCTTGCGGAACTTCTCCTGGAACTCAGCCCAACTAATCACATAACCAGCCTGCTGGAGAGCCTTGGTAGTGTCCCACCAAGCTCGTGTAGGTCCAGCAAGATAGTGGGTTGCATACAGAACCTTCTCATTTTCTCCTACTGCGGCAACTTCCAGATTGTTGTTGATGGTGCGAAGCCAGTCATCGGCTTCTAAAGGGTGAAGTCCCTTGGAGTAGGTGGGTGGGTTGGTCTTCTGGAAATCGCTCAAAGTGGATCTCAAGTGTCCATCTTCGTTACCATTGCCATTGCCATTGTGGTTGTTCTGATTGTTGTTTTGGGCATTAGCGGCAAGTTGCTGGAGAACAGCAAGGTGGGTCTGACGCTCCTGGCGAGAGGCCTCGCGGTCCTCCATAATGATCCTAAGGAGTTCGGCAGGGGTAGGATCAGGTGGTGGTGGTGGCGGTTCATTACGACTGTGGCTTCCTCCTTGGGTGTCCATCATCCTGAGATTAAACGAGTATAAGAGGCAAACCGACTAGGGATGTGCCTTACTTTAAGAGGGTAGAGTTTCGAGTTGTTGGGGGTAAGGGGTCTTTACTACATAGAAGTTTTTGGAATGAATTTGCAAATTTTCGAAATTTCCCAGGCACACAACAATATCAAGCAAAAACATCACGTGCATAAGTTCCACACATCATTACATAGTTGCTACAAGCATATGGTTTCATAGGAACCATTATACTACTCAAAAGCGACTACAACTGGGTTGACCTAACCCTACGATAACTCGAAAGAGACTAAGTGATCCAACTACTGGGGTGGAACACTCGGCACAACGTCGTCAGTGTCGGACTCGAAGGCACGCTCCTCTGGGTCCTCCTCGTCCTCGTCAAGAAGGGGCTCGGTCGGCTCCTCCTCGTCGTCGACGATCTCCTCCTCGTCGTCGTCCTCCTCGTAGTCCATCTCCTCCAAGTAATCCTCATCATCACTAATGAAGGCGCGGCTCTCCTTGCGGAGATCCTCACCTTGCTCCTCCATCTCATCGGCTCGGCGCTCAAGGTCCTCGATCATCTCATCCTGCTCCGCCACTCTCTTGCGAAGCTTGGCGATGGTCTTCTTCAGGCGGATCCTCCTCTGGTGAAGGTCGGACTTGTCCTGCTGCAGGAGTGCAACATGGTCACGGCTCGCCTCGAGCGCGATGCGCTCAAAGTGAGACCGGTACCTAACGCTGCGTAGGTCCTCCTGGGTACAGTAAAGTAAGACATCCATGTCCACGAGGTGCTCCCCAAAGGTGGGTTGGCGAACAGTGGAAGTAGGACGTCCCTCGGTGTCACGCCTCCCGTAGAACCTCAAAGGTGAGTTCGCTAACTCCTCCTTGTGCTCCTCACAAAGTCGGGCCAGCAGCCTCTGCATGGCACGACACAGTCCATCGTCCCAACTGTCATCCATCGTGGTGAAGGACAGCGTCCTGGAATGGGAGGACTTGATGTTCCCTCGGACAGACGACTCGATGAGCCAACTCAGGTTGCCCTTGTCGTGAGCGTCGACCTGCGCTCCACGGAACTCAGGAGCTGGGCGACCCAAGATGTCGCTCAACTTGTACAGGTCCTTCTCGAACATGAGGTTGTCCTTCTCCTTAACTTGCAAAAACTCGGTGAAGTGTAGCGCCATCTACAAATTTTAAGAAATTTTTTTAAGTTAGTGAGATGACTTGGGTGCAAAATTTTAAGTTTAAGTGAGGCAACAAGTAAGTCAAAATTTTAGCTTAATGAATAAGTGCGTAAAATTTTAATGATACCGGAAAGTTGTAGTAATTAGTGTGAATAAAATTTTGCAAATATGAGAGGATTGGGAGATAAGAAGTTTTCGAAAAATATTTTCACTCCTTTGTTTTAAAAAATACGTTTGTAACTCCTAACTAACGGCCATGCTAATTAAGGTCTCCTATGGTCAAGATGCGCTCTGATACCAACTCTGTGGGGACCCCGGACTAGCTGTCCGAAATACCCGATTATGGTTCACACAACGATCCCATGATCAGTCTGTCGTTGCCCATAATCCGAATTGTATACCAAAGTTTACATCCATTACAGTACCGAATTAAAGTCTTACATAATAGGTCACTTAGACCAAGTCTTGCATAGATGCCTTCAAGGGCCAAATCAAAAGCATTCAGCGGAAGCTACGTAGTAGAAGTCCAACGCGTCCTAACGACGACCCGACAGGCAGTTGACTCACGAAGATCCCTAGTTCGCATAGAAGTCTCCATACTCTGCTTCGGCGTAGTTCTCCTCGAGATCTGGCTAAGACAATAGCCAGGGACGAAACCAATATGAGTACAATGGGATTTGTACTCGCAAACTACCCTAACGTGAGTATGCACCAGTTATAAGTTGCTTCCTATAACATTTTTACTTATTAAAACATCTCTATATCTTTGTTGAAAAATATCTCTATATCTTTGTTGAAAAAGATAAAAATAAATTCATTACTATCTTAAAGAATATCACAATTTTTATTAATTATCCAAAACTCCTCCTTTTCCCGACCATGTCTCATCATGGTTCATTCATCTCCAACAACTCATACCACTCCATTGGGTATAGTTGGGTAACATCACCTCCACATTTGTTTCCTTAAACTTACAACTTTTTATAAAACTTGCACATGCTCTAGTAGGGCCTCCCAACTGTCCATATCCGAGGACTCGGCTATTCGAATAGTTTTACCCTCTGCAGAGGTAGCACGCTTTTCCCACACCCATCTGGTAACTCATCGTGTCTGCCACGTCCCGCCATACAAGGTGTATGCGAAGTTGAGCCACCGACCATAGCCTGTCCTTTGCTCATGCTAGTATAGGACCCTACCGCTACGAATTCACCATTCCTTCGACACCTAGTACAGGATCCCCCGTCGAGGAACCTAGATGTGAGGACTCATAGTTCTGCCCGGCGAGCAGAGCCCTTCAATCTCCCGTCCATCAGACACCGGGACCCAGGTCAGGGGGTAGGTCGCCATGACCATCCCCTCATGGAACGAGGTCATCCTCGTTGTTGAGGCATCCCATACTAATATGAGCAAATTATATGACTACGCCCGTTCCCATATGTGGGTAGATGTGGTCGCACAGGTCATTGGCTGGTTGACGTAAGTACTAGGACACAATGTGCATTTTTTCATAAACACCATCTTTCAACCTTTCTCCATTTCCACGCCGACGGCTCGGCATTCCACATCCATCCAAATACTTTAAAAAGGAGTTTTGGAATAAATCATATTTTCCCATCCTATAGTTTTAAATATCTACTCTAATATTCTACATAGGGTGGCAAAATAGTTTTCTTCATGTTTTTGTAAAAAGGATTTTTGAAATCACTAACACTTTGAATATTGCAGGTAATCCGAAATAAATGTATGTAAAAGCAAGCTCAGTGAAGTAGCTTGCCTTGCTCAACAAAGTGCTCGGGTTCCTGCGGTTCAAAGTATTCCCCTTCCTCGTAGGCTCCGGCAACGTTCTCGTCTATTTGATAATTAAACAATACAAACAATCACTAAACTAACCAAGCAAGCATCACATCATTACAATCACAACATCACAATTTAGCTACGGCACACACAAGGTAACATAATTTGAATTCAATTAAGCATTATTTAACTATGTCATAATTATGGCAGAAACTAGGGTTTTATGTTTAATTTCATAACTTAAGTTCTGTTGATCTCAAAAATATGAACTAAAATTCTATAGAAAGCTACTGATGTGTAGAAGACAACCCAATTGGATTTAATTCAATTTGAGTTATTAAATTCCCTGTATAAATGTTTTAATCTAGAAAGTCAATATTTTAGTTTTTGCTACAACTCAAGTTAATATTATTGAAAAATTAAACCCTTTTAGCGGTAACTAGCACTGATTACATGTGATCTAGCAAAATTGGTCCTAACACATTTGGATTTACCATTAGGGTTTTATAAATGTTTTAGTTCAGAAATGCTTTCTGACTTTAAACAGATGCCAATTAATTAATAATTATTAATTAATTTTACAAAAATTATGGGAGCTAAGTTATCACATTATGAAAGCTAACAAAATTGGTTTGACATTAGTTGGATTAACAAAACATCAGAAACAAACAAGTTTAGATTTTATACCTTCTGTGGCATTTGTAAAACTATTTTTTATTTATTAATCTAAATGAACTGAAACCACTTTGGTGAGCTAGATAATTTCATAACCTTTCCAGAACATATTTATTTGATTTATTTGGATTCCTAGATCTCAAGATATGAATTTTCAAAGTCGGGTCCAGTACTGAGTTCCTCAGGTTTTAAATCTATTCCAAATTTAAATCGAAACGGTAAGTTGCCGTTGGATCTAGATCCAACGGCCCAGGACGCACGCATCGGCGACGACGCGAAACAGGCAGCGCCACCATGCGGCCGACGAAGTGGCGGTGGTCTAGCGGCTCACCTAGGGCTCGGGAGACGGCGGCGACGACGGGAATCGACATCGGGGGCTCGGGGAAGTCTGCGGGCGAAGTTGTAGATCCTGGGGTGGCCTGGTTCGTTAACGGCGGCAAAATAGAAGAGAGTTTACATGCACTACGTTTTCTTGTAGAAAAGGGGATGATCGATCCCCGACCTCTATGCACTAGGTAACGGAAAGCATGGATAATTACTCTGGCCATGGTTGCACGTTGATTGTTTCCATACATATCTAACCGACTATGTCGGATTTTCAAGCAGCACGAAAAAAAATGTGTTCAGGTGCGTAGAAATCTTTTATTTTTTGCGGGTAATAGAAAACTCAATACTGAGTATATGTACACAAAATAAGGGCACCCATGCATAAAGCATTGAATTGTTGTGATTATCATGTCATGGCTGAGGTCATCAATGAATTATCTCGGTTAGAATAGCCAACCGAGAAAACAACATGGACACTATAAAAATAATTTTTTGATAGTAGAGTATAACGTTTTTAATTGTAGGACATCATACTTACATGTTCATTTCCTGAAAATTGTAGGACAAGTCCGTTAGTATAATAAATATGAACCTAGATTTAATCTCAGGGGATCCAAATACACACACCGGGATTATATCCTACGTCCAAATAATATAAAAATTATATTGAACACCAAATCCTCCACCGAAATCATCTAGAATAACTTCTTCACATGTAATTAATTTCATTGCAATATATTCATCAAAATGGGAGAGAGAGAGAGATAAATAGATAGATAGATAGAGTGAGAGAGAGAGAGAGAGAGAGAAAGTTTTTGTAATCAATATATGCATAGCTAGATAGATAGATAGATAGATAGAGAAAGAGAGAGAGAGATAAATAGATAGATAAATAGAAAGATAGATAGATAAATTCAATCAAGTATTTTGTCGTTTTGTAAGTAAATATATGCAAAAGAGTTTTTTTCAAGTCAGTTATAGTAAGTCGAACTTGATTGAAATTATCTAGAGGTGCGACTTTTTACCGACCGAGAACAGCCAACCAGAGGATTTTTTTATTTAGAATCTTTCATTAGTAAATAAACCAAAATAATTTAAAATGTGTTGTTAGGAAGATTATGTAAACCGCGATGATGAGCTAAAGAGAAAAAACCTAGGTCGGTCCAAATGTCCATGTATTTAGATGGCAACCCAAAGACACCAATATTGTCGCGGTCTCCTATATCGACCATTTCTTACAAGATATTATGGTTAATATAAATATGTGTATACGAAAGCGTAATCATGTTTCTGCAAGGCATAAAATCTTCGCCATATTTCTATGGTAGCTTATAGAGAATTGAATTATCATCAGATTAATTACAACATAATATATATCATAAATCTAGCCGCGCAAACGCGCGGGTCACCATGCTAGTTAGATTATAACCTTAATATGCTCACATGTCAATTAGTGGACTGACATGTGCACGGAAAAGGACTGCACACACATGTTTGTTGGTCCTTAAATGCACTCGAGGTAAACTACTATCTCCGTCCTAAAATAAGTGGACATATAGAAATTTTGAAGACATATTATGGAGTGGAGTAAACTATGCATTGGAAAGATGCAAGTCACTATCTCTCTCCTCTTTAATTCCCCCACCTCCAATGAGCTAAGTGCATGTAGAAAATGAGGAGACCATGTGTTGAATGTTATTGGGTTTGATTTCCGTGTGATGAGAGAGAAGCAGTTTTTTCTACTTTAATGTGCATTGAATAGATAGATGTACACTCTTTTGTGGAAAAATTTCTAATGCTAAACGTCCACTTATTTGAGGACGGAGCGAGTACCTTTCAACGAAAATGATGGCCAAGGTGGGCATGCAGTCAAAGCATTTCGTATGACCGAATCTATCAAGTACCAGAGTTCGGTACGGCAGTAGTAATTTCCTTGCTTTCTACACTACGTTTAGATCTGCACATTAGGTTGATGGGACCACAGCATGGCCGGAGCGACGAATCTGACCTTTTCGCGAAAGTTTAACGAGAAATGAACTGGTTTTGAAACTTTAGCCGCATCTAACCCTTTTCAGAAACGCCAAACATTCTGGCGTTTAACTGAGCATAGAAACGCCAGCGTCAATGGCGTTTCCAATCTGGTCCACGGTCTCCCGCCTCGTTGACGCAGCTGACGTGGCAGATCTAGAAACGCCGGCGACCCTGGCGTTTCTGCGTGAAGTTAAACGCCAGGGCCCCTGGCGTTTCTAGATCGGTTAAGTTCCAAAGCGTTAACTCCCGCGGGGTCACTCCACTTCATTCTCCTTCTTTTCCGAGCTGGTTTCTCTCCCTCACAGTTTTCCCCCATTCTACCCTCTCACAAATCCCTCCAAATCGGAGGGATTTCTTCGTGGAATCGGAGTCCTTTGCATCCTTTGAGGTAATCTCTATGATCTCTCACGATTTGGTTGGCTCAAAGTGTGTGGCTTTTTAGCATTGTTCACTCTTATCCAAACCCTAGATTTCGAGAGTATGAGTTTATATGTAGCATTTTGAGATATGTTTAGGGTTGTGGTTGTGGTTTGTTTGTATATGAAATGATCATTTGATTCATTACATTTATTGTCATTGTTTTTAGATGTCAAGAATTGTGAATGTCCATTATGTGAGTAAGGAAGAATTTTTTAGTAACAATGCCGAGTATGTAGACAATGAGGAGAAGGTGATGGTCTTTCGCACTAGTCCTACCTATTTCCAGGTTGTGGCAAGAGTGAAGGAAGTTTTAAAATGGACCGATCCAAGGGACAACGTTGAACTAGAGGGAAGATATTTTGTTGGGTCAGGTCATCATACTCGAAAAAAGAAAATACCTATCATGTGCGAGTTGGATTGGGGGGCATACAAGGAGGTTGTGGCGGCATCCCAAGACAAGTCTCTTGAATTATTTGCTACCAAGGTCGGAGGTGATCGGTCGCATATTGACTTGAACCGGTGTGCCTCCCCACATGATGCAATGACTCCCACTCGGAATGTACCAGCTGATGATGAGATCGAGATGAATGATATAAGTCAACCTCCTTTGAGCCAACAAATTGAATTGGATATGAATGATAGTGACCAAGGCGATGAACAAGAAGAGTATGTCAATGCGGAACATGGTTTTGAGTTTGGCACGGCGGATGAAGATAGGGAGGACGAAGACATCGATGACGATGATTCCGAGCAGGAGGATGAGTATCATAATAATAATATTGGTGACATTGAGGCACATGTCGCACAAGATGATATGGGGTGTGCTTTGACAACAATGAATGGATTTACCAAGTCAACGAGCCAGGAGGGACAACACAAGATGGTGTGCAGTATGGAGCTCGATCATTCAAAGTGCAGCTCAAGACACGCGAGTGCTCATGCATGAGGCCTACGTTGTATCACTTACCTTGCTCGCACCTGATAACGGCAGCGAACATAAGGGCGATGGATCTTTGTCACGATGATACTGTCAGGCTGAATGAGTTCTCATTGCAAACGGTAGCATCGACATGGGCGGCAAGATTCGAGCCCTATTTGGACCTATCACAATGGCCAGAGTATCATGGCCCTGCTATTAGGCCGGATCCGGATCTCATGGTTGATACTAAGGGTAGGAGAAGGACGAAGCGGTTTAGAAATGACATGGACGCACTTGGTGGATACACCACCCGCATGGGTCAATGGGGCAGCGGGCATTTCATGGAGCCTCGTGGTACCAACCAATGTGGTCAATGCAATGAACCAAGTCACAACAATAGGACTTGCTCTCAGCGAAAGAAAAAACCGAAGGGTGACAATCCAACTACAAGCAAAAGAGGTGGAAGGAGCGGTAGTGGGAGTGGTAGTGGTGGCGGTGAAAGAGGTGGTGGAAGTGGAGGTGGAAGCGGGAGCGCTAGAGGTGGTGGTGAAAGAGGAGGTGGAAGTGGGAGCGCTAGAGGTGGTGGAAGTGGGAGCGCTAGAGGTGGTGGTGAAAGTGGAGGTGGAAGTGGGAGCGCTAGAGGTGGTGGTGAAAGAGGAGGTGGAAGTGGGAGCGCTGGAGGTGGTGGTGAAAGAGGAGGTGGAAGTGGGAGTGGTAGAGGTGGAAGTGGGAGCTGTAGAGGTGGTGGTCGTGCACATGGTTTTCGTTTCTTGCTTGGAGTTCGTGGAGGTGGTAGAAGGGGGGGTCGTAATTAGGCACTTTTCGACAAGTTCTCGACATACATGACTTTTGCTAACTTTTGTATTCGACATAATGGTAAACACTAGTTGCTAACAAAGTTTTTATTTGCATTAATTCATGAATTTTGCTAACTTTTGTTATTTCTTGTAGAGATGGCTTCCTCCGAGCCTAGCGATAGGCCGCCTTGTGCCGATCAAGAGTGGAGGCCACGAAAGGCTAACCATAGCAACTTGGACAAGGAAGATAAGGACAAAGGAGTCAAAACTCCTACTTGTTGGTGCAATGATCCTTGTGTTGTGAAAGTGTGCACGGAGAATTCCACCACTAGAGGAAGAAGGTTCTTCATGTGTCCCAACTACAACCGTTCTCCTGAGCGACCCCGAAACGCGTATGATCGTCCACCGGTATGTAATTCACTCAGTGTCATTCAAAATTTACATTTCATTACATATGACTAAGCGGTGTTTGTTTCTTTGCAGTCTCCCCCTCCTCTTTGTTCGTACTACACTTGGATAGATCTCGAGCAGCCGGAATCTACCTTGGCCCTTATGGAAATTGAGCGTAGGCAGATTAGGGCTAGGTGGCTCGAGATGGAGCGTGAAGAGAAGATGGCAGAAGAGCGCAAACGTCGTGAAGAGATTCAGCGCAAGAGGGAGGAGGAGAGGAAGCGCCGTGCTAAGGAGGCTCGTGAGGCGGAGAGGGCGAGGAAGCGAGAGAGGGCGGAGATCGCACGGGCTGAAGACCTCCAGCGTGATAAGAAGGGAAAATGGCCCCGTGTCCTGGACATATAGTCGCTCATGTGGTCGGTAACTTGTCCCCGTTGTCGTGAACCTTATTTATGTATGTCGGAAACTTGTCGTGAACCTTATTTATGTATGTCGGAAACTTGTCGTGAACCTTATTTATGTATGTCGGAAACTTGTCGTGAAACTTATTTATGTATGTCGGCACTTGTCGTGAACCTTATTTATGTATGTCGGCAACTTGTCTCGACTTGGATTCCTGTGTGATCTCGATCCTCTCGACAGGAAATTCTGGGAGCTGTCGATCCTTCCTTATAAACGCCAAAGTATTTGGCGTTTCAAATACATCTACAAACGCCGAAAGACCGTGGTATTGGCCCAGACAGAAACTTTTGGGGAACTGAGGATGTTTCTCAATCCTAAGTCCCGAAACGCCAGCTTGTTTGGCGTTTCAAGTACGTCTAGAAACGCTGAAACGCCTGGATATTGGTCCAGACAGAAACTTTTGGGGGATTTCTGCGTCATCTCCGTTCTAAGTCCCGAAACGCCAAAGGATTTGGCGTTTGTATTCAGCATTGAAACGCCAGGGTATTTGGCGTTTTAGCCTGTTCATAGGCTGCTCTGTTGTTAAACCTACTAAGTGAACAATGCATTAACTGGGCGAACTAACAAACACAGCAGAAATTGCACAACACACCGCATATCTAGAGTGCACGACATACAACATATCTAGAGTACATGATCCATACATGATCCACAAATCCAACATAAACTGGGCGAACTAACATATTAACAAACGGAGCATCAATCTACTTCTTCCTACCCCTCTTGCTAGTCTCTGCCTCGCGCGCCGGTGCCTTCTTAGCCGCTGCCTTGCGCGCCGGTGCCTTACGACGAGGAGGAGCATCAGGGCTAAGCAGGGTGTATCCCTTCGGTGGTCTCCTCTTTCTCGGCTGAGTAGGTTGAGTAGGTTGAGTAGGTTGAGGTGCATCACGTGATATATCCATCTCTTCTTGCTCCTCCTCCTCATTGTCGTCCTCTTCCTCCTCCTCCTCATTGTCGTCCTCTTCTTCCTCCTCGTTGTCATCCTCTTCTTCCTCCTCATTATCATCCTCTTCTTCCTCCTCGTTGTGCTCCTCCTCTTGCTCTTCGTCATTCTCTTCTTCATCACCTTCTTGCTCCTCGTCTTGGTCCTCATTAGCCCGACTCGACGAAGCATTTGCTGTATGTGAGCTCGAACGATAAGAGCCTATTGTCCTAGTGCTGGCAGAACGGTGGCATGAGAGCAATGCCGATAGCCGGCGGCACCGTTGCATTAACCTCTGCGAACATAGCCAAATATGAGAAGACAAACCGGTATATGAGAAGGCAAACCAGATATAGAAACTTGTCTACCTTCATGGTTGACCTCAGCACGGTCTCGGACTCCTGAGAGACAGGATCATGTTGGAGAGCAAATCCGGCTTCGTTAACGCTTCGGCTCAGCTCCATACCCTGTATGCACACATGAAGAATGTAAATATTGGTAACCACATTTGCTAAGACTGACATTGATCTTAGTGCATTAACGTACCACTCGGTCAAAAACAGGTGCATAGTCTCTATGAGTTCCCGCGTTCTCTCTAACCGCCACATTGAACTCATTATCACCATCCTCATTCCCTAACTCGAAACAATCTTGCGTGGTCCAGGCAGGCTTCAACTTAAGCCGATACTGACGTCCAAGCCACTAAAGGTGCTTAATGTAAAGGGTCTCACTCTCCATTGTCCCATCCCTCTCGACAAGACTCTCCCTTTTGTTCCATAAGGCAATCCATTCTCGATGTTTAGTGTCCCATTTGTAACATCCCAAATTTATAATAAGAATTAACAAGACCCAAAATTCAGAACCAACAAAAACTTTTGAAATACTTCATTATTGGTTGTGTTTTTCTTTATATTGTTCTGTTTGATCTTGTGTGACTTGTTGTTTATGCTTGTTTGGTTAGTAAATATTAATCGAAGAACCCAACCCAAGTAAAAATATATTAAAACTTCGATGATCATGTTATGACAAGAATATATTCCATAAATCTTTTCCTTCTTATTTTGGCCCAAGACCATTTCAATGATGTTTGATTTCAGCAACAAATAAAATACCCTTTAGTTGAGAAAGTAAAAGTATTTCCAAAATTATGTGTTCCCAAAAATATGGAGAGCTATATGTTATCTCCTATTTAATTATCAACCTTTATATTTTGCATGTGTATGCAACTCCTATTTTATAAACTCTGATTTCCACCCCATCTGAAAACAACGCTAGTGGGAAATATATTACCCCACATATTTCCTTTCTCAAATTTTTTGAAAACAATTAAATTATGAGTTGAGATATTTCTTAAACCTCACCTTGTCATAATTGAGTGTGATCATTTTTTTATAAGATAGTATTGTGAATTATGGAATTGGTGGTGTGATTAATTCTTGTGGTTTGATTTGTGTGCTAATGGTTGTGAAGTGAATATTGTTGTGTTTTGATGTGGGTGTTTGCTAAATAAAATTATGAAGGAAGGAAAAGAAACAAAATGAAAACATCAACACATAAAATCAGGTGACAAGTGACAAACAAATTTCTCCCAGTGAGCAATTAGTATTTTCTTTTAAACCAAAAATCAGTAGGGGTGACATGATGATCACCTTCACATTTCTCTTGTATCTTTTCCCTCTTCAAAATCTATTTTTTTCAAAATTCCAAGTTTAAAATTTTATTTCTTTCTTTATTAATTTGAATCACAAAATGTGCTATGATGCACTTACCAAAAAAATCTCCTCATAGCACCACAAATCATTATTAATATATATGAAGTCAATGGTGGAAACCATTTTCAAAAATTCGAAATTAAAATTGGTTGTGACATTTCGTCGAACAGGTGGTGAGCACCACCCTGTTCTTCCCCAAATCTGAAGAACTCCGGATCAAATCCACGAATTCGGTTTGTTGATCATCGATTCCTTGCACACCACCCCCTCTCTCCATCCCACGAACCTGTCCAGCATCTCATTTTCACGCGGGATCGATCCAAGGCGCCGTGGTGATCACCACCCTCGCCAGGGAGCACGGCTCCTGTGGCCATGCCGCGCTGCCGCTCCTGTGGAGGAGACCACCCCGCCGCCTAGCTAACCTAATGCCGCACCCTACCACTCCACCACTCCCCTCTTCTGCCGCTGGACATCCCCGAGGCAACCCAGAGCCCCCGCTCGCGTGCCCTGCCCGCGCCAGAGCGCGCCGTGCGCCGTGGCCGACCACGGACGGCGCGGACGCACGCCGCTCTCCCCTGCCTCCCCCGACCAACCGACCACTCCCACCGCACCTACGACCTCGCGCCAACCCTACGGACACGCCCGGCCGTCCCCTGCACCACCCCTGCGCCCTGTCCACCGTGCGCCGGAGCTCTGCTATAAAGCAAGCCGCCCCGAGCACGAATTCCTCCACACCACGCCACCCCGTCGCCCACTGCCCCTTCCCCAACACTCCTCCCTCTCTCGTGCACCGCCTGGAGGGCAGAATCGCTGCCGGAGAGCTGCTGCTGCCCTGCATTGTCCTCGGAGCTCCGCCGCTGCCGAGGAGGTCGATGACCAATTCGTGGCCGTGTGGCCACTCCCTCTCTCTCTTTTTTTCTTTCCCTAACCTCTTCCATGCCTCACCGCCGCCGCACGCTCACATCCTCACCGTTTCGTGCACAGGGAAGCCGCCAGGAGTTCGCCGTTGCCGCTCTGCATCCGTGGAGGCCGCATCGCCGTCGCCGACGAACCGGACCACCCCAGCACCTGTGACTCGCCCCAGCATCTTCCCCTCGCCTCCACCGCCGTTCTACACCCTCGCCGCCCTCTCCCGAGCCCCCTCGGTGAGGATCCATCCACCCCCGTGCCGCCGGCGCGGTGGCGCCGCCCAAAGTTGGTCGCCGCCGATTCTTTGAACGTGGGCCGTTGGATCTAGATCCAACGGCAAGATACCGATTCGGTTATTTTCTGAAAACTGCTAAGTCCAGTAGGAACAGATTTGATTAGCTACCTTTGCCAGCAAATTATGAAAAATCCTCTGAATCAAAATTTACAAACTTTATATGGTTGAAAAGATCTAGATTCATAGATTCAAGTGCATGTTTTGTAATTCCAAAATAACTAGCTTAGCATCCTTGAACAATTAGGCAAAGTTGCTATGTTCAATCTGTTTCAGAAAAGTTTCTGAAACAGATATTTAGTTCTGTTTTTAGCCCTTGATCTTAACTCACATAATTTTATTTAGGAGATATTCTTAGCACAGAATGTTAGTATGGTTAGCATACTGTCATGACCAAGTAGTTTGAACCCTGAAATAAAATATGGCTAAAAGATTTAAATTGGACAATATAGCTAATCAGTTAGCTCAACACTGCAATAACAGAACATAGCCCACTTCCCATGCAAATTGCTATTGAACCATAGGCCTAAAAATAGAAAACTAAAATCTTGTAGCTAGAACAACATGTAGTCTTCACATTGATGCAGGCCATGATCATTAAGAATAATTCCCTGATTTAAAATGAAAATGCCAAATGTGCTAATCGATAAACTTAAAATAGGTAAATTTCTCTGTCAGAAATTTGATTAGAGCTTTGAAAAGGAATATCTTGAGATCTAGGAATCTAAAAATAGCAAATGAAAATGTTCTGGAAAGCTTATGAAATTATCTAACTAACTAAAGTGGTTTCACCCCATTTAGATTAATAAATAAATAATAATACTCAGAATGCCACAGAAGGTATAAAACCTAAACTTGTTTGTTTCTGATACTTTATTAATCCAAATAAGGTCAAACCAATTTTGTTAGCTCACATATAAGAAATACTAGCTATCCCTAAAAGGATTTAATTTTTGAATACAATTAACTTGAGTTGTAGCAAAAACAAGAAAACCAACATTCTGGAATAAAACATGTATACAGGGAGTTTAATAACTCAAATTGAATTAAATCCAATTGGGTTGTTTCCTATAAATCAGTGGCTATCTGTAGAATTTTAATTCATATTTTTGTGACCAACATAACAAAAGTTATGTAATTAAACATGAAACCCTTGTTTCTGCCATAAATGTGACACATTTAAATAATGGTTAATTAAATCAAATTGAAATCAAATTGTGTTGCTTTGTGAGTGCAGTAGCTATGTGTGATGTTTGAGATTGGTTGTGATGCTTGATTGAGTAATTTGATGATGTATGTATTGCTTGTTTATTCTTAGGTTAGATCATTTCTGTGTAATTAATGTGACTACCTTGCTTGTTAAACTTGGTTGTCTTAAGTTGAGTACTAGCTTGAGTATCTAGCAATATCTCTACCATAGCTTGGTAAGATATTTAGAATTAAAGAAAGTAATTGGTGGATTAACTTTTGTCTGAAGTATTTCCTGTTTAAATAAAGATGCTTAATCACAACTTTAACCATATTTTTATAAGCATGAGCAGTGTGATGATTGCCAAACTTGTTTGTCAAATAATAGTCATCTCTCATGATTGTTGTTTGTTAAGTAATTGCTTAATGTTTGTTGTTGGAGTGTTGTACTGTATGTTGATTGTGTTCTTTCCTTTTTACGACGTTAGATACGAACGCTATCGGAGTGAACCTTGGAAAGGATTTATTGGAGAAGAACCGGAGTTTATTTCTTTGATCAGTAAGGAGAAGTCTAGGGACATTATGCTGAAAACAGGCAAGCTACTTCACTGAGCTTGCATTTATATACATTTATGTTGATCACCTGAAATATTCAACATTAGTGATGATTTTGAAAACCTTTTTACAAAGACAAGAAAACTATTTTGCCACCCTATATAGAAATATAGAGTAGATGTTTCAAACTATGGGATGGGAAAAATATGGTTTATTGCAAACTCCTTTTTAAAGTACCAGGATGAATGTGGAATGCCGAATGGTCGGTACGGAAGTGGAAAAAAAAAATTTGGTGAATGGTGATGTTTATGAACAATGCACATTGTGTCCTAGTACTTACGTCGACCAGCCAATAACCTGTGCGACCACATCTACCCAAATATGGGAACAGGCGTAGTCATATAGTTTGCTCGTGTTAGTACTGGATACCTCATCGACGGAGACGACTCCGTTATGCATGAGGGGATGGTCATGGCGACCTACCCCCTGACCTGGGTCTCGACAATCTGATGGATTGAGGGATTGAAGGTCCACCTTTTGGTCGCCGGGCAAAACTACGAGTCCTTACATCTAGGTTCCTTGACGGAGGATCCTGTACTAGGTGTGAAGGAATGGTGAATTCGTACGGGCAGGGTCCTATACTAGCATGAGCAAAGGAAAGGCTATGGCCGGTGGTTCAACTTCGCATACACCTTGTATGGCGGGACGTGGCAGACACGATGAGCTACCGGATGGGTGTGGGAAAAGCGTGCTACCTCTGCAGAGGGTAAAACTATTCGAATAGCCGAGTCCTCGGATATGGACAGTTGGGAGGCCCTACTAGACCATGTGCAAAGTTTTACAAAGATGTGCAAAGTTTTACAAAGATGTGCAAAGTTTTACAAAGATGTGCAAAGTTTTACAAAGATGTGCAAGTTTTGGAAAAAGGTTTGAGATTTGAAAGAGAAAATGATGTGAAGGATGTTTTATGCAACTATGCCAATGTGCTGGTATGAGTTGTTGGAAATAATTGGACCATGATGAGACATGGTCGGGAAAAAGGAGGAGTTTTGGGTAAATAAACAAAATGGTGATTTTCCAGGAAAAACGTTTTTAAAAAGGGACTTTTTTTTTATTTTAACAAACAGCTATTTTTCGGGAAAAATGTTTTAAAAGAAAACTCCTTACAAAGACAGTTTTATGGAAAAAAAAAGGGAATCTAAAGCCTTCTTTTCGTTTTCTTTAACAAAGGCTATAGATATTTTGAAAAATATACAAGGTTTATGAAAAGTTATAAAATTTCTCTTATTTTACTTCAACCAAAGTTATAGACTTTTCAGACAAAGTTTTATTAAACAAAAGTCTATCATTCTCTTTTCAATAAGGATTAGAGTTTTCAAAGAAAACAAAGTTTTACTCAAACGATATATATAAAAAGACAAAAAGGGTAGTGCATGCTCTTTCGGGGGTAGTTTGCGAGTACAATTCCCATTGTACTCATAATGGTTTCGTCCCTGGCTATTGTCTTAGCCAGATTTTAAGGAAGAGCAGCTTGAAGAAGGAGGCGGAAATGACGTCAATGCGAACTAGGGCGCTTCCCAGTCAGTTGCCTGTAGGGTTAAGGCGAATGACTTGGGCTCCACGTTGTTTGGTGATTTCCGCTGCAAGTACCCATGGAAGATTATGACTTCAATCGAGTAAGTATATTCCTTCGGTATTTATGGATGTTCTTTGATTACCAGTTTGATTGTGCTCAGCGACACACTGATCATGGGATCGCTGATGTAGGCACAAGGGTATTTCGGACAGCTAGTCCGGGGTCCCCACACCATTCCTTCTCTTTCCGACACCTTTGCTGATCCATCCTGCAATGAATAAATTAGACAGTTAAGTATAATGTCGCCGACAGAAAATGTGTTAAAGTCTTTCACACACCTATGCAATTGAACACTAGTGCTTTGCGCGGCCGGCGGGGTGCGCTGCCTTCTGCCGAACTGTTTAGCGACCCGTTGAGGGAGGTGCCACTCAACAGCGTAGAAGCATATGAGTGGAACCCTACTCCGCCAAAGGTGCATGTCACGCAGACACATACTGTTTAGAGGAAATGGCCTCTGAGGAGCATACGGCCTCCAATTAACCTACAACACGGAAAATGAACCAAGATTTAGAAACGATGTCCGGTAACATATGTATGGTAAAACGATACAAAAGGAACGGGACATTTACCTGCTCATGCGTCAGTGTGTCAAGCTCATTGGTGTAGGCCTTGTATCGTCCCTTCGACTTGCCTGTGTAGGCCTCCACTCTGTCCCAAGTGTATGCAACCGTGGGAAATCGTTCGGTATCATATTCATCCGGCCAAACCCATTGGTTGGGTTGGAGTTTTTCAGGACGTCCAGTAGGTATGCGCTCCCACATCCAAATTGACAAAGCCCACTTAAAACCTCCCATTGACGCGCCGCCTTTCACCCTACGACATGCATGGTCCAACTGCAATGACACAAATTGAAGTCAAATTTCGTATTCGATTGTAAAATTTCATAGAACAAGTATCGATGCAAAATAAGTAGTTACCTGCCGGTATAGAAAGGCTAGACCTGCTGACCCCCAACTGTACTTGGCATCAAAGTCACCTAACACGTCCAAATACATCCAAGAGGCCGTGTCCCCCGACCCGTCTGGAAATACAACCATAGTCAACAAATGCCACAGATAGGCCCGAGCATACTGCTCTATCTCCTCCAGCTCGGCATTCTCCGGGCATTGCGTGTATCTCTGTCGTATCCAAGAATACGGGACACCAGCTGGCCTAACATCCTTAACCCCTTCTGCAGGCGGGTCAGGACAATCACCGATGAGCCCCTCAACCCGCTCACGCCAGCCGTCGCTATCCACCCTCCCAGTAACAGCGGTACCATCGATCGGAAGCGCGGTGATCATGGCAAAGTCCTCCAGAGTGATCGTCATTTCCCCACATGGGAGATGGAAACTGTGCGTCTCCGGCCTCCAACGGTCCACAAGGGCGGTGAGCGCCGTGTGGTTCATCGTCGGCGGGGTGCGCCTAAACTGGCAGACAAAGGCTAAAAGACCCGCTCTCTCAAAATACTCCTCGTACCGCACATCGTACGACATGTAGGATGCATCGTGGCCACGAAAGCGCATAGGACCTAGAACCTGCAAACGATAAGC
Organism: Puccinellia tenuiflora; assembly: GCA_012064385.1. Classification (NCBI taxonomy): domain Eukaryota; kingdom Viridiplantae; phylum Streptophyta; class Magnoliopsida; order Poales; family Poaceae; genus Puccinellia; species Puccinellia tenuiflora. Next base: position 353,543 of record QRDG01001456.1, on the reverse strand, counting down.
AAGTTCCATCAATATCTTGTTACCTACCAGAAAAATAGGACCTACAACCTGCAAATGAAGTGAACAATTCTTAGTTTCTACCTCCCCATTCTCGATTGACCGTGCACGATGTTCACGGTCGTACTCCTGCTCAAGCCCGGGATAGAAAGGAGCCATCCTACATGTTCAAACTCGGGACATTATGAAATAATCCGTATAGTCAGCCCTAATCAATCTAAAAAAACATCAATGTACCATTATAATCATCAATCTAGAACACCAACTTAATCCATTGGGTATGAACTACCCTAATCAAACTACACTATCACTACGGAGTCTCTATTGAGATGAACTACCGAACTAGGGATTAACAGCAAAAATAGACATAGTAGGAACAAATTACCTTAGGAAGAGAAGGGGAGACGAAATTTGGCTCAAATCTTCATTACACCGACGGGGGAGGGAGGAGAACGCGGTCCGCCGCCGTTTCTTTGCTTCGTTGGGATAGAAAGAGGAAATGAGAAAGAAGGAAATAAGCTAGGCTCGGCTACGGGCCCGCAACTTAACCGATCTAGAAACGCCAGGGGCCCTGGCGTTTAACTTCACGCAGAAACGCCAGGGTCGCCGGCGTTTCTAGATCTGCCACGTCAGCTGCGTCAACGAGGCGGGAGACCGTGGACCAGATTGGAAACGCCATTGACGCTGGCGTTTCTATGCTCAGTTAAACGCCAGAGTGTTTGGCGTTGCTGAAAAGGGTTAGATGCGGCTAAAGTTTCGAAACCGGTTCATTTCTCGTTGAACTTTCGCGAAAAGGTCAGTTTCGTCGCTCCGGCCCCACAGCATGCATGCATTGAGTTGACCCAGCTTCAAGTATACCATGCCATCTCATCTAAACAAAATAAAGTTAAGGCTATCATACTATAGTCATGCATACATCTCTCCTGAAGTGGTGCATGTTCGCAGATGTGCCGTCAGCTGTTGGGTGGCAGTAGTGCAGAAGCAAGGAAATTAAACAACAACTTGCAGCATCAATCGCTTTGCCAGGCCAGCCAAGAGCAATTAATTCCTGACATGGGACACTGAAAATAAGAAGGGAGGTCAGAGCAAGTTTGTATGGTTTTTTTGCAGAGGTTAATATTCATTTAATACTATGATTATGATAGTGGCGCATATTAACTTGCATGTGTAGGCCTAACTACATTGGGGAACGAATCACGAGCACCCTATCGGACGGTAGCCCAATGCGTGGTATAGCCGACAGGGGGTAACAAATCCACACTCTATTAAAAATTTGCATGATGTCTTAGAAGGAACTGCTAATGATGTTAAAGGACATACCAAGCATTTTGTCAAGGTTCAAACTCAACTTGAACAAATTACTAAAGTACAGAAAGATTTGCTTGCTGAAACCTTTAAAAAGGATGATAAGCATGCTTTTGGTATTGCAACTACAGGTGGTGCTTCTACTCAGGATCTTTTATATCCTGAGGGACATCCTAAAAGAATTGAACAAGAGTCTCAATTAGCTGAAAATAACATTGCTAGTCCTCCTAAAAAGAAAAAGAAAAAGAAGAAGCATAAAGAAGTAGGAGAGACTAATGAGTTGGAAATTGATAAAGAACCTGTTTTAGAGAATCATAATAATATTTCTATCCCTGGTGCTGAAACCGAAAATGACAATGAACCTGTTACTGATATTGATAAAGGGAATGATCCTAATAAAGAAGAAAGTGATGAAGAACCTGAAAAACCTCCTAAACATAGGAAGTATAATAAGGAAGAACTTGTTGCTAGGAAGCATGGTAGTGAAAGAGAACCTTGGGTGCAAAAACCTATGCCTTTCTCTAACAAGAAGTATAAATCAAAGAAAGAAGAGCATTATAATAAATCTTGTGAATGGATGAAACCTTTCTTTTAGCAAATTCCTTTGACTGATGCTATTAAATTGCCTCCTTATTCTAAGTACATGAAAGATATTGTTTCTAACAAAAGGAAATTTCCACTATGCTTGCTAATTATTCTTTTAATGGCAAAATCCCAAAGAAGCTTGGAGACCCAGGTATCCCAACTATTCCTTGCTCAATTAAGAATAATTATGTCAGAACTGCTTTATGTGATCTTGGTGCAGGAGTAAGTGTTATGCATTTTTCTCTTTATAAGAGGCTTTATTTGGAGAAACTAATACCCACTGACATTTCTTTACAAATGGCTGATCAATCAACTGCTGTCCCTATTGACATTTGTGAGGATGTTCCTGTTCAAGTGACTAATAATTGTCTTATCTTAACTGATTTTGTGGTGCTTGATATGCCTGAAGATGACAATATGTCTATTATTCTTGGGAGACCTTTCTTAAATACTGTAGGGGCTGTCATTGACTGCAACAAAGGGAAGGTTACTTTCAATGTTAATGACAAAGAGCACACGGTTTATTTTCCAAAGAAGGTTGACAAGGTTTATTGTCTAAATTCCATTGCAAATGTCAAAACCATCAAGATTGGAGATGTTGATTGTTCCATATATAATCATAACAAGGAATATCAATTTATTATGATTGGGACAATAGCCATAAAGTTTGAGGTAACATAATTGTTTGGTGGAATTCAGAAAATTTATGTTATATAAAATAAGCTTAAAGCAAGACTTGATCAACCTTGCTCTCAAATTTATTTTATATACATGAAACTATGATTTCCATGTTACTTTTGTTTTGATGATTGTTTTTGCACTTCTGTGATATTAGTATTTGGTTGGTTTTGCACCTTTTAAAAATTCATTTCTGAGATTTTGAGTCATTTTATAATCCTGAAAATGTCCAAAAATTAAAGTTGTCAAAAATTTCTAGAAAAATTCCAAAAAATTGTATGCATTAAATGGGGCCCTGCAGCATTAGAGGCTTACCAGGGGGACCCACCATGTGGGTAGACGACCCCTGGGCGCGGCCCAGCCTTGGCCGCGCCTGGGTGGCGCCTGGAGCCCACCTGGCCCCCACATGGTGAGTCACCTCCCATCCTTTTTCTCTCCCGACTTTTCACTCCACCATTTCCAGAACTCGTGTTCTTGCTGTTCTTGCTCGAGATTTTCGATCTACTTGCTCAGCCCATCATTTCTGCTGAGATTTGGATCATTTGCTCTCCGGTATGTGACTCCTTCGTTTATCCAATCAAAATTTTGAATGGTGTTGTATATCTTGAGTATTTTGCTGCTGTAAGTAACTTGTTTAGTGAGCTTGCATGCTTGTTTATGAACTTTGTAATTAGTTTTGATGCATGATTTAGCTCTCTATTAGTTCCTATAGTATTATCCATGAATTTTGTGCTCTAAAATCAAGTTTTATGAGGTTTGTTAAAAAAAATCAGAATAGAAGGATGGATAAGCATGCTTATGGAGAGGTGTTTGAGAGGAGACATTCAACCTCCTCTAGGGTGACAAGATCTTTGGGTACTGATCCTCAATTTAGGCAATCCTATAACAAAGACTTGATGACACCCAACATCCTTGAACAAGAAGATAAAGTTCACCCAACAATTTACCCTTGCGATGATTTCCTAAAAGATGCAGGTATCCATGATGATTTCTATAAGCTAATGTCTAATGCAGGGTTGGGAGATTTTGTGGCCAGTGAGCAGCCACAATTTGAGAATCTCAAAAGAATATTTGTTCAAATTTCAGATTTAACAACTCTTCTTTCAGTACATCTGTTGAATTTAAGCTTTACAATAAGCCTTGCAAGTTGACTCTTAAAAAGTTTAGTACTGTATTATGTGTCCCCCACAAAGGGACAGCCATGAAATTTCAGGAACAGCCAGTGGCAACTTTACAAGGAATTGTGTAATGATGATGACCGTTCGGTGCAGCTAGGTAAAATTCGAAGCATGCAATTTCCAGCTATTCGATATTTTTCTTATTATCTTGCTAGGGGAATCCTTGCTAGAGATAATACTAGTAATATCACTAATCTTCATCTTGCTATTCTCGATGCTACTATCAACAAGGATAAAACTTTTAGTATTGGTGCTTTGATTGCTCGCCATCTTTCTACTAACAATGTTAGGGGGCCCATTTACGGAGGGATCATTGCTTCGCGCATCCTTGCTGAAATGGGAGGACATCCTGATCCCTCAGATTCTCCATTTCCTGTTGAGAGACTTGATATTGATTTTATGAAATTGTATCATTTTATTTCTTATAAGTCTCGTCCTAACGAAATCCTTTATAAGGTGCTATTTGCCAATTACATTGTACAGGAAGTTCCGTTGCCCAATCCCCGTTTGTTTAATTATGCCAACAGGAATGGATGGTCATTCTCTGTGCTTGAGCTGGACGTTTACCTCAGGAGTTCGAGCTTCCACGCAGAGGCAACCAAGGAGCAGAGGAGGCCACAGTGGAGCACACCCCAAATTATATTGGGGAAGGCTCTTCGCAATACTACCAGGACGCAGGGACTTCCTCGTCGCAGCCACAGGAGCCGACCTACCTCACCTATGATGCACTAGGATGGAACCCATGGGGCGGCTACCACTGAGTCCCAACTTAGGCCAAAAGCCTATGCTTGGGGGAGTACGTATTCTCACCGACACTTCACTCATTTCTATATTCTAGTCGGTTTATGCGTTCTTGCTTTGTATATCCATTTTTCATCTTCTTGATTTAGTTTCTTGCTGTAGTTTTTGTCTTTCAAAATTCGAAAACCCAAAAACATTTTCCTTTATTTAGTTTTCAGTTTGTTTTTATTTTCTCTTTTCTTCCTTTTTCGGTTTCTTCTTTTTGTTCTTTTTCTTGCTAATTCGAAAATCCAAAAAAGATTTCCTTTGGTTATTTGTTTTCTTCTCTTTGTTCTTAAAATTCAAAAAGCCAAAAATATTTTCCCTTTTCTCTTTTATTTCGTATAGTTGGTGCAGGGTTCGACCAGTTCTCAAAATGCCGCTTGGGCTCGATCTTTATTTCCATATCATTCGGTCATGCAAGTGAAAGAGCAATGATGACGATATACGGTGAAGTGGACATGGTAAATGGGCTGGTATGAACTCTATTTGTTTTCTCCTTTGTACATATACTTGTCTGGATGATCATGCTTTGGCTCGTCTTCATAAATAGTTTTATTGGTAATGTACACTTGAGATTTCATATTTTCTTATGATTAATTTTAACCGTCTAGGAGTGGATAATTTGCCATGTAGAAATTAACATGTATTGCTTCATTCATAATTTAGTATGGTATTGTGGTATCCTCCTCCGAATAATTCATGTTGGATTGACTTGGCACATGCTTACACATGATTGACTAAAAAAAAGTCTCATGCCTCGTTGAACTTTTTGCCAGATTCTCCCTTTATTTGCGTTGTCTCTTATACAAGCTTTATTTGTGGTTTATTTTTGTGGAAAGGTGTCACAAAGGCTTAGTATACAGTAGCTAATGTTAAATCAAGTTTGTGCAATTTGTTTTGGTGGAACCCAAGTGGATTTTATTTTATGGGAACTAACCCCTCTAATCAGTTTATGAGAAGTTTTGTGTGAAGGGAGTTTTTAAGTTCCATGAAAGAGGATGATAAAAGAAGTTGAAGAATGGACAAAAGCACAAGCTTGGGGATTCCCCCATGGCATCCCCCTAGACAATCAAGAAGACTCAAGCGTCTAAGCTTGGGGATGCCCAAGGCATCCCCTCTTTTTCATCGACAACCATCAGGTCGTCTCCGTTGGAACTAAGTTTTTATCACTTCATATATTATGTGCTATTTTTTGGAGCGTCAGTTTGTTTTGCTTTGTTTGCTGGTCATATGCAATGTTGGATCCTATCTATCTTGTGTTTGAGAGAGACACACTCCGCTTTTTCATTAGAATACTATGTGCTTCGCTTATATTTTGTTGAGTATTCTTAGCTATTGTTTTTCTTATCAGCTCTTGTGCTTCGCTTATATCTTTTTAAGAGCTGTTAGTTGCTGTTTTTAAACTCTCGTATGCTAATCTTATATTTGTTAGAGTTGTTTTGGTTGCTTGGTTAATGTGTTAGAAAGATAAAATTCTATGCATGTGGTAGTGGTATGAAATAGAAAAAACCTGCATAGTCTTGTAGATCACAATGTAGATAATTTGATACCCTTCAATTGTTTTGAGGCATTAACATAACTAATGGCTAAAATGTGTTGGTTAATGGTGTTAGATCTGATTAGTGGAGACATGTTAGTAAAGCGTGGAGCCGTACTTTTCTGAACTAAACAACCTAAGTCAACAATGTTTTTACATCATGAATTCTGCTCAGTTGAAAAGAAGTTCCTAGTGGGTAGTTACTGCAACGGTCGGGGAAGCCAACGGGGTACTTGTGTCGCCGCCACGATCCCTCACGGGATGTTTCTAACCATTTGTGGAACATTGAAACTGCTAGTTGTTTGCAATATATGAAATGCATTGTTGAGTTTTGGTTTTTGGCACTTCCACCTCCATACTTGCTAGCCTCTTCGGTGCTGCGCAATGCCCTCTCTCACATTGAGATTGGTGCATACTTCGCCAGTACATCCAACCCCGTGGGAGAACTTCCTTTTGTTCTTTTACACATAAGCCAATTATCTTCCTCAAAACAGCCACCATACCTACCTACCACGGCATTTCCATAGCCGTTCCGAGATATCTTGCCATGCAACATCCAACATTACATTACATGACTTGGTGTCATTTTTATTTTCATATAGTTTTGCTTGATCATTGAGTTAGTGTGATGCGTGGCTGGCCACATGTCCTACATTTTTTCCACACTACGCTCGATCATGCATACTTTCTTTTATACATCATGTATTAGTTTTTGTGAGTTATGAGTACCAAAAAGTGTGATGATCCATTTGTAATATAGAGTGTTGCTCCTACCAGTGAGGTTGAAAAAAAAAGAAAGAGAAAAATAAAAGAGCCCAAAAGAGGCCAAACGAGAGAGCATTTAAAAGAGCCATGGAGGCCACCAAAATACAAAAAAAAAGATAGAAAAAGAGAGAGAGGAAGCAGCACTACTATCCTCTTACCACACTTGTGCTAGCACCTACACTTCATTGTAGATAGTTCTGGTGTTGTTTTAGTAGTATAACTATGTGGGGATTTTAACGTTATAGAACTTGGCTTGTATATTCCAAGGATGAGCCTCCTCAAGTGAGCTCTAGGTCTTCATGAGCAAGCAAGTTGGATGCACCCCCAATAGTTCCATATTGGAGAGCTTTCATACACTTATAGCTCTATATGCATCCGTTGCATGGCAATCTCTACTCCTCATTCTGTGTCTACTACGAGACTTCCTCTTGTCTTGTGGTCACCCTCTTCGCTGTTTAAGACTTTCATTTTGACCTTCCAAACCTCCATCATTATTCTCTTTGCCATAACATTTTGGTGCCAAAGCCACTTCTTACTTGCACTAGTTGAGTAGACTTCAAAACAGTTGATTTGTGAAGGAAGTGAATTAGAACAGCTGACTCGAGCTTGGCTATTTTATGAATGACTACTTGATGCTTTGTAGAATGATTGCTGCTCTACATTGGATACATAATTTACAATTCTTCTTTCTAAACCTTATGTATGGTTCCATGTGTCCAACACACTTATTCATTAAAAGTTTCTAGCATTTGTTAGCTAGCTTATGTTAATCATTGTTTGCTTAATGTCAACTATAGACAATTCTTTTGGATCACTTTATTCACATCATATGTTGTACATCACTATCTTGATCAAGATTATGTTGGTAGCATGTCTCATCAAAAATTATTCTTTTTGTCACTTACCTACTCGAGGACGAGTAGGAGTTAAGCTTGGGGATGTTGATACGTGTCAAACGTATCAATAATTTTTGCTTGATCCATGCTTGTTTTGTGGCATTGTCACATGTTTATACTATCATGTTATATCATTTTGAGGCATTTTATTGGACTAACCTATTGACAAGAAGCCCAGTGCCAGTTCCCTCTTTTGTGTTGTTTTTGTTGCAGAAAGTTAATTCTAAAAATATTCTCGGAATTGGACGAAAATTTATGGGGATGTTTTTATTGAACGAATGAAGACTAGAGCCCGAAGGACAGCCTCAGGGGACCCACACAGGCCAGGGGCGACCCCTAGCCGCGGCCCCTCTTGTACCCGCGGGCGGGACCCGCCCCTAGGCTGTGGGGCACCCCTCGGCCACCTCCGACACCAGTAAAATCATCCCCGGTGAAAAAACCCTAACCCCCGAAGGATTTTCCCAAATATGATACAGAGCTCCACCGCCATCGCCAACAAGTTTCGGGGGCCAGATTGATCATGTTCCGGCATCCTGCCGGGACGGGGATTGGCCCCCGGAGCCATCTTCATCGCCATCGCTGCCGCTGGGATGAGTTGTGAGTAGTCCCCCCATGGACTATAAGTTTGTAGCAGTAGCTAGTTGGTACTCTCTCCCCCTTGTGCTACCATGTTTAGAGCTTGTGAGCTGCCCTACATGATCAAGATCACCTTTATGTAATCGGCATTGTGTTTGCTGGGATCCGATGGATTGTTACATTATGATGAGTCAGTTATGTTTATGAATTGTTGTTGCTGCGCCCTTGTTATGCTTAATGCTTGTCACTAGTGCAGGAGTGGCATGATCTTAGATTTCGGCTCGTTATGTTTGCATGAATATAATTGTTGCTTAGATCGTACCTATAAGTTGTATGCACCTGTTACTAGTCCGGAACCGGCGACCTCGAGGTGACAGGTCGCGGTATCAATGCGGATGGTTAGTAACTTGAGGATTACATGTGTTCACTGAATGTTAATGCTTTGCTCCGGTGCTCTATTAAAAGGAGCACCTTAATTACCAAACGTTCCTTAATTGGCCTGGCAGAAACCGATGGTAGGACAAAAGATGTTGTGCGAATTCTCATGGCGAGTAGATACAACTATATATGGAACACATGCTTACGTGTGATTCACTAACTAGGTTTCTTTGTCATAACTAATTAGTGCAATTCTGTCAATTGCCCAACTATAATTTGTTCACCCAATGCATGATTATTTGCTTAAGAGAGTTACCCCTAGTGAAACTATGAACCCCGGTCCATTTTCCACCATCATTGCTTTCATGTTACTGTTATTATTGTTCTCAAATCACCGCTACTTTCACCCCTCTTGTGTTACTTGTGCTTCTCCTGGTGTGGATGAATTAACAACTCAGCTGCGAAGACCTTTAAGAATTCTTTGGCTCCCCTTGAGTCGAATCAATAAACAGGGTCATACTACCTATGAAGAATATTGCGATCCCCTGTACTTGTGGGATATCAGCCACCTGGTGGCTTGGTCGACGACGCCTCTTTCGCCTATTTACTTCTCTCGTCCTAAAAATGCCAGGACCCCCGATCGTTTTTCCAGAAAAGTTCCAGAGCGCCGTCGCCTCCTCGAAACCTATTTCTAGGAATAGAAGTTCCTGTTCCGGCATCCTGCCGGGACGGGGATTGAAGGGGAGATCATCGCCATCGCCATCACCACCGCCTCTCCATCAACCATCCATGTGTCGCAGGGTCACTCTTTGACTACCCCACGCTGGTGGTACCTGGGTCACGCCAAGAACATCTGCCTTGATGACGAGGGCCCAAGGAAGGCCCAAGGAGGACGATGTGCGGCCCAAGATAGTCGACGTTAGGTCATCAGCCTCGATCGTCTTGTAAGTGCCATCGGCACCGTTCACCCGAGACCTAGCCTACCATATAAAGGCTAGGAGGGTCCCTCGTCTAGGGTAACGCCAACGCATACGCTCACACACATAGCCGTCATCTCAAACCCTAGCGAGATTGCCATCTCGCCATTGTAGCCACACTCAACATCAATACCAGACAAGCAGGAAGTAGGGTTTTATCCTCCGGGAGCCTGAACCTGGGTAAACGCCTCGCCTGTTAGCCGTCGTGATCACCAGCGCTCATCTCTCTCCCCCTCAATCAACCCGGGGTACTCGACCCAGGGATTTGATGAGTCCCAACCTCGTCAATTGGCGCCATCTGTGGGAAAGAACGAGCGCTGGAAGCATGGTCACACCGGCCCCATCAACCCTGAAGATCAACGCCTGCACCAGGGAGCCAATCTGCTTCGGCTCCCTCGAGTACGTCAGCCACCCGCTGGCTCATCGCTCGGTGTACGCTGAACTGCGTGAAGGTATGTGGATCACCTTTGGTACCATGCACTACCTCGTAGACAGCCGCGGAACACTCCGATCTACGGCGGCCGCGCTACGCGCGGTGGCGACACCCGCATCTGCCTCGACTACGTCAACCACGCCTTCACCCGCCGTGGAGATCGCATCTGATGCGAACGCAGCGATCGCATCTTCGACTGCCGCGAAGATCGCATCTGCCACGACTACAACGACCACGTCATCACCTGCCGTGATCGCATCTACCGCGACTGCGGCGATCACATCTTCGACTGCCGCGAAGATCGCGCTCGCCTCGATTACACCAACTGCCTCCATGGCAGAGATCGCGCCCAACGCAACCACGACACCCGCATCTCCGGCTGCCAAGGAGATCGCATCAGCTGCGACCCCTGCGCGGATCAAGTCTACTTCGACTACCTTGATCGCGTCGCGGGCAAGGCCAAGATCTACATCGACTCCGACTACGTCAGCCACGCCTTCGCGCTGCGAGATCGCCCGCAAGCCAATCGCACCCGCGTCAACGACAGCGACTCCATTTCTCGCGTCCGCGGTGAAGGTCGCGAAACTCTACGGAAAGAGCCTCAATGGCGACTGTGGTACCCACCACGTTGCAGCCATTTTCGACTCCGAGCACGGCTCGGACGAAGGAAGCAGCAGTGGAAGCATCAGCCCCACTTCCCAGATTTACCCCGCACAAGTCTACATGGCCGGCCAGTCGCGGGCCAACGGCGACGAACCCGCATATCTACTGGAGGTGGTCATGCCGGACCAGGCGACGCGACTCACCATCACCCGCGACATGGCAATCAGAGCCCTGAAGCACGTTGAGGAGGGCACGTAACCCCCACCAGACGCACCCCGAGAGGACCTTATGGCGGTCCAGTACCTGTTGCGGAAGGAAGGCGAACGACTCCGCGTAGAGAAGGCCGAGCTACTCCGACGCAAGGAGGAAGCCGACGCGGCGAGTGCCAGGAGGGCCGCTTATTCATTCACTGCTGCCTCGACAGAGGTCTCGCAAGGAGCAAGGCGCCACAGGGCCCGCGTGCCCCGGATGACAGAGGCCGAACGCGCCGGAATCACCCGCAACCTCGAATCGTCATACATGACTGAAGACGCGGACGGGATACCTGTCCCCAAAACACCCGGAGCTGCTCTCATGGCAGTCGAAACATACCTGCGACTGACGCAGCCACCTGAGGGTGACGCCCGTGCTCTCCTCCACAAGCAACAAATCATGTCCATCAAGGCAGTTGANCGAGATTCCATCTCGCCATTGTAGCCACGCTCAACATCAATACCAGACAAGCAGGAAGTAGGGTGTTATCCTCCGGGAGCCTGAACCTGGGTAAAACCTCGCCTGTTAGCCGTCGTGATCACCAGCGCTCACCTCTCTCCCCCTCAATCAACCCGGGGTGCTCAACCCAGGGATTTGCCGAGCCTAACCTCGTCAATTGGCGCCGTCTGTGGGAAAGAACGAGCGTTGGAACCATGGTCGCTCCGGCTCCATCAACCTTGAAGACCGACGCCTGCACCAGGGAGCCAATCCGGTCCAGCTCCCTCGAGTACGTCAGCCACCCGCCGGCTCATCGCTCGGCGTACGCTGAACTGAGTGAAGGTACGTGGATCACCTTTGGTACCATGCGCTACCTCATAAACAGCTACGGAACGCTCCGATCTACGGTGGCCGCGCTGCATCGACTACGTCGACCACGCCTTCACCTGCCGTGGAGATCGCATCTGCTGCGAATGCAGCGATCGCGTCTTCGACTGCCGCGAAGATCGCATCTGCTACGACTACAACGACCACGACATCACCCGCCGTGATCGCATCTACCGCGACTGCGACGATCGCATCCTCGACTGCCGTGAAGATCGCGCGTGTCTCGACTGCACCAACTGCCTCCATGGCAAAGATCGCGCCTGACGCGACCAAGACACCCGCACCTACGGCTGCCAAGGAGATCGCATCGGCGGTGACCCCTACACGAATCAAGTCTACTTCAACTACCTTGGTCGCGTCGCGGGCAAGGCCAAGATCTACATCGACTCCGACTACATCGGCCACGCCTCCACGTCGCGAGATCATCCGCAAGCCAATCGCACCTGCGTCAACGACAGCGACTCCATTCCTCGCATCCGCGGTGAAGGCCGCGAAACTCTACGGAAAGAATCTCAACGGCAACTGTGGTACCCACCACGTTGGAGCCATTTTCGACTCTGAGCACGGCTCGGATGAAGGAAGCAGCAGTGTAAGCATCAGCCCCACTTCCGGGTTTACCCCGCACAAGTCTACATGACCGGCCCGGCGCGGACCAACGGCGACGAACCCGCATATCCACTGGAGGTGGTCATGCTGGATCAGACATGACTCACCATCACCCGCGACATGGCAATCAGAGCCCTGAAGCACGTTGAGGAGGGCACGTACCCCCCACCAGACGCACCCCGAGAGGACCTTATGGCGGTCCAGTACCTGCTACGGAAGGAAGGCGAACGACTCCGCGCAGAGGAGGCCGAGCTACTCTGACGCAAGGAGGAGGCCAACGCGGCGAGTGCCAGGAGGGCCGCTTACTCATTCACTGCTGCCTCGACAGAGGTCTCGCAAGGAGCAAGGCGCCACAGGCCCCGCATGCCTCGGATGACAGAGGCCGAACACGCCGGAATTACCCGCAACCTCGAGTCGTCATACATGACTGAAGACGCGGACGGGATACCCGTCCCCAAGACACCCGGAGCTGCCCTCATGACAGTCGAAACATACCTGCGACTGACGCAGCCGCCTGAGGGTGACGCCCGCACTCTCCTCCACAAGCAACAAATCATGTCCATCAAGGCAGTTGAAGAGGCTCTGGCGAACAAGGCACCAGCAGAAAGGGCGCAAGAGAATCGGGGTCGCCGCGACCGCTAACCCGCAGCGCTCGCAGGCCCAGCTCCGCGACAGCCGCAGCCAGGCGAAGACCTCCGCAACGTCATCACGCAGAGGATGGTAGACCGCAACCGCACCCAGCGGATTGTCAGCACACCAAATGCTGACGACCGCGACGATAGCGAATTCGAGCCACGCGGTGCCCCATGCTTCAGCTTCAACATCGCGACACAAGAATGCCCAAGGGCTTCAAGCTCACGGCAGAAGCGTCAAGTACGACGGAAAGCAGGACCCGAGAGACTGGCTGGAGGACTACCTCATAGCCTGCAGTTGCCAGGGCGGTACTTCGACTACAGCCATGCAGTACATCCAGCTGATGCTCACAGGATCTGCACGCGGGTGGCTCAACACTCAACCCAAGGACGCCTTCAGCACATGGGACGAGTTCGCGGATGCCTTCGTCAAGAGCTTCCTGGAGACATACTCAAGGCCGACAACTTTCGTCGAGCTCCAAGCATGCAAACAAGGACGGGACGAGCCGCTCCGGTCCTACATCCAGCGATGGACCCTGCTCCGCAACACCATGGAAGCCACCTCGGAAGACCGGGTGATGGATGCCTTCATGCACGGCGTCTACCGCCGCGACCTCCGCGAGGGATTTGGTAGGCTCCGGCCGAGAAACATGATTGACCTCATGAAGATAGCCAACTAGTGGGCAGATGGAGAGGACTCGGTCCGTGATACTCCACGAGACGAGACCGGACCAAGCAACTGGCGGGAAGGACGCCAGAAGAAGAAGCCGCGTTACCACGGCAATGACTCAATAGAGTTAGTAGCGGCGGGGTTCGAAACCCCCCGCGAGAATGAAGCATACGACAGCAATCGCCAGTACAGTCAAAGGCAGTACAGTCGAAGCGACGACGACCAGAGTCGCCAATACAGCCAAGGGAAATTCAACCGAAGCGGTGGCAGCACCTACCGTGGCGATGGGAGCCGCAAGCGAGAGTGGCAGAGGCGCACGCTGACTCCGGAGGAAGAGCTGGAGCAACCCTGCAAGCACCACATGTTCAGGAACCCGGAAACGGGCAAGTGGGGATCCCGTCACCTGTTGAAGGACTGCAAGAAGGCATGCAGGATATACCAGGCAATGCAGAAGATAGTCGCTCAGCCAGCCATGCAGTTGGCTCCCCAGGCAGCACCCGTAGCGCAGCCAGTCGCGCAGCTGGCTCTCCAAGCAGCACCCGCACCCGCACCTGCAGTCGCTAACCCAGCACAGGCAGCGGCAGCTTTTTATCTGCAGTAGCAGCCGCAGCAAGAAGCCCCTGACGCATATCCAGCGGCACGCGGACAGCTCAACATGATACAGAAGGGGCGCCCTTCAAACAGGACACAGAAGATCATCACCCGCCAAGTCTACCAGGCTGTCACCTGTCCACCCGCAGTACCCGAATACCTGAGAGGGTCAGAGACACCGATCACGTTCTCCAGAGCAGATCATCCACCTGCGGTACCACGACCCGGGCACGCCGCTCTGGTAGTCAAAGCTCTGATCGGGGATTACACCTTGAAAAAGGTGTTCATGGACGGAGGCAGCGGCATCAACATTATCTTCGCCGACACCCTCAGAAGAATGAACAGGCCAACAACAAACTTGGCGCCATCAGGGACCACCTTCCATGGCATAGTACCAGGGCAAGCAGTCACGCCCATGGGAGCAATCACACTCGACGTCATCTTCGGCACACCCGGCAACTTCCAGAGGGAGGCGATCGACTTCGAGGTAGTCGACTGGAAGTCGCAGTACCATGCGATACTCGGGCGCCCAACCTTTGCCAGATTCATGGCGATATCTCACTACGCCTATCTGATGCTCAAGATGCCTGGACCCAAGGGCGTCATCACGGTGCACGACGACTTCGACCGCTCCAACAGCTGCGACTGCGAATTCAGCCAGATCTCTGAATTCTTCGGAATGGAGGAGCACCTTGCGATGATGGCAGTCGACAACGACAAGACCATTTTCCCGCCACGCAAGAAACCAGCCAAGGACTCTGCCTTCAACACGACCGACGACACCAGAACCCATCAAGTCCACCCGACGGACGCCAGCAAGACAGTCAAGGTGTCGACAAGCCTGCCTATCGCATAGGAAGGCGCGCTCATCGAGTTTCTACGTGAGAACTGGGAGATCTTCGCCTGGCAACCTTCTGACATGCCAGGCATACCCAGGGAACTCGCCGAGCACTCCTTACGCGTCCACAAGGACGCCAGACCCGTCAAGCAGACCATGCGACGCTTTTCGGGTCCCAAGCGAGACGCCATCAGCAAGGAGATCGACCGGCTGCTCCACGCCGGATTCATCCGGGAAATCAAGGACTCGGACTGGGTAGCGAACCCGGTCCTGGTGGAGAAGAAGAAGACGAAGAAACTCCGCATGTGCGTCGACTTCACCGCCATTAACAAGTGCTGCCCCAAGGACCACTTCCCGCTTTCGCGGATAGACCAGATCATTGACTCGACTGCAGGCTGCGCGCGCCTATCCTTCCTGGACGCCTACTCCGGGTACCAGCAGATCAGGATGAAAGTCGAAGATGAAGAGAAGACTGCATTTATCATACCCCATGGTGTGTTCTGCTACCAAATGATGCCCTTCGGGTTGAAAAACGCGGGAGCCACATACCAACGCATGATGCAAGCTTGCCTGAAGGAGCTAATAGGAAAGATCGTACAATTCTACGTTGACGACATAGTCATCACCACTCGAACGGAGGACAGTTTAATTGGTGACCTCCGCAAAGTCTTCGCCGCACTCAACGAGTATCAAATCAAGCTGAATCCGGACAAGTGTGTTTTCGGCGTGCCAGCTGGAGAACTGCTCGGGTACCTCGTCTCTGCAAGAGGAATCGAAGCCAACCCTGAGAAAGTGCAAAACATACTCGCAATGCCAGCACCGACCAAGCTTCATGAAGTGCAACACCTAGCCGGCCGAGTCGCAGCTCTCAGCCGGTTCATTAGTAAGTTGGGAGAAAAGGCCCTGCCTTTCTACCAACTGATGAAAAAGACGGATAAATTCGAGTGGACAGAAGAAGCGCAAGACGCGTTCGACAAGCTCAAGAAAACCCTCACGACTCCTCCAGTACTGGTGGCGCCACTGGAGAACGAGCCGCTGTACCTCTACGTGTCAGCCACGAACAGAGTGGTCAGCACAGTACTTGTCGTCGAACGAGGAGAAGAAGGGCACAGCCACCCTGTTCAGCGACCCGTCTACTTTCTTAGCGAGGTGTTAACCCTCTCCAAGCAGCGATATCCGCATTACCAGAAGCTAGCGTACGGAGTCTTCATGACATCAAGGAAGGTCGTCCAGTACTTCTCCGAGCACACCATCACGGTGGTAAGCTCCTCTGGGCTCTCCAACATCCTCACCAACCAAGCCGCGACAGGACGAGTCGCCAAGTGGGTCGTCGAGTTAGGACCCTGGGGGCTGAAGTATGTGCACCCGAAGGCAATCAAAGCCCAAGTTCTTCCAGAATTTACCACAGAGTGGATAGAGGCCCAGCTACCAGACGTACCCGATTTGTCCAACGCATGGACAATGTACTTCAACGGGTCCAAGAAGTTCAGATCAGCAGGGGTGGGAGTCGTCCTCATCTCACCGAAAGGCGACAAACTGAAGTATGTACTGCAGATGGACTTCCCAACACCCTCCAACAACGAGGCAGAGTACGAGGCCCTAATCCATGGCATGCGAATGGCCAAAAACTGCGGCGCCACTCACCTCATGATCTACGGAGATTCCTACCTTGTCGTGCAGCAAACCATGAAGCAATGTGACGCCATCGCCGACAACATGATAGCCTACAGGGACCTATACAACCAGTTGGAAGGCACCTTCGACGGCTGCGAGTTGCGGCACATCGGCCGCGAGAGCAATGAGGAAGCTGACACCCTCGCCAACCTCGGCTCAGACAAAGCGCCGGTGCCACCCGGAGTCTTCCTCGAGTGCATCACGCAACGCTCCATCAAGCTCCGACCTGTGCCGGGACCCTCTACACCGACAACGAGCACCACCAACCCGCCCAGCACGGAGAAGGAACCCATGGAGGTAATGCTGGTCGAACCCACATGGACAAGCCCATACCTGGCCTACATACTGCATCAGAAGGTGCCAACGAATCCAGTCGAAGCCAAGCGCGTCGTCCGCCGCTCCAAGGGCTTCACCGTCATCAACGGGGAACTCTACAAGCGAAGCATCTCAGGAGTCCTCCAAAGGTGCATCGACCCAGTCGACGGTCAAGCCATCTTACTCGAGATCCACGCCGGCATCTGCGGACACCACGCCAGCAGTCGAGCCTTGGTGGCCAAAGCCCTACGAGCAGGGTTCTACTGGCCCACCGCAATGCAAGACGCAGAATAACTCGTGAGGAAATGCATCGACTGCCAGGAGTTCGCCAACAAGCCGCATGCACCAGCATCAGCGCTGAAGACCATACCACTCGCATGGCCCTTCGTTCAATGGGGGCTCGACATGGTGGGTCCACTCAAGAAGTCTTCTCCGGGCGGACACACTCATCTCCTGGTGGCAGTTGACAAGTTCACGAAGTGGATCGAAGCAGCACCGATCACAAGTTCGACTGCCTCCTCGGCAGTTAACTTCATCAGGTCGATCATCTTCAGGTTCGGTGTGCCACACAGCATCATCACCGACAACGGCTCGAACTTCACAGCCGAAGAATTCAAGGACTTCTGTTCTGACCAAGGTATCAAGCTCAACTACGCATCTGTATCACACCCGCAGTCCAACGGACAAGTCGAGAAAGCCAATGACCTAGTCTGCAAGGGCGTAAAGAGGCGCCTGCGAGTGCCACTGAGGCGCGCCGCAGGTGCCTGGGTCGAAGAACTACCATCTGTGCTGTGGAGTTTGCGCACCACGCCAAACAGATCTACCCAGTACACGCCATTCTTCATGGTGTACGGCGCTGAAGCAGTCCTGCCGTGCGACATCAAGTTTGACGCTCCCCGAGTGGTGGCCTACGATGAGTGATGCAGAGGAAGCACTCGAAGATGACATGGACACACTGGACGAAGCACGCGACATCGCCCTTACCCGCACAGCCGTGTATCAGCAAGACCTGCGCAACTATCACGGGCGGCGACTCCGGCCCAGAGCGTTCGTCCCTGGTGATCTTGTCCTCCGTCTCAAGCAGAAGAAGGTGCACAAGCTTGCCTCCCCGTGGAATTCTCTCATGTGTTTTTAGGTGTTACGATATTCCCATTCATCAAGCTTAAACTTTATATTTGTTTCAATTTTTTAAATTTTATTTAAAATAAACTTTATACATATTATGCCTTTCCTATCTCGCAGTTGTGGGTCTCCACTCTTTTTTTTCCATTGCCGACGGGCTGAGATATGCCTTGGCAGCCAATGAATAACCAAGAACAGGCCAAACATGTAGACGAAATGCTACTAGCATTTGCTGATGGTGCATAAGAATATATAACATGAACAATTGTGAGAAAATGATAGTTGAGCTAATGAGTCTTTCTATTTAATTAGCTTCACATTGTTACAATTTAATTTTCTACAACATTGCTTATTTGGTTTGCTTCACATTCTTTGGGCAAGTTCCTGTGATGAGTTCTTTGTCATGTCAATCACCACGATAGCACTTAAAAACAACGGGCGCAGCAAAGCGCGCCTTTTCCCTTCTAGTAGAAACTACTCCGTATGTGAAAATTGATGAAACCTCGACAAACCTCATTGAGACAGACTTAGATCGAATTTTAAGCAATAGAATATTCTCTCTTAAATAAAACTACAACCACCAATCATTGCCATATCTTCTCAATCCAATGACCGGAGTCACGGGTACAACACGAGTACTCAATGGGATATGAGTGCTCAATACGACCCTTTGACGCTTACTCTCTAATTGTTCTATTGAGATGAATCGCTTGTATTTGCCAGTTGTTGTTACTAGTATAGAAATAACCTCCTTTTTTGATAAAAAGAGAAATAACACACAGTCCACCTTATTGAGACTAGCACAATACCCATGCTAAATAGATCTCACAAATGTTATAACAAATAAAAAATAAAAGATTGGGTATTCAGTTTCCATAGGAATAAAATTTTTCTAATTGGAAGGCATCAGATCAATCTGATTCGATCCTTTTTTTTCTAATCGACGGATTGATTTACTGAGAGATTTGCATCAGCGATGGTCAACCATATGTCTGGTTTGGTCAACGATCATGTGGAAATTTGTGCGCTATCCCATGTTTGCTGGTTTTGACGTAGTCCCTCTGTTCCTTAATTTAAGACTATTTTACTATAGGCTATATACGGAGTGAAATGAATAAATAAACACACTAAAAAGTGTATAGATGCATACGGATATAGAAAATTGAGAAAAGCTAAAACAACTTATATTAAGGAACGGAGGGAGTACCATCCAACCCTCACATGTGTGTTGCTACGGTTTTTTTCAGGTCGTAAGGAATTTCACAAATGAAAATTAGTTATTCCTAGAAATGATAAAGGATTCTTGATGAAAATGTAAAGTAGTGGTACCGTCAAGAATGGTATTCTTATGTCTTTATTCGCATTTGTCGTCCAATCCTCAAGAAATGATGGTTTGTATTGACGTTGGTATTCCACGTATGTGTAGGAGGTAGGCCTTGTCGAGAGTAACACCTGGGTGAGAGTAATTGCGGCGGGCGCTCCAGAGTGCCACGAAATTCTTCGCAAAGTCAACGGAGTTGAAAAATATGTGAATTTGTCTTACGTGGCCGATGATTCGAGCTGCTGGTTCCATGGACGGATTACCCACCTCCTTGTTGTCCCGGTGCCGCCACAGATCTCCAGGGATTGCCGGAGTTTGCCGAAGTGGTGACCTGAGACGGGTTCCAGGTGCAGGGGGTAATGTAGCTATGTCATGGTGTGGGGACAGAGACGGGAATAGAGAGAAAGGGCCCACTCATGGTTAAATAAGAAGAGGCAAAAGGCGGCGCAACTTGAACTATTTCAGCCGTCGTGTGTTGATGATATAGGACTCCTTTCCGAGCGAACACCTTGACTCGCGCCGAATCGATAAAGTCCACGCAACTAAACGACAGGTACAAATGGAGTTCGAACACCACATGTGGCCACGTGTGACAAAACACAAACAATCTAGAAAAATCCGATTAGCACCTTTTCCTCCAAAAAAACACACAGTCCACCTTATTGAGATTTTGTCTAGGTTTCACAATATATACTTTGGGTACGAAACTACCAAACCCGTTATTTTATTCTTGGAGGTTTAATATGGGTTTTACCGAGTTTCAGTTTGATTTCATGAATATTCATATTGGTTTTAGTGGGGCTACACAATGGAGAGTTTCACCAAAGTTATATGAATTGGAGATGTGTAAATATGATCCCACTTATGCCTATTATAGTTTATTCGGGATTTTTAGTTGAACTAGAAATTCACAAATGAACCATATTTGCGATAAATATGATCTTACATATTTCTATTGTGTATCATCATTGTAAGGATTTTTAAAACCACAAAAGTGGACTCGGATTGAATTTGAGAAACAATTAGTTTATTTATGAAATGACAACCAAGGATTCTTGACATTCTCTTTTCCATCCGACGGCTACAAAGGATGAGTACCGTGGGAAGAAAAGAGTAGATTTGTTTATTAGTTTTGATATAGGATGGTTGTTTGGGAAACAATAGTGTAAAAAATCCTTGTCATTATCTTTTTCATCCAACGGCTGGAAAGTGGCACTGCGAGAGTACCAAGGACCGGAGAATCTCGATGCTCCCTGCCTCCCTCGGTAGGCCAAATGGGTCGGGCCCAGGCAGGGCTCGGCACGGATCTTAATGGGTCGTGCCCCGACACGGGTCCGCTCCGTGCCGTGCCCAGCTCCCGATCGAGGTCCGTGGGCCGGCCCGGCACGACAAGATTATTTATTTTTTTTATTATTTTTACCTATTTATATTTTTTTTTCAGTTTTTGAGCCGCATTTATGCTAAATGGGCCGTGCCCGACGGGTCAACCGTGCCTAACGGGCCGTCGGCATACCTCCCGGGCCGTGCCGGAGGTCTGGCCGCGGCACGTGGGCCAGCCCAGCACGACACGAATAGCTCACGTGCCTAACGGGCCGTGCCCCATCCGTGCCGTGCCGGACCGGGCCGGCACGCTTGGCCACCTATACTCGGTACCTAAACATATTTCAATCAACCCCTTCTATTATATTTCAGTTAACTTTTTGGCTTTCTTCGTCTACCTCAGTACCTCTCATCTTCGATATCGGGGAATTTCTCCTGAAACAATAGGCCAATCCGGCGAAGCAGCACAGGCAGACGTAGCTGCTGAAACTCGCGCTGAGAGAGCGAGTAGCAAAGGGAGAATCTGATGGATCAGCATCAACGCCAGGTAAAAGATCTGTTCTATTTGCATTTCTGTTTTGTCTCTTTATTACAGTTCTAGGGTTTGGTTTTGTGTTGGAATTGCTTCAGATCTATGGATTTTTCTCCGCTAGGATCCTGTATTAGGGTTCTTCGCAAAAAAAAAAGGGGGGGTTAGTGTTTTCTTCGAACTGTGCGACAAATCTTGGGTAGTCCTCCTATCATGCGAACAAAGAATCTCGAAATTATCCTCCTTCCGAGATCCGGGCAGTTTTTTACTTTCTATGAGAAGTAGATGCAATTTTGGTAGGCTCTTTGGATTATATTGTACATGGCTAATTGTCCTCTTCTTAGTCGAGATTTAGGAGATGGATGGATGAGTATCTAAAGGCAGTGAAGGTAATAATAGCGTGTTAATTTATGTTTCTATTGTTGCAGGAGGTTAGTGAGAATTATTCCAATCCAAAGACCTGCCTCTTCCATGTGCTCTTCAAGGTAACATGCCTGTTTCTTCTTGAAAGATATTAGATATGCAATCTCCGTTATACAAAAGACATGTGAATTTGTATACGGTGATCCATTGTATATACTATATGCATGCTTAATTGATTTTGAGTATTTGTGTTTGAAGGCTGGGGCATTGGCATTCTACATACTGTCCGCTCTGTTTGTGCACAACTTTGTCATCATCTTCGTTGTCACCGTGTTCCTAGCAGCCCTTGACTTCTGGGTGGTTAAGAATGTCAGTGGACGGATATTGGTCGGACTGCGTTGGTGGAATGAGATCAATGATGAAGGCAATAGCGTGTGGATGTTTGAATGCCTTGATGAACAGGTTTACATTTGTCTTCTTGCCGTTTTTGTGCAGTTTTGTTGTGACTGCCTACCACAAAACTGAAGTAGCTGTTTTGTTGCAGTCTCTTGCTAGGATGAACAAGAAAGACTCGTGGTTGTTTTGGTGGACTCTTTACTTGACCGTAAGTGATGTTGAGAATACCATAGTTCTGTTTCTGTTGTTGTTTTTGTCTAGGAACGAAATTAATCATGCACAATATTATTCTTTGGCTTTAATATGTCTGCCTGACAAGTGTGCTACGAATTCTATTAGAGATGGAATATATAAACATAAACAACATACAAAGGAATATTGGACAACAAACAGCAGTCAGGCATGTTGAAGCATGATAAGTTAACTAGATAGACCAATTCTCTTTTGCAAGGACTGATGAAATCTTTTCTAAAACATTTATAATTTTGAACTATTGTACCTTGGACGTGTTCGGTATTAGGTCATCACCCTATTGCATGGAGTTTATATGCTCAGTGGAACTATCTGATGTGTCTCGGTATACTATGGGTCCAGGCTGGCAGTACTGCTTTTGTTAGGTATTATTACACTTTTAAGTATGCTGCTTGCTGAGATGGCAATGTTTCCAAAGAAAATGAGTAGGGCTGTTGTAGAATGTTAATGAATCAATGATTCTTATGTTTGGGTAATGTCACTGTGAAATATTCCCTTCAGTGCTAGTGTAAAAACAACAAATTCAAAAGGTATTAGAAGCATGCTCATTTTGTTATGCTTTTCGGTACCTATCTCCTGTGGTACAACCATGTAGGAGTACATGTGGTGTTTTATCCAGTACACAGGCTTCTAGGATATGTTTGCTTTCCCTATATGATACTCAGTTGGGTATGTGTTCCACTACTTAGCTGCTATGAAAAATAGTTTGCCTGGGCAGAATTGCAAGGTGTGCAAGTAACATTGATCCAAGGATTGATCATGGGAAGGGAAATGTCAGGAGCATTTCAATGTTTTTTTTTTTTTTGATAAATGCATGATACAATAGGTAAATTAAGCAATCACCATGTCTAAAATTGGACAGTTCTACCAGAAAATATTCTAGATTCATCATTGACACCAGTGTGGTAGCTAAATTTAGATGTGCGAGTTTTGAAACATGTCTAATATCACAACTGTAGACTGAGATGAGATTAGAGAACATATAGATAATTTTATGAAAAATCTTAAAAAAGATTACCATATTCTGAAAAACAGGTTTTAAACTCCCAAGATGTAAATGATTATCTTTTTTATGTAGGGTTCTGGTAGTTGTAAACTAAACGTAAAAGGTTGGGAATGATGATAGTGGAAACTTTGTTAAATCTAATTCAGATCCTTCATTGTTTTAAATCTTGTCATTTTCTTGAATAATGTGAAACTGGAAAACTAATCTGAAATAAGGAGACTATGGAAACTGATAAGTTAATGAGGAAGGTTCACTGAATGAGTGAATCACTCGAGGGCAAGGCCAGATTTATTAGCTACTTATTTTCCTCCTTGGTACTGTCTGGTCTGTTGTTTTCCTCTGTGCCATCTATTTGAATTGTACTCCTGAATGAAACTTTGCCAATTGTTTAAAGATTTTAAAAGGGAGCCGCATCCATATTTCAGGCTGCTGCATGGATTGTTCTTGCGATATTCTCGCTCATCAGACTTCAAGCTGATTACCTTCTTGTGGTTGGAGTGTGCTTGAGTCTCAGCATTGCAAATATTGTTGGGTTTACAAAGTGCAAAAAAGGTGTGGCCTCTCCTGCAGAATCTACATTCGTCGTAACCCTGTTGTAGGATAGTGTGGTTACTTGCATTTGCCAGTCAGATAAGAAACCATTAGTTATTAATATCAAATTTACCAGTCTAGAGATTTATACTATTTGACAGATGCGCAACTTCAACATCCTGGTCTAACTATTTGGAATGTACATTCAAATGTAGCATGGAACACTTGAGACTAGACTGTTCTTCTGAACAGAACACCTCTAGCAGTTTAGCCTTAGCCAGCCTTCTTTGATATTACTTTTCTGGGTGTGCTAGTCAGTTTTGATCATTTGAAGATGTTTATGTTTCTTAAGTTCGCATTTTGGTATCTCTCATGTGGATCATCTATTGGAAGCCTGGAGTCACGCTAATCCTGCCTGCTTTCCTGGACAACTTCTGTAGCTTGTTTGAACATAGCCTTATTCATTAGGGCAGCTGAAAATTGGGGCGCCAAGCCCAGTTACTTGGGTTTGGATAGCACAAGATTGTAGTTTTCTGGAGTGTCTCCTCCAATACATGCCATTTTGTTGCCACATCCTGTCAACTCCAGGTCTCACTGACAGTAGTTTATAATGTTTGGATCAAATAGCTGTTGTGCCGCTCCAATCATGCATACCTGCTAATGAAACGTCTGCTTGATTTAATACAGTTAAGTTTGACATTTGTACTGCGATGTTTATTGTGCAGATGCCAAGAAAAACTTCCAGGATATGGCTCAAAGCGCACTCCTATCATCCAGCATGCGGTCAACGCTGCAATCAGCATTCGGTGTCTAACCAGAGGACCAATTTGCTACATTAACGTGTACAATTTATGGATAAGACGATGCATTTTGCGTATGCTTTAGTTGCCCGTGTCTAGTTTTCCCCCCAACCATGTACATCTTCCTGCCCTGCAATGTCCTTGATATTACTTGTTCTACTGTCACCAAAGAGATTGGTCATGAGTTGTGGACACTTGAGCTTCTAGAAAAGCCCACTGGCTATTGATAATCTTCGAGGGTTTTATAGCATTTCCACACATCATGTTATACTAAACTGGAAAACATTTTACTAGGGAGTAGATCGGTTGGCAGTCCAACTGATTTCTTGAAGCCTTGTCATGTACATAAAGGTATCCTGATGAAGAATTATGGCCATCATATTGTGCACTTTTGGTCTATCTTCGCGTACTGTACAGTGTACACCCTGCATCGCTTCTATTTTCTCCTGACAGAACGAAATGAAATCAAAGATATGACTAGTGATCTAATGTCACGTACTTCCAAAAAATATAAAACGTGAAAATGGCATATGCTAGGGAATGCTGGTAATAGGTTCCCCCTTTTTTTTAAAAAACATTGTTAATCCGATGCTGTCAATGTGAAAACCGTCAAATTTTGGTTCGAATGGTGGTTATGGCGTCAATCGATCTTGCGCGTCCTGTAGACAGTACTAGGCTCGATCGTTCTGAACGCCATGGCATCGGATTTACCTGGACTGATCATGCATCTCGGCGTGTCGAATTCAGTTTTGAAGGCTCTATAGTAGTAGCTCCATTGCAAATGGTAAGTCTTCATTTGGTTAGTGACGCAGGAATCAGCTGCATTTACTTACCTCGATTTGTCCTCACGGTAGGATCTCTTCTTCCTCCATAGGTCTCCGGTCGATCACTGCACTGGACTCGAAATTTCCTTACCTTGACTACGGCTTGGCAAATTTTGCTTGAAAGAAACAAAGCCTATCTTCTACGCCCTGGCATGCCATGTGTTCCAAATCATCAAGGGTGAACTCAACATTTAAAAACCATCAAAAGTAACAAAAGCAGTGAGTGAGCAGACCAAACCTCTTATTTATTCTTCCTGGCTTCCCGTGTTCACCGAATCTCCGGTGCCTTGCATAGTCATGTAAAGGCTATTTGCATCCTTTTGATTTTGATTTTTTTTTTTTTTTGCCATGTGAAGGCTACAGCATTTCCGACGTCGAAAGGGTGGATCGCCAGTGAGCGCCGGCGGTAGCTGAAAGGGAAGAGTTTGGATTTGCCTGAGAAAAGAAAAACCTTCCGAGCATCCGCGAAATTGTTTTGGCGATAAATTTCTGGTACGAACGGCGACCAGTCACAGTCCATGGCTGAATGGTCGTCAGCCAAGCTAGCTGCTCCGTCTCCGGTCTCCTCGGCGTTATCTTCTTCCTCCCGCTCAGCCGCGTCGGACGTTATCCGTGCGAGCAGACGCCACGAACACGAAAACACGTCCTCCGTTTCTCCTCCGCCTCGCACAGTCCGACAGTCGCTCTCAGCTTCGGAAAAAAGGTCACGTTGGCCTCGTGGCGCAGTGGGTCACACAGAGATGGTAAGGAGACATCAGTGCCACCTATAATAATAAGGAAATGGGTAAACGATATCTCAGCCAGGTCATCCGACGAGTCTTGTCCGCTTAAAATCCATCCGATTTCCCCCCATCTCTTTTGCTTTTGGCTGGACCTGCCGCTTGCATGCGTGGCCAGACAGCCAGCCCAATATACGTGTGCGTAAATTCGGATCTAGATTTGTAGTACAAAATTAAACGAGACCTATATAGGCGGTGACGCTTCAAATTTTGATTCTCTGTAGAAGGCTTGACCGAATTTTGGGATCCACTCATCGTACGTTATCTCACAAACAAAATCACTTGTTCAGTTGGGCGAAAGAGGAGAAATTCCATTTTTTGTGTTTTGGTACAAACAAATCGTTAACCAAAGAAATGACCACGTTGCACTAGATAGATTCCAGACCCATGGAACGTGTGTCCATCATATTGCCTAGTGCCGGTCCTAATGCTAAGTGTCAGGACACAACTTTTTATACTAAGAAAAACCACATATAATTTTGGCGGTCCTAATGTTAAAATCGTCACACAGCTTAAAACTTAAAACTGAACGCAGGATTCAGATTTGCATACGAGATAGCACTCAGGCCAACTCCAACGGCCGACCCGTTTCGTTCATCCACGTGCGTATAGGTAAATGCCATATCCCAAGGCAGTGAGCCAAACACATATGTGTCCGTTTTTTCTCCGTTTGCATCAGCCTCGTCCATCTCCACGATGTAGCCCCACCCGTCAGCGACCTCCCACCTCTCCACTCTTTCTCTTTCTTCCCGGCCGCACGGGCAGCAGCGGCAGCACGGCGGCGCGGGCGGGCAGCATCGACGGGGCGCGCGCGACGAGGACGAGCTCGCAGCGGCGACGCGCGCGGGTAGCAGGCAGCGGCGGCGCGGGGCGGGCAGCAACAGCGGCGGGGCAGGCGCGGACGAACGAGCAGAGCGGCGCCTTTGCCACCGAAGGAGCTCCTCAATCCTCATTTATGCATGCTAGAGCGGAGATCCATGTGAACCTGCTCGATTGGCCCTGCTGGTGACGAGCACGAATTGCTAGCTCCTGCCATCTAATTCAATGATTTTATTTCTGTAACGACGACGTCCTGGAGTGGCTCCAGCGGCGGACGCACAGACCGACCGAGAAAGGGAACGAGCTCGCGGCGCACGGGCAAGCAGCAGCAGCGGCGCACATGTCCGTTGGGCCCACGTGTCGGGCTAGGTTGCTTGATTCATGGCCGGATGCGTGCGATTCTTCTTATCTTTTGTCCAACACATTATCGATTATGCACAACGAGGCGACGAGTTCAAGGCACCAATTCACACGTCCGAAATTTTGAAGCAACCCGATAGAAAATACTACTCCCTCCCATCCGAAATTACTATGTATAAGCTGTGTAGAAATTCAACAGTTTTATCGGACCAGAGGTAACCTTACGGAATAACCACTTCCTAAAAGCCTAAATACGTTATTTTTATGTGCCATGTTTCTGTAGGTCCCATGTGTCTGGCTAGGTAACAAGCATGTGTCAGAGATCGGGTGTGTAAGCATTGCTTGATTCGTGGCCTCCTAAAAGTATAAAAAACAAGTTATTTTATGCTTATCTATATTTAAAAAAATAATACTCACTCCAATTCATATTAAATAACGTTTAATAGAAAGTATATCGACAATTAATGGATCAAAGATAGTATGATAAATTACTACATACTTGTTCCTAAATATAAGATGTTTTAGTTTTTCTACATTTTTTTCTATATTATCTATACATGTTTTAGTGTGTCGATAATCGATAATCGATATACTCATTTTGATCCGTATGTAGTCCAAACGACAATGTCTAAAATATCATATATTTAAAAATGGAGGGAATATTTTATAAGTTTAATGAAAAAAATTAAAGTTTAGAACTTAAACTGTAGCACTCTCATTTTCTTATTTGGAACTTAAACTGTAGCACTCCCCATGTCTTCACACATAAATGTTGGGACACCGGGACATCTATTATTATAACAAAAAAAATATCTTACAACAAAACGACACAAACTAGATGAGTTGAAAACTTATAAAGTAGTTTGTCAAAATAAGTTTTTTTTTTTTTGCAAACGGGGCAAACCATTCACATGAACAACACGGAAGATAATGAAGAAATCGACCTTCCTGGAAAGTTACGACAACGTGACACAGATGAACGATACCAAGAACAACCTTGTCGCCCAATGGATATGAGGTCAATACAGTCATCAGTGTAAAAGTTCTCGGCCCCCACCCCGACGTCCAACGGTTCAGCCTAGCATACCACCAACGCCAACTTCTGGGACCGCCGTCCTGACATACCGCTCGCGCTCAAGCCGCAACGCCGCGACCGACTGCAACCCAAGCTGTCGGGGGTAAACTGCACGTAGACCACAACCGCCGCCCCAACGTAAAGTCACACCCCTTCGTTGAGGCGCGTCGACTAAGCCGACAACCTTGTCGCACAAGCAGCACTGAGTTTCTACCCAAGACATGTTGAGCTACCATCTTGCCCTGTAGGACCGCTGCCGAATCGCTTCCCGAGGCCGCCACCTCGATGCACAACCACCATCCGGGGCCGCTACCTCGACATCCACAAACCTTGACATAGGAGGAGCCACATACAAGCCACAACTGACAATCCAAGACGACACCCTCAAGAGGGAAGCGACACGGTCGCCATTTTCGCCCGCTGCGAAAACCGAAGCTTGAGTTTTCACGTGAGAGCCCAAGCCTTTAAAGCGAAGAGAAGAGGCATTGTTCCACAAGTGTGGCTCTAAGGAGGAAAACAATTCACAAGGTGTCGTCACCGCCTACATCGACCGAATGTCGGGGCATGACTTGCGCCCGGAACTGCTCCTCTCGCACAAAACGAGCTTGCACATGAATGCTCAAAAGCATTCATGCAACTGTAGTTGAGCAAGATGTGATGCATCTCGACCACCGAACAACCTCCATATGAAGTACCCTAGCAGCACCTGACGCCATGCAGAGCACACCGCCATGCATGTGGTACCAGATTTGTGCGCAAGGCACTAGCTCCGCCCAAGCCGGCCACCCTGACAACCCGCGTCAGCGTCGCCCTCAATTCAGGGCCGTGAGCCCAACCTCCTATCCACGCTACCGCTGAAACTCTACTTCTTCAGTGTGATTTAGCCTCCCAAACACACTAGCACGCCAACACTCTGTTGTCTAGATAGGACGCCGCTGCGAGCCTTCAATCTAAACCCACGGGATCAGGGGAGTACCTCAATCCTCAACAGCCGGACCCGCTGATGAGGGCAAGCCCTCTAGGGTGGCCCGGTTTCACGGATTGACGGACGAGTGGGCGAACGCACGCAAGAATATGAAGAACACAAACCCGATACAATTGACGCGTTGTCCTCACTGGTCGGTCCAACCGGCCCAATAGAATCACCCAACGAAGAGACAGCAAGGTAGAATCCCTAGGTAAGAGATTGGTGAGTGCCTGGTAGAATCTCGTGAGTGAGAGACGGTGAAGTAGAATCACACACGAGAGAAGCTTTCGCAAAGAGGGGCCTTGAGTCACTCCAAGATACGAATACAAGGAGAGGTCTTGAATCCCATGGGGATATTCTCCACAAGGGGAGGTCTTGACTCCACAAGGAGAGGGATGAGCACAAGCTCTATTCTATCTCATCTCTTCTCTGTCTAGCTATGAAGGGGAAGGAGGTTTATTTATAGTCTAGGGGGTAGGTGGAAGGGATACAGGGGAATATATTACCTAACTCTACGTGTAGGCAGATGACGACCGGTTGGTAAGTCGACAGACCGGCCCTAGGACTGGCCGGCACCGGTTTGACCGACCTCTAGACCGGAATGGCCTTCTGTTGTGTCGGTCGTCAGACCGGTCGTGGGACCGGCCAAAGTCGGTCAACCGGTGTTGGAGCCGACCAAGGTTCTTCAGCTCCTTTCATCGCGTCTCAACTTCTTCCTCCTCTTCCATGCATACGTCTGGGATGGCTTGGCTTCTTGGGCTTCCTCGACATCTCCCATCGGCTCCGTATCCATTGTGTCGTACCTATGAATGCAAGAGGGTAGATGGTAAAGTAGTATACCATCCAAAGGCGACGTATCGAGACTCTCATAGAGGAAGGAGTTCACCTTTGACGTCCATGGTGACTTCGCGTATGTTTCAGTGCTTGACATGGTGATGGACGTGGGTTGGGCTGAATCACCCGCACCTCCACCGCCCAACAACCCGACTGCACGACCACAACACTCTATCGCAACCGGACATGGGTTGGGCGGGCCGCCCTGCTCCGACGAGCATGCTGCAACCCCCTGGCACAACAACATGTCGTCGTCACTACGAACCTCCAAGGCCAGCTTTTGGCAGTTGGGCCCGCCGCGGCGGCCACAGCCAACGGCTGCAGCGGCTGGGAAGCCGACGTGGGAGGCTCTTGGTGGCAAGCGACAGGAGGGGGTGGTCCTACGGTTAAAAAAAAAGGAAACTGACCTTACAGCCTAAAGTTGGGCCCTCCATCTATGTCTAATCTGCCAGCAAGGTGCAACCAAATTAGAAAACATAATTCTGACGACGATATTTTCACACGTCCTGAATAATCGAAAGGTCAACAATAATATCCAAATGCCCCTGCCGAGGCCAAAGGGCGGACGGAGGGGAAAAAAATCATTTAAAGCATGCACTTTAAAAGCGGATGGGTCCCACCAACCACCCCCGCGTACTCTATAAAGGTAACCACCGCCCACACCCTCCCGTCCATTACGCTACCTCCCCACCTAAACCAAACCGTACCGAACCCTGCAATTTTTCCATCAACCCCCCGCCGACCACATATTTGCAATATCTTACCTTCTCCTGTGCTATACCTTTTACGCCGGCACCCCTACAAAGTTTCCGCATCTCGCGCGTGTGACCTTCGCCGGAGTTGTTGCCATATGAATGGTCAAACCACGATGGGGCTCGCAGCAGCCGCAGCCGCAGCCGTGAGGCCGTGCCGCCGCCGCCTCCTCTCCTCCGCCTCTGCGGCGCCCGCGAAGGCCCCCGCGACCCCGCTCTTCCCGAGATGCTCCCACCCGCAGCACCAGCACCACAGCCGCCGCCTCCCATTCCTCGTCTCGGCGGCGTCGCATACGTCGCAGTCCGACCCGAGCACCACACCCACCCCCGTCACCTCCGATCCCCGCTCCGCTGTCGCCGGGAACCTCCCCTTCTTCGACCGCGTGCTCTTCCCGGGCTCGTTCCCCCTCGAGACCCCGCCTGTGGAGGACCCGGCGCCGCCGGCCGATGAAGTGCCGACGTCTGCTTCGCCGGTGAGAGAGGAATCGGAGACGGAGAGGGAGGCGTGGAGGCTACTGAGGAGGGCGGTGGTGAACTACTGCGGTGACCCGGTGGGCACGGTGGCGGCGGAGGACCCTGAGTGCACGGAGATGCTCAACTACGACCAGGTCTTCATCAGGGACTTTGTGCCTTCCGCCCTCGCCTTCCTGATGCGCGGGGAGACCGAGATCGTCCGCAATTTCCTCCTCCACACCCTGCAGCTGCAGGTGAGCGCCTTTGCTTATTAGGATCCGGATCATTTCGTCGAGTTAAAATTTAATTCGAAATAATCAGTGCGCTTTGACTAGGTAGTATTATTTGCGTGGACGTTACGTGCTTGCTAGTTTAGGGGAAGGGAACAGCGAATTTGCATGCTAATTTTGCTCGCATTAAAGATCGTAAGTTTGCTTGCAACATGTGGCCTTTTGGATCTGCGATGTGTTCTTGTTCTATATGAGCTTGTTTTATGTGGAGGAGATAGAGATAAGATTTCCCTTTTGAAGGCTTACATGTCTCTTTCGTTTGGTACATATAGTGTGATGAAGTAGACACAAAATTCAGCAGTACTACTTGTTTGTTCATACACATAGTAGCGACTATGCAGCCCAATCGCCCTGATAACTTGGCCTAACCGACAATTTTGCGGTTGACATGCTGGGGCAGATGTGGCTTGTTTATGGCCTAGTGGAACAGTGTCTATTCTATCAAAGGCGCGGTGTTCAAAAGGGCTGCACTGCCCAGCCTGTCTATGCCTACCCTGATCTAACCGACAAAAGGGCCGAATCTCAGTGTCGTAAATTACAACAATATCTCGTACTGAATTTAATTTTGTAAGGCATCTCTAAGCAATACTATCACTGATGTAACAAAAAAATTAGAAGATTCTGAAAGCTATATCAGATGGCAAAAATCTGACAGTTTAAAGAACCATGTAATCATTTGTTTTCTCAAAATTTCCCTGAAACACTGTTGTCACATTTACCATAAAGCGTTAATAAAATGACTTACTAGTAACTGTTTGTGAACTTAAGCTTCTTAGCTGTGGCACTTGAATCAGTTTGATTCTTCATTCACTGATCTCCCTCCTTCATTTGATGGTCAGAGCTGGGAGAAAACTGTTGACTGTTACAGCCCTGGGCAAGGCTTGATGCCAGCTAGTTTTAAGATAAAGACCGTTCCACTTGATGAAAACAACGAAGCATTCGAGGAGGTTCTGGATCCTGACTTTGGTGAATCGGCTATTGGCCGTGTAGCTCCAGTTGATTCTGGTATATCTCCCTCTTTCTCTTTCGTGCAGGCATATTAAATAATAATAAACTCTGAAAGGTGTCGTGCAGCTTTAACCTTATTTAACCTAACCATTGCAGGACTTTGGTGGATTATCTTACTAAGAGCATACTGCAAGATTACAGGCGACTTTTCACTGCAAGAAAGAGTGGATGTGCAAACTGGGATTAAATTGATCTTGAGTTTGTGTTTGACTGATGGGTTCGACATGTTTCCCACACTACTGGTCACAGACGGTTCATGCATGATAGACAGGAGGATGGGAATACATGGACATCCTCTTGAGATTCAAGTAAGTTGTATTTTAACAAGTTAATGCTCAATTTCGTGCAGTGTTGTCTTTCCTGACAATTGTATCACCTCAATAGTTTAAGTCTAGATGTCGGTAGTGAGTCTATCGTTAAATTTTAAAATGGTTTATGACTGTTGTTTTCTGGGAAAAAAATTGTTGCGATGAAGGAACCAAAACCAATGCCTTAAGTGAATGAAATACTATCTGAAAGAACATAATGCAGCTACTTTAAATCTAGATTACCTAACTAATATAGAATATCTTTACTCACCAAGCTTTACCTGTTTCTCAGGCTTTGTTCTATTCTGCTCTAAGATGTTCAAGAGAAATGATTGTTATGAATGATGGCTCAAAACAGCTCCTCCGAGCCATCAACAACAGGCTCAGTGCGTTATCTTTTCACATTAGGGAATACTACTGGGTCGATATGAAGAAGATAAATGAGATCTACAGATACAAGACAGAAGAATACTCACATGATGCAACTAATAAATTCAACATTTATCCCGAGCAAATCCCTTCCTGGCTTGTTGATTGGATTCCTGAGAAAGGGGGTTATCTTATTGGAAATCTGCAGCCAGCTCACATGGATTTTAGGTTCTTTTCTCTTGGCAACCTTTGGGCCATATCTTCATCTCTAACTACTCCAACGCAAGCCGAGGGAATACTTAGCCTTATTGAAGAGAAATGGGACGATCTTGTGGCAAATATGCCCCTCAAGATATGTTACCCTGCAATGGAAGATGATGAATGGCGCATTGTTACTGGCAGTGACCCTAAGAACACGTGAGTCATCATACTGATTAAATGATCTTTTATTCTGTGTTTCTCTGTCCTATGATTGACACCATATCATTGCTTTGTATCCTAGTAATTCTATTTTCCAAGACTTAACATCTTTTTCTAAACATCACATCACAGTTTTTGACATCCAACCATTTTGTTCACTTGCAGCCCATGGTCATATCATAATGGTGGATCTTGGCCAACCCTACTGTGGCAGGTATTTTATATATTGACACACCTTTCCAAAATTCTTGCCTTTATATGCTTAAAAATCATCAGTGACCAATCTTTATTTCTGCCAAAAGTTTACACTGGCCTGCATCAAAATGGGAAGACCAGAGTTGGCCCGAAGGGCCGTTGCGGTGGCTGAGGAGAAGCTCTCAGCTGACAAGTGGCCGGAATACTATGACACCCGATCTGGAAGATTCGTCGGGAAGCAATCACGGTCATATCAGACATGGACTATTGCTGGTTTTCTGACCTCCAAGATATTGCTGGAAAACCCAGAGCTGGCTTCTATCCTGACATGCGATGAGGACCTTGAGCTCCTTGAAGGATGTTCTTGCTGCCTCTCAAGGAGGTGCTCACGCCGTGCGACGAAATCAGATGTCATCGGGTAAATCAGCAGAGCACCATTTATTCTTGATGCTATACACTCTCCATGTATACTATCGACTGAGATTTAACTGAGGCGGACACACTGTAGCCATGTACATTATAGGTTTAAGTTAGATATCCATCCATTCATTTCCTCAATGTGCGCTCATTCTTTTTTTCTGAGCTGCCATTGATGGGAACAACCCTTGGTGATACTTGGTGGTCAACAAGAGCATTACCAATTTATTTTGGAGCTCTCATGTACACACACACAAAAGGAATTATTCTTGTATTGGTCACCAGCTGCTCCTGATTCGGGAGTGCTGTGAAGCCCTAACCATTGTATCTCTGTGAGCTGTATGTTGCATTATTGCAACTAAACTGAGACTCTGTATCCTGTCCTTGTCATGAATAATGATACTATTGTCCTCCATTTGGTTCTGCTGAATATTTGAGATGCATTATTTTGCAAGCTGAACTGAGTCTCAGTTTATTTGCAAAACTAAACTGAGACTCTTCCTGAACTTCTGGACTGCAAAGAGATCATGTCACTCCTTGTGGTCAGTGTTGACTAGTCTTGAAGGCAGACTTAGTGGAGTGTGTGCTCAAAGAACTTTGAGCTGAATTAGGAACTGGTCACTCCTTCTGGAGGAACGACTTTAAATACCTGAGAGCAGTGATTTTCTTTCCGCATGGTTTTGTTGTTCTGGTTGTGCTAACCTTTTCTATCAGAACGTCACTATGTAAGCACTAGAAAGTGAGGTAGAGGTTCAGTTTTAGGTCCATCTCCATATCTGGAAAAGAAAGATCAGGCTACAAGCTTAGAGGAGCTAAAACTTGCAAAGGAGAAAGTCAAACAACACTCTAATGTAGTACAGCCAAAGAAAATCCCATTGTCATCAGCGTCAGCGGGTGCTGTTCGATCTGCCTCCTAGCGTCTGCAGCTCCACCGTACACCTTATATCGCTCTCTATCGGGCGTTCTTCTCCACCTGAATCCCACCACCACCTTGGCTGCCTATGCTAAGCGGCCCGAAAACCGCAGAAATTGTAGACACAAAGAGACGAAAACATGAGGTATGACCTCATTTGTTTTTCTCCAATATTTCTGTGGAATATCATATACCATAGGAAATTTCAAAGGAATTTTAAATTTTCTTCGTTTTTCCCAAACGGTAACACGGGATTTTTGTTGTAGGAATTCTTTCTTCTAAAATACCTATGATTTTTCTTATTTTAAATGGGACCTGAACAGTAGGAAAGAAGCAAAATGAACTTAGGAAAGAGAGGGAGAATTTCTGGGCCTGTTTGATTCGCAAGATCCTGAAAAGGTAGGAATAGGAAAAACACTGGAATGGTGTAAAACAGAGGATTGTGAAAATCCATTTTTTTAATGAAATGGTGTTTGATTCACCGGAATAGGAAAACCACAAGAATCCTAAAAAATAAATTAAATCAAGGCTAAAACAAATGCAAATGTAAGATTAGATCATTATTATGCAACTTATTGCTTTGTCTTGTTGTCTGTGCATAGGAATGTAAAAAATATAGGTTTGACTGGAGTGCAAAATTCTTTTGTTTTTTGTTTGAAACCTACACTAGAGGTTAAGTTACTCAAGTTTCCTATGCTCTATTCCTTTGGATCAAATGGATGAATAGTGTCACTGAAGGAAAATTTATATTCCTACGTTTTTCCCAGGCCCGGCCCTAATGTATGGCGACCTTGGCCACGTCCAAGGGCCCACGCCTGGGTGGGGCCCATTACCGGCCAGTTTTTCTTTGTGTTGGGCTAAAAAAAACAAGACTTACAAAGGTTTAGCAGGCCGCGCAAAGCATAGGAGAGGAAACAGACGCACGGAGCCACGCTCGATCGATCTCCTCTACTTTTTTTGCGTCTATATATCTTGACATGCTAACTACATATTAACCTTATGGGCCCATGTCGTCGACTAAACCATGGGCCCCGCAAAATATAGAGCCGGCCCTGGTTTTTCCTCCGCTAGTCCTATGAATCAAAGAGGCCGTCAGATTTGAAAGGAAGATCAAGTGACAAGCTTAGAGGAAACTAAATCTTGCAAGGAAGAAAGACAAACACCAAGTCAGCAACTCAAATGAAGTACAGCCACGGAAATCCCGTGGCCACCCATCTGAACCTAAGTTGTGTTTTCTTTTAAGCCAAACACTCCTTGACTCTCAAGGAAATCGAAAATCCTCTCTGAATTTTGTCTGCTAGAGCTATGCAACTTTGCGCAGGTTAGAGGTTGCTTTAAGCAAAGACTAGCATCTACAAGCTGCAATATAAGGAGAGAACTAGTTGAATTTTGGCGTGGCGTCACGCCCTTGGCGATTTTTTTTTGTGCAATATAAATATGTATATATATTTTTTTTTTTGATAAAAATGCTGGCTCAATTGGAGTGGTCAAACATGTTTGTATTTCAATGTCAATTTTTTATTTGAAATCAGAACAATCCATTTGAATTTGATTTTACATTTAGTGAAAGTTTGTTCGTGTGGTGTCGAAATGTTGGCCAATTTGAAATGTCGAAATAAATTTGGTATTTGTTATGAGTATACTGCAGTTATTTTTGGTGAGCATTTTGGTCTTATTATATGGAATTTCGGAAATATTCGCTCAAATGTTGGATTAATTTTTTATTGGCGACATGTTGTTGTATTATTTCGTGAACAATGCTTTATTAAACTATTTCAGATGCCCATGGCATATTAAAGGAATGTTTTAAAATTGAGAAGATTAAGTAACAAAATCACTTGGTGGGGGGGGGGGGGGGGGGACTTCTTATTTTCTATGCATGTTCATATTAAAATGTGCATTATTGTAAACAAACAACATCTGATGAATTAATTTAATTCCATATTTTGGAATGCTCGGGTATCTTTGTAATTTGTCATAAATATCGAAATATTTAGTTTAATTCCATAGTTTGAAGAAGTGCATTGTAAGAGATTTCATTAAATTCAATCCATAATTAGAAAAAACATTTTTTTATTTTTTCTTCAAATATTTAGGGAACGAAGCATTTTTTAATTTTATGTCCATAATTAGAGAGTTTCCAGCTAAATTATCTCTGAATATTAAACATCTTAGGAAGATATAATAAGTTCGTATTTTGCCTTCAAAATTCAGTTGAACTCCATATTCAAATGGTTTACATTAGGTGCACATTTATTAAATTCAATCCATATTTTGAGGGAATCAACTTAGATTTTATCTAAATATTTTGGCGAACTAAAATCCTGAAATATGTTTTCATTATGCCATAAGTAGTGCAAATAATGTTTTTTTTCTCCCCACTGTGTAGTATAATCAGAGGAAATGTATTCTGTGAGCATTCATTAAAGTGTATTCGACACTTAGATGAAGTGCACATACAATGTATACAAATATTACGCAGTTTGAATTGTTTAAGGTTGTTTGTATGTTGGCATTAGTAAGTAACATTTTTTCCCCTAAGCATGTTGTTATATTTTTGGGGTAGTTCAAATATTTTAGCAATTTGAAATGTTGAAATGTGCTTCTTTTTCCCAAATAACATTCAAGTTAACTATGTAGTTAGCGGCACTGCATGTTTCCTCGATTCGTGCTAACAAATGGAGAAAGTCTGTCTATGTTGCATTCAAATTTTGACCATTTTGAATTGTGCAACTATATTTTTGTGTTTTTGCTATATGTAGTTAGCGTTGATTTTTTTCTGAGCATTTTGTACACAGTTTAGTGAATGTCCAAACATTTATTGAATTCAATCCATTTTGTTGAGGGAATTAGTTTGGATTTTGTCGAAATATTCGTCGAAGTGAAACTTTGAAATATGTTTTCATAAGAATCACTTAGATGGAAAAAAAATCTTATTTTCTTTGCATATTCGTACTAAAGTGTGCACTATTGTAAATGAAAAGCATTTGTTGATTTGCTTTAATTCCATAAATTGTAGTGGTGAAGTATCTTTGTAATGCGCTATAAGTATCGAAATATCTAATTTAACTTCATAGTCTAAGGAAATGCATTGTAAGGGAGTTCGTTAAATTCAATCCATATTTAATTTAACTACATAGTCTCAGCTAATTTATCTTTGAATGTTAAACAGTTCAGGAAGATATAATAAGTTTGTATTTTGCCTTTGAAATTTGGTTGAACTATGTAATCAAATGAAATACATCATATGGACATTTATTAAATTCAATCCATTTTGTTTTGAGGGAATTAGTTTGGATTTTGTCCAAATATTCGTCGCAATGAAACTTTGAAATATGTTTTCATAAGTAGCGCAAATAATGGTTTTTTTTTTCTTTTTTTTCCTGATTGCATAGTATAATGGGAGGAAATGTATGTTGTGAGCAGTTATTAGTTCTAATCAATAATTAGGTGAATTGCACCTACAATGTATACAAATATTAGGTAGACCGCTTTGTTTAAGTTTGTTTGTATTTTGGCGTTAGCAAGTATCAATTTGTTTTTTTAAGCATGTTCATATATTTTTGGGATACCTCAAATATTTTTAGCAGCTTGAAATGTTGGAACTTTCTTTTTTTTCCAAATAATATTTGAGTTAAATGTTGAAATGTTGATTTTTTTGTGGACCTTTTTAATATATGTTAGAGAATATCCAAATACTTACTAATTTGAAGTATTTAAGTATGTTCGTATGTTGCCACCAATTCTTACCTGTAATTAGAGAAAATGTTTTTGAGATATATCCAAATGTTGGAAATTCCGAAACTTCGAGAAACGCTACGGTAATTTCGAATAGTTGGCAAATTTGATGGTCTGATTATGTTTGTATGTTGGCATAAATAAGTAATTAAGCTTCGTAATCAGAAGATGTGCATTTTATGAGCATTTAGTGAAGTGCATATGTAATTTGTGGGACTGCATCTGAATTATTTATTTTTCTCATCTATAATTTGAGGAATTGCATATGCATTTCATATGGAAAGAAAGTTTTTTTCTTGCCAATGTTTTGATTAATTGAGATGCTCAATTAGAGCGCATAATTGCAGGTATGTTTCTACTTTGATATAATCAAATTATGTTTCTCATTTTTCTGGTGGGAAGATTTGAAATTGTTTTTTTCGAACATTTGAGTTTGTATTTCGAGCGAATTGGAGTATGCAAATTCGTTACAATGTATTTTTTTTCTGAGCATTCTTTTGTATTTTAGCGTATTTCCAAATAGTTAGGAACTTGGATTGTACAAATGAGTTTATATTTCGAGCTATTTATTTTTGGACATTCGTTATTTTATGGAGTTTTTTTGGGAAGACATTTAAAACCCATGTTGTAAATGAGTAGTTGTATTTAAATGATTTAGCAAACTCTATTTAAATGAGATGTTTTGTATTGGAAAAATATTTAATTTGTACTTAAATGATTTAGCAAACTCTATTTAAATGAGATGTTTTGTACTGGAAAAATATTTAATTGGGTTTGTCGTATTGAATGGTATTGGCGATATTTTTTTCTGGATTTTATTTGAGTGTGAAAGAAAATTATGGAATCCATTTTTTTTTTTTGAAATTACGTGAAGGTGTCAATTGAGCCTTTACGTATTATTCGAAATTTGCATGATTTGATTTTTTTTTTCAAATTCGCTGCTTTCTTTACGTATGTAAATTGATTAGTTTTGGAAGGAGTTTGAATGTTTGAAATATTCAAATTTTTTGGAGATACAGTTAAAGTTAATGTTTTTGTAGCATTTAGTAGTTTTTGAAAGTTGTTTGAATGGCTTAAAACAATATGTATAAAGTGTTGGAAAATATGTAAAGCATGTGTTATTTTAATTTTTTTAATTCAACTATATTTATATGGGAAAGAAGTTTACATTGTATTATGTTAAAAAAAATTAAGATTGTATTGTTCTGTAAAGCATTGGAATTCGGTGCGGCGGTATTTAAATGATTTAGCAAACTCTATTTAAATGAGATGTTTTGTACTGGAAAAATATTTAATTGGGTTTGTCGTATTGAATGGTATTGGACGATATTTTTTTTCTGGATTTTATTTGAGTGTAAAAGAAAATTATGGAATCCATTTTTTTTTTGAAATTACGTGAAGGTGTCAATTGAGCCTTTACGTATTATTCGAAATTTGCACGATTTGATTTTTTTTTCAAATTCGCTGCTTTCTTTACGTATGTAAATTGATTAGTTTTGGAAGGAGTTTGAATGTTTGAAATATTCAAATTTTTGGCGATACAGTTAAAGTTAATGTTTTTGCAGCATTTAGTAGTTTTTGAAAGTTGTTTGAATGGCTTAAAACAATATGTATAAAGTGTTGGAAGATATGTAAAGCATGTGTTATTTTTTTTTGATTCAATTATATTTATATGGGAAAGAAGTTTACATTGTATTATGTTAAAAAAATTAAGATTGTATTTTTCTGCAAAGCATTGGAATTTGGTGCGGCGAAACGCCGGACCCGCTGAATTTAAAAATGTCAAAATTAAAAAATCGAGGTATTTCGAACAGTGTCTATTTTCTGAAAATGTTTTATAAAAAATATGAAATTCATGTTAATTTATCTGATGTGGTTAAATATTTGCCAATTTGAGATTATCACGTTTATTTTTTTTCTTTTTTTAATTGGCAGTGGGTAGTACTGTTTGAAAATATACTGTGGGCATTTGTTAAGGCATGTGGAAAGTTTGTTTATGCGGCTAAATATTTGTCGGATTGAAATTATCGCGATATTCTTTCTTTTTTTTTAATTAACAGTGGGTAATATTATTTCAAAATACAATATAGGCAGTTGTTAGGTTGTATGTTTTTTTTTCGAATTTGTAAGTACATTTATTTTTTGAGTTGTGCACAATGGTTACATCTATTTTTGAGTTGTGCACAATGGTTCGTATTTGTAAATTCATATTTCAAAATGGCGTCATCCTGAAATTGTTTAAGTTTAGAAATAACTGAAATTTTAAAAGGTGTTGTTTTTAAGATGGTCGGATTTTGAAGGTTGCTTAAAGTTGGAAATTGTTGTAGTTGGGGAAAAATGTTTGGACTTCAAAAATTGTTCAAAGTGGAAACATATTAAGGTGTGAAATCATGCCACGTTCATAAAATAATCGGATTTGAAAGAGTATTTTTTTAGGGTTTAATTTGGAAATTTGCATTGAAATGCTCTAGATTGGTTATTTGTTTTCCTAAAATGTTGGCAAATGCTGAGAAATTTGAATTTTCTAAACATGTTTGTTTTTTCTGTCGGAAATAGTTGGTTTTATGTTTTAGAAATGTTTAGTTTTGGAAAAAAATTCAAATTGGGAAGTTAGTAAGATTTGGGTTATCGTCATGTTTGTAAGATGATTAGATGCGAAAGACTTTTAAAAGTCTAATGTACTGAAATCTGGAATTTGTGTTAGAATGTTTCAATATGGCTGCAATTAGTTTTTGTGAACGTCCAATTGAAAGTTGTTCAAATTTGTAAATTGTTGGGGGTTTTAAAATGCTCTATCATGTTTGTGTGTCCGTCAAATTTGTCCAAATATTTTGACTGTACAAAAAATTCGAACTTTTTCTTTTGCCGCCGTATTTTTTATTTATTATTGTCATTTTGATGTCTTCTAATATTTTTTTTAGTTGATCATTTGTGGAAACGTTTTAATTTTCTGCTTTTGCTTTGAAATGATTACTGGAAATGATTTTGTTTTCCCGGCATTTTTTGTGAAGTTGGATTGAATTGAGTATTTTTTTCAAATTTGCAAGACGTGTAATAATTTAGAAAAGGTCTCAAATAATATAAAATGGTTATTTTGTTTTTTTACATGTTGGTACAAATTGGTTCGAATTTTTTTGGAGTTGTATTCAAAAAGTTTTGAAAGTTTTGGAAATAGGAAAACATAACAGGGAAAAAAAAGGGCCGGCCGAGCTGTACAGCAGCCCAGCTAGGTGGCCCGCTAAGAAGCCCAGGCCTACCGCGACGTCAGGACGACGTCAGCAGTGGCCGGAGCTGCCGCGGCCACGGCGAGCTCGGCGACGCCGCGTCGGAGCGAGCTAGGACGCGGGGGTGGGCGCGTCCGTCGCGCCCGGTCGCGGGGTGGCCGTAGGCGGCGGCGCCGCCCATTTTGGGTCGCCGGACCGGCCGCGGCGGCGTGCGGACGCGGCGAACGGCAGCGGGCGCGGCGGCGAAAAATCCGACCCGGCTGCGGCTTCCCGGCGCCCGATCTGCGGCGAGGAAGTGGAGGAGACGGCGGCGGAGCGCTCCGCATCCGTCGATCTGAGCGGGGAGGCGCCCTGCGGCGGGGGCACACGGCGGCGGCGCCGGTGAGGGAGAGAGGAAGGGGAGGAAGGGGATGTGCGGAAGTTTTTGTGCAAAGGCCCCTGATGTTTCCGCAATTTTCGTTTGGGTCCCTGCCTTCGGAATAGCGAAGGACTGCGGGTTATATTTTCGTCTTTGTGAGGGTTTTTTTTACAAATCGATCACGGACGCGTCCTCCGGGCCGTCGGATCGCCGTTCGATGGCCGGGATCGAGTTACTGTAGCTAATGTAGAAAACTACAGTAACTACTATTCACAGCTACAGCGCCCGAGCGCTCTCAGGCCGCGAAAGGTTCCGACTTTAATATATAGATAGATGTAAGAATATATTCTCATAGAACGTACTACTACAAGTTTACATCTGCACAACGCTGACTTCTTTTACTCTATCAGGATAATAACACAAACAAATCGGCAGTTTATAGCTGCTAAAGAGACAAAATTTCGTACACAACTCTACATCTATATGCACCATCATATTCATAGGGATATGCGTATCCAAGATTCGGCTATTCTTGATCACCCCCTTCACCACCGACATCGCTGTTGACGACGGCGGTGAAGAGGTCGAGACGGTTGTGGCTCAGGCGGAGCGTGTACATTGTCTTCTTGTACTCCGCCCAGGTGAACGGCCTGTACCGGCGCGGCACGTCGGTGGTCACCGTCTCTGGGAGTGCCGAGATGTTGGCGTGCAGCGCCGGCGCCGCGAAGTATATAGCTGACAGCCTCGGTCTGGTGGTGCTGGCCATCACCCTGTGCCGGATGCTCACCAGTCTTCCATTTGTCAAAGCCTGCAAAACACAAATAGATAAGAATTCAGTGCCATTTCATAAACTGAGATAAACCAGAATTCAGAGAAAAAATGTGTGAATTCAGGCACTAGTGGTCCTTACCTGAAGGAGATCCCCGACGTTGATGAAGAAGGCAGCAGGGTCGACCGGCACCTGCACCCAGGCGTCCTCGCCGCGGCCGTCCGGCAGGAGCACCTGCAGGCCGTCGACGTCGTTGGCGCGGAGAACGCTGAGGATCTGCGGGTCGGAGTGCTCCCCGAAGCC
The DNA here is from genome assembly GCA_012064385.1 of Puccinellia tenuiflora. Classification (NCBI taxonomy): domain Eukaryota; kingdom Viridiplantae; phylum Streptophyta; class Magnoliopsida; order Poales; family Poaceae; genus Puccinellia; species Puccinellia tenuiflora. The sequence goes on along the minus strand of QRDG01001456.1, from coordinate 309,634 downwards.
GACGGAGCTCGCGCCCTTGTCACCGGCGGCTGAAGGTGGGTAGTGGTTGATCCTGAGGAGGGAGTCGCTGTCCGTTGCCGTGATGAGCCTGCCCAAAGACGACGGGTCCCGGAGGCCCAGGCCCTCGCCCAGCAGCTCAAGGATCTGGCACGCGAGCTGCCTCACTGCCTGCACGTACTCATCCACCGCCTCACTGGAAAATAAACGAACTACTAGTGTGAGAACATCGTTTTTCTGTCATATAGATCACGAAATAGTGTCTAAATGGTTTGACATTCTTCTTTCTTCTTTTGCGAATGATAATGGTTTGGCATTCAGATGATGAAAGCTGTAAAGATTCAGTTAGATGTTTGGCAATACAGCCTGCCAAAGCCTGTAGTAGTACTTTGTCTTTTTTGAAAACCAGGTTGAAATTCACAGTTCGATGCACACAACATTTTCATTAATAGATTTACATAGAAAAAGACATAGATCAACCCGAAGCCAACATCCCGGTGACATTTGTCGCTACACCTAGAAACTCGATGATGGGGTGGCCATGATCGGGGCCATTACCCTGACCTCACACTAAAACCCCAACATCTAAATCCAGAAGTCCCCCCAAGCTGTCCAACGGCGAGTTAGGAGCCGAACCGGTCCATCCGACCCTCAATGTGTATCATATGCACACGCTCCAAAAGTGATCACCATCGTCTTACGCCGATCCATCTTCAGGACAAGAGTCAACCCAATGAGCTTGCAGGGCTTGTCAGCGACATCGTTTTACGTGCGTCCATCATCCCGTGTATGCAGCCGAGCCCTGCCGCACCATGCCGCCGAAACTCGCCTTATTCAATGCAGTAGATGCCACGCTGCTCCATCTTGGCCACCACGTGAGAAGCACATGGAGAATTGCGTCTAGCCACCGAAGCCATACACTTGCCCCTCCAGCCGATCCGTGACTACAACGATGACGCCCCCAATGGGGAACAACGCAGGAATGTTGTGATCATCCAATCTGGGACGCCCGAATCTAGGGTTTCCCCAGAGCACAGATGGAACGAGAATAGCCCCACAATGTCTCCAACGAGGTAAACCATGCCCACGCCCCCCCCATCGACGGTTTCGGTAGAGGCCGCATCCTCGCAGTCGTCACCAGTTGCTGGACCCCAGCTCCTCCTCGCCGTGGACCGTCATGCCCCACGGTGTGTCTGAACCGTCGCCGGGAGGCCGACGTGGAAGGCCAAAGCAGCGTGTCACCACCACCGCCCGGATCCATCCGCGCTGTCGAGATGGACCGTCGACAGCGGAGGCGGCCACATCGTTGTGCCACAACATCATGGCCACGCACATGTCGAGTCGGGACGCCCGCTCGAGATCCTCTGTAGATGCGACCCAAACCGCGGCGGAGGGATGCCCCGCCGCTGCCCTCCCCCCACCAGGGTGGCGGCAGCCTAACCCTAGATGGGTTTTCGGAAGAGATGGCTAAATTGAGGGATGGGTACTAGTACTTTGTTAAGGCCGGAAAAAACAAGGAAATGAAAACCTATATTTGCTATGAATCTGGAAAAGTCAAAAGTATCTAGGGAAAGGAAGAGGCAAGATTGATTGACGCATGAAGTTTCAGCGACTAGAAAAGCTGCACGGACATGTACGTATGAAACATTGGACATTATAATGTTAGGAACATGTTCAATTTTGGAGGCCTGACATATATGGCATGCTGATCTTTTAGCCCAAGAAAGGCACCACGGAGTCAAGATACTTATTTCAGGATTGAAAATGTTTGAGGATTGTTGCAAGTTGAAATCTCCCTGCGGGTGACAGCATATGTCTGTCGTGTCGCGCGTCTTTCAACAGAGTACCGCTGCATGCCTTCAAAGACCCCATCTCAACTAAAGTGTGTCTGTTGATTTCTATTTCCGGCAGGGCACGTCCTAAAAGTTTCTGACACTAGCATCTCAACTAAACCGGTCGGACCCCAGGACGCACGGTCGACACCCGGGATAATGGCTTATAATTTTAATCAATCAATTTGTACGAAAACACGTGAGAAACAACCCAAATACTTCATCGCGCATGTGAGCTCGTTCGACGAATCAAGCATAGCCTTCTCCGAACTGCCCGATCTCACGCGAATGGCCCAAAGTCGTAGGTGTGCGTTCGTCTTCAACCTCCAGCACCCATCGGTCGAGCCACAAATGTCGGCGCCCGGGTCGAACACGAGCAACAAACTTAACATTAGGGTTGTGGGACGGGGTCAGGTCTTTGTGTTGGGGGTGGTTCGCTGGTGTTGGAGAAGAGAAGGTTTGGGGTGGCTGGGGACCGGTGGAGCCGGCGTCACCGATTATTGAGAGATTCAAAGTATTTATGGTAGGTTATTGTGATTTATCCTTTTCTTTATCAGACGTGTCTAGACGACCGCACATGTAACCCTTGAGCGCCCATAAACCCTAACAGAGGAAGAAGAAAAAAGACAGCCAGAGGGGAAGAAGAACATGCCGCCCTCATTACTTCATTAGTCACTACTACATAACCGAACATCTCTTGTGGTTTCCTCTTCTATCAGGTAAACTGACCGATTTACCAGCAAAAGTGAAGGTTAAACCGATCGATCGTTTAACCATGCAACTCCGAGAATTAGTGCGGATCGACAATCTTCATATTCTTTAATGTCAACATTTTCTTGCTACCTTGATGGCCCTGATCGAGAGTGGGTTTTATGCACTGGGATAAGCACGCACCTTCATTTGAACCAATCAAAACACATATAAAACAGGTGAATTGTTTTCCCGTGCAGCTTGCACATGTACATATTATTGAGAGAAGATATTTTGATGGAGGGGTTGAGTTGATAGGGATTTGCGACCCCACATGTCTGCCAATAGATGTGGCGAGTAAATAACAATTGTACCAGTTTCAGTATTTAACTAAAATATAAGAACCGGCCTTTTCACGAAGTAGTATAGACGTGGCAAGTAAATAACGATTGACATCTATGAGTATGTCACAACTATTTTGGTGCTTTCGCTTATACTTCCAATACAAATGATCGCAAAAGAGAAACTATGTGTAGTGTTTTGTGTTTCTCGCCGATATTTGAACTAATAAAATATAGTACTACATCAAACAACAAGATAATTTTCAAATAATACACTGCTCATTTTGTTGATCAGAAAATGCAATTCGTAAAGTTTAATTACGCATGTGCGGCATGAACAAAACGTCCCCTTTCCCCCAATCAACTTGGCGTCAGGAAGTATTATAATAGCCAATAAATCACATCGAGTTCATTACATCCATGAGATGAACTTGATGAAAATGACAAGCGCGTTAACTTTGCATAACTATTGGTATGATCATAAGGTTAAGTTAATTGTACAAAAACTAGCAAAGTACTTCCTCCTCTCCTAAATAGTTGGGTTTATACTTTGATATCCCCTTTAATATGTATATTTCACTGTTAATATTATATGTATGTGCTATTAAAAAAATATGACACCGTTTATATTACTCAAACATTTTCATGACAATGTAGTGATATTGTTCCCATCTTAATTACCAATCTAATTCAATGGTGTATGTATCTATATATCTAGGCAAAGTTATAGTTTGACTGCGGGCTTTCCAAGAGGCCATGACCTTACAAACCGAGGTACTATTTCACTAAATCATGCAGAGACTATAAAAATGGTGATATACACAAGGTACTTTTGGCATTTTTTCTTAATTTTGGCGACAAGTTTGAGAAGCGGTATTATCATCATATGCAATAGCAAGATGACAGCAAGAATACCGAAGACAGTCTGCACTTAATCATTAAGCAGTGCTAGCAAACAAAAAATATAACGCCGTGAGAACAAATTAAAGAAAAGTTATATTCAAGTTCATGTGCGAAAGGGACATGCATGCACGCCCATACGGGCCATACCTGAAGCGTGAAGGGTCCTCCCTATCGATGGCCCTGGCCTTGCGCGCCACCGCCTCGGGGTCCGTGTGGAGGATCAGGTACTCCAGCTCGCCGACGTCGCCGTGGGACCCTATGCTCCGGCTTCCGTAGCCCAGAGGGTCCGGCGGCCCGGCCGCCTGCTTCTCCGGTGCCGGCTGGGCGAAGAACGCCGTGCTGGCCGCGTCCAACCGGGCGGCCGTCTGCGGCGGCACGCCGTGGTTGACCGCCTTGAAGAAGCCGCGCTCCGCGAACGCCTCCACCATCTGGCGCGACAGCTCCGCGCGGCCCGCCGGCGCGGACATGTCGACCGTCGGAATGCCGAGGGAGAGCGCGGAGGGCGTCATGTCCCGGCACGCCGGCGCTGCGGAGGGCACCACCATGCCGTGCGTGCGTCTTGGCTCGTGCAACCAGCTGATCGATCTTGCAGCACTGGTTCTGGAGTGTGTGCGTGTTGCTGTGCAAACTCTTTCAATGGCGGGTGAGAGCCTGAGAGGTGGTGTGTGGGCTGTGGCATATATATGGAGCTGTGGAGATTCCTATTGCGTTGCTGACACTTGGTTCTGCTTTTGGCCTGTTGTCTTTGCTCTCATTAACCCGGCTTAACTGTGTGATTAAAACCACTTGGATTATCCCTCTCTAAACTGCAGGCCGTTATCTATTTTTTGTTCCATGGGTTTGTGCCTGCGTAGACCCGGTGGTTGCAGTGAGAGATCTTCTGCGCTTATTTGTTCTCAACTACTTCCTCTGTTTCACAATGTAAGCTAAAAAAGGTTACATTATAAAACAGAGGAAGTTGCTAGGAACACAATCCGTCCGAATACTTAGATCTGACGGCTTAACAAATACCTGACACTTTTCATCTTTTTTTGTGGTATTGGTATCAGGTGATCGCCATAGGCGGCCTATCGTGACATTGCAACAAAGATCTTCCTCGCAAGTTTGGGCGGCAAACATTGCGGACTTCGTTTGCTGGTGCTTTTTGTGTAACGGGTCTCGAGTTCACTAGTACAAAAACATGCACAACATACCCGTCAGTAGTAATCTCAATGGAGGCTATTCTAGAAAAAATGGCGACCTGATGAGCGAGGTAGCTCACCCGATGATAAGATGAAGCATGGGCGAATCTATTCCTGGTGGCAACCAACAACTCCCTTGTTGAAAGTGTTGTCTGCATATTGCTCGATTCTATGACGATACCTAGCCTTGCTGCTTGGATTCAGCGACAACATCATTCGTGCTCTGTTTCCTTATATTGGAGGCGTTGTTCATGTTTTGCTGTAGCGGGTTGTTCGCCTCACCTTCACCTGTCCATGTCAATTTATTTTCTTTTATGACAATTTAGGATGCGTGCATTCTCGGCATCAAAGTATATTTGAGTTGAGCATGGAAGACGAATATATCAATTTAGTGAGCCTAATGAGTAATGATTAAGTGCAAATAATAAATCGGCAGAAAAGGCAACTGCTCTTTTTTGAATGACCCTATTTTGAGAATCAACTAACCGACAATCCATAGCCTACATTAGAGAGCAAAGCGCTAATGGTGCGCCAAGAGCATGCGGAAGGGGAAGGAGAAAGAGCGGATAGATGCATTAATCAAGGGGTCGGAATCTCCTAACTTTATTGTTCTTTTCAGTTTTCTGTTAGGTTATACGAACCCTTTTGCTATTGATTCGTACAATATTTATTAATTTTAACATAATAGATATAAGCGGGTCAATCAAGTATCTAAATTGGCATGATTCCAAGATGTAGAATCCATGTTGACATGGGTACCAATCCCCTTCTGCTACTTGCACGAGCTCCCAATCCACCCGTAGTTATAACTGGATGTGGTTTTATATTAATTAGTGGTGGAGTATTGTCATTCTAAGACGTAAATCTTCAGTTTGAATCTAATAACATGTCTTTCTACTAGAATTTACTCACCTTTCTTTATTTTTGAAACTTTCTCTATTTTTTAATGACTAAGTGCAGGATGCATTCATATTCTTTCCATTCTTCAAGAACTGCTTATCTTGATGATATTTTCATAGCAATAAGCCATGTTTGAAGGGATTGATATATGGACCACATGGAAATTCTACCCGAAGCAGGAGATTCAAAAGAGGGAATCTCCAGGAGGAACCCCAGACTTTCGAAGTGCCCCACCACCATGCGTGGGACTTTATTAAATAAATAAGTTGTATTTTTGGAAACACAATCCATATTCATTTGTCAAGTGGAAACTGCCCCTCTTACCATCCATATTCATTGTTAATGATACACATACTAATGCAAATTAACTCATAACAAATATATGGTTGATTCAGTCAAAAGGGTATATCCTAAAACCTTAATGCAGAACTCAGGTTAGACAAACTTAATTTTATTTGAGACATGACAAATTAAACTTAATTAGGATAAGCCTCCTGAAAATGAACTTTATGGAATTAAAGTGTGAAAGTTGGACGGGAAAGTTAACCACTGCGGAAAAAATTCACTCACAATCTTGATCATGTCCGCGTTAGATGGAAAATCTTTATGATGACAAATTAAAAAAAAACTAATCGAGACAATGTCCACACTTATATTTGGCTGTTGATTTTGCTTATCAGGTATATTCTCGTTTCCCGCCAATTATATACTAGCTCCGTCCCAAAAAGTATGTCATTTCTTTGTCTAAATTTGAATGTATATAACTACGTCCCAAAAAGGATGTCATTTTTTGATCTAAATTTGAATGTGTACAAAGAAATAATATTCTTTTTGGAACGGAGGGAGTAACATACATAGAGGGGTGGCATAGATAAAGAATCATTCATTGGTTGGATTTTTCAAGAATACAATCCAAATAGCACACAGTTCCGGTCTTCATCAGGCTTATGTTGTAGTACTCGTGAAAGTGGTGACACAGATAATGATGCAGCGGATCCAAGACTACGGTGGGTGAAGAAGAGGTCCGTTCCAGCTGCTCCTTGCATTGCCGTCCTGAATTAGTTTAGTCTTTGTTTATCTGGCCGGAGCATGGTGACAGGTTATTGGCAGATCGAGCCAAAAGCATCGGTATTTTCATAGCCCGAATAGGGGGAGAGTCAGTGTCTCTTCTCCGTTCAAGAACGTGCACCGTCCACAAACGGCAACTTTTCTCTCCTCTGGTCCACCACGATCCGTTGTATGAGACTTTCATTAGTGTAAGACAATTGCATCCGCCCATAACTCCTTTTTTATTTTCAAGAGTTCTATTGCGAGAGTCTTCCATGTCGCTTTACATTTAGACTCGTTACCATCGACGTACCGCGCCGGTGTTTTTTTTGTAAGTTTGGTTTTAAAAAATGTGTACATTCTTTTACCGTAAGGTTCGTAGTATCCTTGTGAAGTTACTGCCACGAAAATTTTGGCCTTAGTGTTTATTTGTTTACTAACTCTTAATAATAAAATGAAATGGCGATATGAATGGATTGAAGCGGAGAACATGGGCTTTCTCTTAAAAAAAGTTCCATTGCACCTTGAATATTTTTATTTGAAGAAATAGTTATCATGGTAGATGATACATGATCATCGGTTGGGGGCAATTCAAGATGGCAATATTCCCCGTGGGGACGGGTACCCGTGGGCAGTGGCGGAGCCAGGAATTGAACTGAGCCGGGTCGAACAAATAAGCTCTAAAAAAAATTAGGGGCAGAAAAGCAAGTGTATTCAACACAAATAAGGTTCAAACTGATTCAATTTCATATTTCATCAAGCACAACTACAAACTGACTACAAAGAATAAAATAGTGCTACATTTTGATAAGATAGTATCATACCATTAAGTTCAATCCATGTTGGCAAGACGAAACTGTCGAGGAAGATGACCTCTACGCTCACTGTAGGAATGGAAACGTAGCATAATCTTCTTGTCATAAACTTTTGCAAATATCTCTTTCTCAACATAGCAAATCATCAAATCATTGAGCCAATCATCCCCTATCTTGTTTCGAAGATCTGACTTTATAATATTCATGGCCGAGAAAACTCTCTCAACTGATGATGTTGCTACAGGTAATGTCAACGCAAGTGTAATAAGGTGATAGACCAATGGAAATGTCAAATGCTGTCTCTTCTGAACCAATTCTCATTTATCACATCAGCTACATCCTTACATCTTGCACCATACCAATCCAACATCTCACGGAAATTGCCCTTGTTCATGGAAGTGCTAGACTCGTCATGCCCACGAAAAGCTAGACCTTGTTCAAGTAGAAATCTGACAACACCCACAATAGCCCTCAAACGAATCTCATAATCAATATGTGATTTTTCATCATGAGAAACAATAGCATATGCCACACTTTGCTTTTTATTTGCGAAATCTTCACAACTATTTCTTGCATTGTTGTGAATGCTATTTGGTCCACCTACATGAGAATTGAAATTTTCCGATGCTTTCTTCCAATTTCTAAACCCCGTCTTTGTGAAAGCATCATATCCAAAGTGTGAGCTTGAAGACTTGAAAAGAAAACAATGAAAACAATATGCAGCATCCTTCTCCACACTATACTCTAACCAATCATAGGTGCTATACCATGCATCTAGAAATGACCGCCAATCTGGACCAAATTTTCTTTTGGGAAAATTATGTCCAATCAAACGAGTACGGCCTCTCGACAAATATGCCCATCTCATTTTATCTCTAATTTCAGGGGTACCATATTCATCAATTGGTCTCCGAACTCCAGGGTCGGCAACAACATTAGCCAGATCAAAGATTTCTGGAATATTTGCCTACAACATTGAAAACAAAAATAAACATTTGCCTACACACTGCTAATTGCTAGACAAATAGACATCAAAATTAAAGATAAAGGGGAAAAATCAACCTCTAGGCGTGCCCTCTTCCGTGCTGCCTCTTCTTGTTCAACCAATAGCGCTGCCTGGGCAGTCTCCTCTTCTTTTATTGCCTTCTCTTCTTCAAGCCAGACAGCCTCCTCGTCGGAATCCATCGAAGCTAGCTACTTTTGGCAAAGAAGCGTAGCCGTCCGACTTGTTTTTGGTAAAGTAGAGTTACTGTCAGTACGCATCGGCAAACTGCGGGGCGCGGCGAGCTGCGGGGCGCGGCGAGCTGCGGGGCGCGGGCCCCGGGTGCGGCGAGGTGCGGCAAGGCGAGCTGCGGCCTGCGGGGAGCGGCGAGCTGCAGGGGCACGGCGAGCTGCGGCCGGCAGAAGCAGTGGACGCGGCCTCGCGGGATTGGGATTGGCCGGGTAGGGTTTGTCTGGGATGTGTATACGGTATACCGATTGGGGCTGACTATACCTAATTTTTTTTGTCGCCAAAATTGAGCCGGGTCGATCGACCCTCCTCGACCCCCTGCTGGCTCCGCCACTGCCCGCGGGGATTTACCCGTCATGGAGCGGGGATGGGGGACAAATTCTCCCCATGGGTATAGTCTGGCGGGTACCCATTAGCCTCGCGGGGCGGGGATGGGGATGAAATCCTCCCCGTGGGGACTCCATGGATACCCGACAAACTGTAAAATATATACTACATATGCATAATAAATAGATTAAAACCTAGATAATCCACATAATTATTTTCTCCACCTTTCTTAGCAACCATGTCCTCTCTAATCACACCTCTCTTAATCAGTGTTAACATCCCATGGATACCAGACGGGTAACCGTTACCCATTATTAACGGGGATGGGGATCATTTTGTCCCCGCAAAGCTTTATGGGGATGACGGGTATGGGGATTGGCGGGGATCGGGGCGGGGATGGTGGAGTCATCCCCGGTCATCCCCGTACCCGTTGCCACCCTGAGGGGCAATCCTGTGATCCATGCGAGGAGATGCTATTACGGAGAATATGCATCTAATTTATTTTTATGGCGGTATACATCTAAACTTCAGTCCAAACTATCATAGTCAAACAAAGATGGCCGTTTCACGCCCTGACACTTCCCACTCAGTTGCACTAGGTTTAGCTACTTCCCGGAGAATAACACTAGATTTATCTACAACAATTTGGCACTAAGCTATGAGTGCTTCTCGGGGGAAAACCCTAGGTCTAGATCTCTCGGATCGGACGAAGTGCAAGTTCGGCGTCGTTCTCCCTCTTGGGGGCATCGTTTGGAGCAGCTGCTAGTTGGAGGGATCGAGTGGCATTACATTTATGGCGTCGAGGACAGCGGGTCTCGGTGACATAGAGCAGTGAGGCCTCGACGGCGGAAGCATGATAATGGACGTGCGCAGGGCGGTGACTTTGTCTGGCGTCATGGCAGTCTCGATGGCTGGGCTGACATGGTCAATGTGTTGATCTCTCCTGAAGAGATGTGTTAGCGAAAGATGGTAGCGGCGACTTCTGGAGCGTGCTCATAGTCATATGGTGCGTGTTGAGAGTCTGTTGGGCCGGTTTATGCTTCCGAATAGTCGTTGGGTAGCTTGGTGAGGCCTCCACAACACCTTATCAAGCTTGTATGTGTTGCAATAGTTGTCACAAAAAAGATGGCTTCAGGGTGATAGATGAATTTATTAGAAGATGATGATATGGCAGTTGCAAACGCCGTGAAACCTACATGCATATGCATGCATCCATGCACACTTCATTGACTCACGATTAATCTCTTCCATACACACACAATAGCTTCATGCTCGTGATGCTTTTCCCACCAATGAAACGCTACCGAGGCAGGTCGTCGTGATCCAGCCGCCGCTTTTCGTCGACCGCATCGGTCAACATGAGGGGATGACGGCTTCATTTGGAGATGCCTCTCTCGAACTCTTCCACACATCACTGCAGCTATAGGAGCAGAGCAGCAAGAGAATCAAGAAGAGGGAGCACCAGATCCAGCCGATGAAGTCCGGTGACCTACTCCAAGACGCCACAACGGGACTAAGTCTAAGCCTAATATACACACTACGGTGACCGGCGTCTCTCCTCCACCATCTCCGAGCGGTGGAGACGCCGGAGAGGGCTTCAGATAGACATGGGGCGGAGGCGAAAGCTCTCAAGCGGTGGGGAGGAGGAGAGAGAAGAAAAACGGAGAAATGAAAGCCCCTGCGCCTCTTCTAATTAGGAGAACCACTTGGAAACAACGTTGACCTTTGTACTATACAACTACAACTACTGATCATTTGTTATCTATGTTCGTTTCAAATATTTAATTGGGGATGATTCAACGTCGTCTTGAGGCCCTCGACTACCTGGACATGCAAATTTGCACTGACGCCTTGTTTTCTGAGAGACACAGCTAGACGTTGGAACAACTGTTCAGCGAGTACACTCGGACATATATGTTAACTCATGGCTCGAACATATATACCTCTTACGAAATACAAGATTGGAATCGGCGAAGAAACCAAAAGAGTATATTCCACATTTTACTCTCAATTGTTATTTTGTGACTGCTTCTATCGTACTAAAATATTTTCCAAATTCCACATGGCAGATGTCAAGTCAACGTGGTCAAAGGAATCAACAAATCAAGGAAAAATCAAGATTTAATAGGGAAAATTAAAGGATAAATACCAAGGGGAAAAAATGGACTGGCTTGAGATTGCTAAGCCATCGTGGAGCAAGCCTCTACTTGCCTTACTTATAGATATAGACATATAGTCTTGGTCAATTGTTAAGAAGTTTTAACCTATGTAGATACCCCCCCCCCCCCCCCCCCCCCCCCAATGACCATGTACTTTCTCTATCTCATGAATGAGAGTCGCATTTGGGAGAACGCTAGAGGACCAAGTTGCTGACCCGGAGTTTTAAACGAGATATTGTGGATTTCGAAAGCCGCCATAGATTTTCAAAAAACAATTATGTACATGAAAAATGTTCATGCGTGTGGAAACATTGTTTGTGGGGTTCAAAAAAAAATTTGTGATCCAATAATATGTCCATCAATTTCTACAAAATGTGTTCACCAAAATCAGAAAATATTCACGAGGTTCTGAAAATCATTTTTTCCGGTTACACTAGTTTTATATTTTGAAAAGAAACCTAGTACTCCCTCGGTTCACGATTATAAAATCTTTTAGCTTTTTCTAAACATGTATATCTAGGCGTGTTTCAGTGTGTAGGTTCTTCAGTCATTTGACTTTTATATAGTTCACATTGAAATATCTAAAACATCTTATAATCTTATAATTGTGAACGAAAAGTGAGTATTTTATTTATTTATTATTATTTCTAAAGAATTAAGAAAATGAATAAAAAACAGATGTTAATGGTTGGCGACAGTGCAGTTCCTGCCGCTAAGAGCGGTGAATAGGACCTCCCACCTCACCTTCAATGTGGGTGAATCGTTTAGACCTGATTATCTTAAGCCTGTTGACATTACCTACGAAGTTTGCAAGTAGTAGGTGGTGCACTTAGCCTCTTCGCTCGTTCTCTCTCTTCTAGCTACAATACCCTTGAGAGTATTTTCTCATCTATTGGGCCTCTCCAATGCTTCTCTCGGTGGCGTGATCGTGGAGGGAGCTAGGAGGTGGAGTCGGAGTTCATGGTGTGTATAGTAGATGTAGGCCTGGTAGCATTAGTTGTTTTTCCTTTCGACTTGGAGTTATGCCGGTTTGCAGGCTGCTCTGGGTGGGTTCCAACATCGTCGGTGGAGTTGGGTGGCTCCGGGTTTGCAGTCATCCATGGAGGACATTGTCTAGGCTCGGATCTAGCCAGATCCAGTTAAAGTTGTTGGGTTCGATCTCCTCTTCCTCTTCAGTTCTTTTGTGTGGTTCATCCTTCTGGGTGACCGTGGCGGCGAGGAGAAAGAGCTGAGTGGCCTGGAGATCTGCGAGTTTGGAGGAGATTCCAGTTCGCTAAAGCTACAACTTGGAGAAAATTACGTGGTGGCCGATGATTGCTGCCATGATATTTGGCCTACATGGTGGCCAGTTCAACCTCTGATGTGGAGGTTCTTCCTTGAAGGCTGAAGCTTCGTCAGCATTCAAAGGTGTTCCTGCCCCAAGTGGTTGTGTCCCCGACGACAAAGAGAGCAGCAGACGATGGAGCACTAGTCGCAGCGGAGAAGGTCAAGAAGGTCATGTTTGCAAACCTCTTTAACCGCCCAGAATTAATGCGGTGTCTTTGGGATCCTTCGGAAAGAAAACTGGAAAATGGACAGGCTCTCTATTCGGTGAATAACCATCAAAGTCGTGCAATGCAGGTGAACTATATCAAAAACACTGCGTTGAAAAAGTTAGAAGAAAAAAAAACCGTGCCATCGATCTCATCATATATTGTACGAAAAATCTATGTTCCTCCTACTTTACTCGATGGATTCTCGTGACGGTGTCAGCGTTTAGTCAGTCAAGGCAAGGCAAGCTGCCAAAAGCAGCACAGATATACGCCAAGGATGCACAGACACACGCCGGCAGAAGATGCCCTCGGCAAGGCTGCGGCGCGCGGCCGGCACAGCAAATAAAAATCGTTATCCTTCTTCGCTCACATGCAGCCACCTCCACCTCCAACTCCTCCTCCGTGTGAGCCTTCCTTATGGTTATGGGTGTGACCTTTCCTTTCACATGATCTCACTCTCTTTGCATGCTACCCGGAGTGGAGTCTCACTCTCGCGTTTGCACATTCGCATGGCCACAGCAGCAGCGAGATGGCTTCTTCCCCAGCCCCAACACAAGCAGCAGCAGCAGCAGCTCATCCTTGCTCTCCTTCTCCTCGTCTTCGCCTCCCAGAGCTTGCGCTGCTACTCGGCGTCGGCTGGTTACAGTGAGCAGGAGCGTGATAGGGTGGCATTCCTCCCCGGCCAGCCAAAGAGCCCGCAGGTCTCTCACTTCTCCGGCCACATCACCGTGAACGAGAGGAATGGGAGGGCGCTCTTCTACTGGTTCTTTCAGGCCCAGGAACAGCCCGCACGGAAGCCTCTTCTGCTCTGGCTCAATGGAGGTTCTTGCTTAATTACCTCCTTCACATTTTCATCTTCTTTTCTTCACTTCACTTGTTTCAGGAAAGAAAAGGTTTTGTAGAAAGGATCTCGTGTGCTCTTGCAGTTTTTCCCTTGCTACTTGGGGTGCATTATATCTGTTCTTCAAGGTAAATGTAACATTTTTGGTGTATGTATTGTAGGACCCGGTTGCTCATCGGTTGGATATGGAGCTGCTTCTGAGCTAGGACCTCTCAGGGTTAGCAGATTCGCAGCTGGGCTTGAGTTCAATGAGTTTGCATGGAACAAAGGTGCGACCATTAGTTAGCTGCACATGTGTTGATATATTATGATTATTGCAGAGTAAAAGAAACATCTGTATTGCTCTTGCCAGAGGCCAACTTGCTCTTCTTGGAGTCTCCTGTTGGCGTTGGCTTCTCCTACACAAACACATCCTCTGACCTCACCAGACTCAATGATGATTTTGTAGGTAATTTAGTAGTATTACTTTTGGGAAGTACAGTATATGCTTGTTTCATAGCTGTGGGAAACGCTTTTGATATGCTTGTGGCATCGACTTCTTTTCTTTTCTGTATAGCCGAGGATGCATATAATTTCCTGGTTAACTGGTTCAAGAGGTTTCCGCAGTACAGGGACAGGGAATTCTATATCTCAGGAGAGAGCTATGCAGGTAAACGTTTACATGAACAAAACCTTGGTTTTCTAGTGTTTTAGTGGCATGGCTCTAAACATTGGCTCTGATATTCCTGATGTGTCCCAATTGTCATACTAGACTTGTCTGATATTGCAGACATGATGGAGCAAAAGATGCCCTGCAATTCCTTTTCCTCTGGACATGACTCAAGAACAAATTTAATTTTGGTGCAGGTCATTATGTGCCACAGCTTGCTGAGCTTGTGTATGAGAGGAATAAAGACAGGAAGGCCAGCACATACATCAACTTTAAAGGGTTCATTGTGAGAATATATATATATATATATCTTTTGACAGCTTAATTTGTGTGTACTGCTTGTTTTGCCCTATTCGTTGTTGTTTTGAATATGGGATGATAACATATTGATTTGATAGAAGAAAAAACTGCTGCTATTTAATGCGATGCTACGTGAGGCTTTTGTGTATTCGCGGGAGAAAAAACTGTCATTTATTTGTATAAATGTGCTAAGTTTTCGTAGAATTCTGCAGTATCATAACATTCAGATTGCGCCAAATGTAGGTTGGCAATCCAATAACTGATGATTACTACGACTCGAAGGGACTGGCTGAATATGCTTGGAGCCACGCAGTTGTATCTGATGAACTTTACGATCAAATAAAAAAGGTTTGCGATTTTAGAGCCTCAAACTGGTCCGATGATTGCGACAAAGCCATGAATACCATCTTCAGACAGTACCAGGAGATCGACATCTACAACATTTATGCACCCAAGTGCAATCTTAAGCAAACATCAGTTTCATCTGCCTCTGATGAAGCACTCAAATATAGTGATCATGTAAGGGAGAGATAGTTCAAATTAGAGCTTCTGCCTCCGAATTTCCAAGGCTTTTAATTTCTTTGGCATGGTAGGAACCATTCAGGAGGAGGATTAGGATGTTTTCGGGATACGATGAGTGCTACTCATCGTATGCTCAGGAGTACTTCAATAAGGCAGATGTCCAAAGAGCATTACATTCAAATCTTAATGGGATGCGTCCTGGGAAATGGCAAGTTTGCAGGTGATTTCTGTAATCTTTTCATTTTTACCTATGAAGTTCGAATCTATTAGCTACAACTCTGCACTGCACTATATCATGTAGGACATTGTTCAATATATGAAAATTGCAATACATAGTTATTATGTGATTCTACTTTGTGTCATTAAAATTTTCCCCAAACTAATGTCAAAATGGACGGCCACCGAGTAAAAAATTTAGGCAATGTTCCAAAGCAATCATTTTACAGTTTGGAGAAGAACTCCCGCATATAAATATGAATTTGAGTTCTTTAATTTTTCATGTACCATGCAGCGACTCCATTCTGAGGTCGTACAACTTTTCGGTACTTTCCGTTCTACCAATCTACTCCAAGCTCATCAAAGCAGGACTGAGAGTCTGGCTCTACAGGTGTATTTCTGCACCTTGTGCCCTAACACCATTTTCCAGTTCTCATGTGCATTCCAAGCAGACCTGATTTGTTACTAATCTAAGAACAGATATTTCCTCTCATAAGACTTGCTGTAACCTATGTTTTTCTTCTCTAATACCTTAAACCTATTAGAAATTTAGAATAGATGTCTTCTCATTTGAATCTTACAATTTTGTGCATGCAGTGGAGATGCAGATGGCAGGGTCCCCGTGATTGGATCGCGGTATTGTGTGGAAGCACTGGGCTTGCCTATCAAGACACAGTGGCAACCGTGGTACCTAAACCAACAGGTCTGAAATTCTGAACTATCAGCTCAATTCTGGAGCTACTATGTTACCCCTAGTTAGGTTAGTTTCTGAACGCAATCTAGATCCCAGTGGCGCTGATAAGGGGGCTAATTGCAATGTAGGTTGCTGGAAGATTTGTGGAGTACCATGGTATGACCATGGTGACAATCAGAGGGGCTGGCCATTTGGTACCCCTCAATAAGCCCGCAGAAGGGCTCACGCTGATCGACACATTCCTTCTTGGTAAACAGCTTCCAACACACAGATGACGGTTAAATTTGAGGATAAGGTAAAGGCTACTTATGACCCTAAAGAGTTCAAGGAGAGCTTATGTGGTTAAATGACACATAGTTTCTTGAAAGATGGAACATTCTGAAATTGGGGGTGATCCTTTTTCAAGGATGACATCTGTTTAATTTTATTTGTTTATTGCTGATGTCCCTTTTAAATCGGATTGGTATGTTTTCATTGAGCATCTCGACAGGGCATTGATTAAATTGTGCTAACGGTAAACAAATGATAAACTAATCGTTGTTGACAATCAAGGTTTAAATATGTCTCTTCAAAAGTAAGAATAAAACATAGACAGATCTACGGAATTACCATGCAAGGTCATCCCCGTTAGTTCAAATATATAACTTGAACCACTTGCCAAACACAGGTGATGGGTATATGGCACTCTTAAGAGTACAATAACTGTCTGTATGCGGCTCTAAAAGTTTACATTAGCCAATTCATCTTATGCCATTTTTGGGAGGGAAGAAAAACCTAGCCCCGCATCGCCTCGCCCAGGCGACACGGGCGGCGACCACCTCCCATTTTTGTGTTGGGATAAAGGAGGGAACTGTCTGCGTGTCCTTCACCTGCATAGCTCTCTCCTGAGATGTACAGTTCATGGTTCTGGTACTGAGGAAACCTCTTGAGCCAATTCATCAATAAGGTGTAGGTATCCCCAGTTGCATCAACTGAAAAGGTGGTTAACAAACACAGAAAAGTTCCACACTTCCTAGCCAGTAAAGGTTACAAGAAAAAGATCAAAACCAACGACATGATCGTCTAATTTATCCAGATCAGAGGATGTATTTGTGTAAGAAAAACTAACTCCAACAGGAGACTCGAAGAACAGCAAATTGGCCTCTGACCAAAAAAACACCCATGAAACAAAAGAGTAACAGTCAATTTCTGACATTACAATGAGTATTGTGTTAATTAAATTGTAAAATAATTATGAACATATGCCACAAATACCTAATAAAGGCAAAGACCAACAAAATAATAAGCATGCTTGAGTGGCAAATGCATTTAAGAGTGGCAAATTGGCCTCTGGTGAAGTACAAAAATCAAAGGAACATGATTTCACTTAGGCGTCCAAATAACACAGTTAGTAGATAAAGAATGAAACTGCCATACCTTTACTCCATGCAACTTGTTGAACTCCAAACCTGTTCCATTTCCACTGATGAGGAGAGGCCCCAGCTCAGAAGCTGCTACGTATCCCACAGACGAGCATCCAGGACCTGAAGAAGGAAATGGATTAAGCAAATAAAATGACGGAGAAACAAATCACCCCGGTATAAGGAGGACAACAAACTTGTCCCCCATACTAATCAAGTGCTCTGATATCAAGACGAGAAGAAATCCTATATCTAGTACATCGTTGATCATGGATCATGACCATCAAAGATACCGTAGGTCCAACACTAAAGATAGCAAGGTACAAAAAGACAACTTGGAAGAATAACTATGCAATCGCCTACTGCCCATCATCACTAATTCCGGGTGGTAAAGATGGTCAATCGAAACAAGTATCTACTGCACAACAAACAAGTTTAACAACTTCCATTGAGCCAGAGCAGGAGAGGCTTCTACGAGGGCAGTTTCTGAGCCTCAAAGAACCGGTAGAAGAGCGTCCGGCCGCTGTGCTGGTCGACAGTGAAGTAATGAGACCTCTGGGCTCCTTGGCTGGTCATCGAGGAAGGACACCCTATCAGCTTGCTGCTCATCCTGTGTTGTGACTATCTGTAGCAATGAAAGGGAAGCCAAGAAAACGGAGTTGATGGTGCTTATGGATTGGAGCCTTGTTGAAGAAGAGGCCATGGGATCTGTGAACATGCATCATCATCAGCTAAAGAAGTTCAACTTCAATGGTAGTTTCGTTAAATTATGAGATGTCCGTAGAAATCTCACCAAGGGAAGTTCCTAAGTTCGACTAATCAACAAATATTATGAGATGTCCTAAGTTCGACTAATCAACAAATATTATGAGATGTCCGTAGAAATCTCACCAAGGGAAGTTCCTAAGTTCGACTAATCAACAAATATTACATCCGCCACCTTCTCTACTTAGCACATGAATGGAATAATTCGAAATTCAATCAAGACAGAAAATAATATCATTTCATCCACCACATTCTCTACTTAGCACCTGAATGGTATAATTCAAAATTCAATCAAGACAGAAAATATTATCATGCAACAAGATTAAGAAAAAAACATCCACATTTCACAGAACTGAATTAGAAGCTACACAAGCATAAAACAAGCCCCGTTCTAATATGCGCATACAGATGTTCCCGGAGGCTGTTAATCAACATCAGCAGTATGCACTAACAACTAGCATTGGGTAGACTCTTCAAGTTTGAGCTGCTACACCCACCACAGATGTCCTAAAGCTACAAGCATTTACCAGCAATCTTCTCCAAGCAGATTACTTTCCTTAGCCCTCAGCAGAAGATCGGCCAAAGTCACTTTTACTATCGCTTCGAGGGAGGCCTCACATCAGCATCATCACCATCGTCATCACCATCATCATCGTCTTCATCATCATCCTCCCCACCAGACCTCTTCCTCTTGGATGAGGATTGCGCCTTGACAGAATCCTCACCATCTTCAGCATCATCATCCTCATCTATCTCATCATCTTCCGCACCATCACCATTTTCTTCAGGCTCAAAATCACTGGAATGCTCTTCATCTTCAGCACGTCCAAGCGGCTGCACCAGATACTCAGTTCCCAGCTCCTCCTATAAAGCAACAGATAGAGTTAGTCACAAGAGTAATCTGATTGTTGACAACAGATCTTCGTATGCTAGTTGTATACTGATATACAAAGGTTTTCTTTTCTAGTTAAAAGAACATCCAAATTCAAATGTTTGCTTGGGATCAGACTGACGTGCAATTTCTCATCATTCTGAGTAATCCATTAAGGATCATCTGAGATGCATTAATCGTCATTTCCCAAACGAAAATAAACACATATTTTTTAATGAGTTTAGAAACATGCTGTGGGATCAGACTGACGTGCAATTTCTCATCATTCTGAGTAATCCATTAAGGACCATCTGAGATGCTTTAATCATCATTTCCCAAAAGAAAATAAACACATATTTTTAAATGAGTTTAGAAACATGCTATGGGATCAGACTGACGTGCAATTTTTCATCATTCTGTAAAAAGAAGTCCATTAAGGACATCTGAGATGAATTAATCGTCATTTCCCAAATGAAGGTTTAACCAACTAACACATACAAGGCAAAATAAGTAAACATAGCATGTGTATAAGGGCAGTAAAAATTGGGAAAAATATATGTATCCAGTGCAGCAATGCTCATGCAATCTTCACATATTTTAAAAGAAAAATAAAAAAGAGAAATAATATATGTAATCCAGTGCAGCAATGCTCATGCAATCTTCACATATTTTAAAAGAAAAATAAAAAAAGAGAAATGAACGAAGTGTTCCTACTAGTGATTCGGATCAGATAGGCAAATCAGTTATATTTCAGCACAGGACAAGCTCTAGGCTCATCCTCAGAAACAGCCTCTGATATTCATCATATCCACGAAAATATTAAAAAAAAATAAAGAGAAAAGGCAGTGTTTCACTAGTGCTTTGGATCAGATAGGCAAATCAGTTATTTTGCAGCATTGGGCAAGGTCTAGACTCATCCTCAGAAACAGCCTCTGGTATTCTTCGTCTCCGTTGGAAAATATAATAAATTGAGGGAAAAAAGGTGTTTCATTAGTGCTTTGGATCAAATAGGCAAATCAGTTATTTTGCAGCATGGGGTGAGCTCTAGGCTCGTCCTCAGAAACAGCCTCTTGTATTCATCATCTCCGTTGGAAAATATAAAAAAAATTGAGGGAAAAAGGTGTTTAATTAGTGTTTTGGATCAGATAGGCAAATCAGTTATTTTGCAGCATGGGGCGAGCTCTAGACTCGTCCTCAGAAACAGCCTCTGATATTCATCATCTCCGTCAGAAAATACAAAAAATAGAGAGAAAAGACCAAGTGCTTCACTAGTGGTTTGGATCAGATAGGCAAATCAGTTATTTTGCAGCATGGGGCGAGCTCTAGGCTCGTCCTCAGAAACAGCCTCTGAAAATCATCATCTCCAAAAACAAACCAACAGGGCCTTAGATAAACAAATTTCCAATCCGCCTGTTCTAGATCAAATTCTTCACGGATCCAAGGGGTTCATGGGGCAGAGTGGGAAATAATTAGATTCTACTCAGATCTCAGAGTAATGATACAGACAACGTATTAGAAATACATCACACGAGTAGATTACGTGATGTTGTGCAAATCCAAGCATCATGTAGGTCATAACCAGATCTACAAGTACATATTTTTTTCCTTTTAAAAACAATTTACAATAAATATAGATATAGCAAATTAAAAAGAGCTCATGACTATTCTTGGAAAAGAGATGGAACTGAGATCTGATGGGCTACACTACAGACCACACAACGGTGCAGGGTAGGTAGATAAGCCCATTTATTGTCGGTTACCACACCAGTGAAAAGACTGTGAAAGGGTAAACGGTATTGCAGAGTACAATCAGCCAAGATCTAAAACAGCACAGAAGCAGAAAATTTGCGTACTGAGAAAAAAATCAGAATCCTTAATTTTCCAGATCTAGCAGACTAACGACCAAAAGGCAGCCTGATCTACCCACGTTTTCCAGATCCGCAAGCATTAAAACGTCACGTAAACGGAAATAAACTATATATGTCCGAATCTCCCATGGGCTTGAGAAATCGGATTTCTGTTGAGGAAATAGAGAAAGAAAATTCGACTTTAGGGGAGATATATGTTTGGACAAACGTAACCGCAAGTACTGAGATCTAATACCACCGAACGATTAAGTGGAAAATTTAACAAGAACACATACTTGATATAGACGTGACAAAAACGAAATTAGTAGAGATTTGTACCTCGGGTTCCTCTTCCCCCTCAACTTCATCGTCCTCCTCCTCGTCTTCATCGTCGTCGTCGTCGTCGTCGTCATCATCGTCACCGCCGTCCTCTTCATCGCCGCCTTCCTCTTCCTCCTCGTCGGAGATGTCCACCACCTGCTGCCCCGCCGACCCCTTCTCCTCCCCGTCAACCTCGTCGTCATCTTCCTCATCCCCATCGTCGTCGGCGTCCTCGTCATCGTCGTCCTCACCGTCAACCGCCTGCTCCTCCTCATCTCCCTCATCTTCCTCCTCACCCTCCTCGTCAACATCTACCACATCTTCCGCCGCCGCCTTCTTAGCGGCGGCCTTGATGCGGGCGATCTCCGCCGCCCGCTCGTCCCCATCCACAGCGGGCTTCATCTCCTCGCTATACTACTACAGACACGAGTCCTCTCGAGAAGAATTCGTCCTCTGGTTTGCGTTGGTGTTCTGCTTGTGGAAAATTTGGGGGAAATTTTGGGCGAATTTGTAGCAGGCGGGGGAAGAACACGGGGCCGACGGAGCCTCTAGGTTTGGGCGGATGTGCTAGCAGAGATCGTGGCCGTTGGGTACAAGAACAGGCACGCGGATCCATGACGTGGCGCACAATCGGACGGCTGCCAGGGATTTTCCCGGGTGCAAGAGCACGCGAGGGTGGGAGGAACGGCTAGGGCTGACGTCAGCGTGGTGAAAAGGATTGGTTATTCTGCTATTTCACGGTTTTTTACTTGGTCGCGCTCGTGTTTCGCCCGAGAGCTATAGCTGGCCAAATGGGCCGTGCTAAATATCAAAAGCATGGAAACTATCTAATCGAAGTACGAATTCACGCCTGTGAAAAGTAAGCAATTTCATCATTTTCCTTCGCAACACAGCTCACTCAATTGTAGAGATACCGAACAGTTTGAGTGATCGATCGACCTTGTCGCACGATGAGCCCATTCTCTCTCTTCCATCCCGCCTTCTGAACCGAACCCTGGAGAAAGACTTCTTGAACAGAACAGAGCAGCAATTCTAGAAACTTCCATTTTCCATTGATCTAAACGGGCCGGCCCGAAGCACGGCTTTTTTGGCCCGGCCCAAGCACAGCACGGCACGATTTAAACGGGCCGCGGCACGGCACGGGCCCGCTAGTGCTCGGTCCGAAGATCGATTTGAGGCACGCGGGTCGGCACGGCACAGAACGGCACGATTAGGCCTTTTTAAAAAAAAATTATTTACCTATTTTAGGCTGTATTAGTGCTGGTGGGCCGTATTCGTGCCCGTGGGACGTGCCTAAATCCGGCCCGTCGGGCCATATTCGTGCTGATGGGCCGTGCCGGAAGAGCGACCGAAGCACGTGGGCCGGCCCGGCACGGCACGATTAGTAATCGTGCTTAACGGCCGTGCCGCATACGGGCCGTGCCGGCCCGTTTGGCCACCTATACCGAGAACACACGAGAAGCATCGCGCGTACTCTCTTTCCTGAATGCAATTTGTATTTCTCTCAAAATAGATTTTCATCCCACATCATAAATAAATAAATAAAATAACGCCAAGGCCCCTGTCTTTGTTGTTAACGGGGAGAGGTCCCGAAGGACCGATGTACATTTCCGTAAAGGGATTCATGAGAAAAGCAAATTACAACAAGGTCCCTTGATCACCCAGAAAGTAATTACGAAAACGCGATCAGGTCCACGTCTTCCGCCGATTAAGAATAGCCTGAGGACAGAGCTTCCGCTACCGCTGCATCCGTGGACGACACCACTTGGAGCAGCACGGGAATTTGGCGTAACGCCGAGGCTGGAGAAGATCCTCATAAAGAGGACGAAAAAACCTCGAGCAGAGACACTCGAGGGTGATGGGGTCAGCCTCCTGGCCGAGAGTGGCGCCGGCCGCACAACGTCGACGCTTGGAATTCATCGCAGCAGCAGATCCAGACACCTCCCATCAGTGGCACCCACCAGAAGCAGCAACACTCTTCTTCATCCCTTCCTCGCCACCACAGTCGGCCAAGGGGTAAAAGACAACGTTAATGCTGGAGGGCAGACGACCGCCGACGAGCTTTATTGAAGAAGTCGGCTAGGTGTTGTCGAACGACTTGGCCTCTGACCTCCACAACACGAGCGTCAACCACCATCCTGCACTTCGCGAGGAGCAGCTCGAGCACTCTCGTGGCCACACCTCGATGCCAGATCCAGATCCAGCGAGTTGCGCATCACCCCAACCTCTCTCCTCACCTCCACCGCCGGCCGGAGAGCAGGTGAGCACACCACACCGCAAGATCCACAGAAGGCCAGAACTGCCTTTATTGGAGAGGCTCTCGGCCACCACATCTCCTCCGCCGACCTCCCACCTTGGAAGCTCGCCGGAGAACAACGGGAAGAGCCCGCTAGTGCTAGGCAGCAGCAACAGCTAGAGAGAACCGCATGGCATCTCGCCATTCGCCACGAAGGACCAAACTACAAATCCTAACCCTACACCCACAACAAGAGAAACTAGCCCTACTATCATAGAGGATCCAGGCCACCATCTCTATCTCCCTTCCGACCGGCGGAGCCGACGGAAATGGAGAGAAACGACGCCGGGGGCTCACGGGAGACTCTTAAGGATAAGGAGGAAAGAGAAGGTGGAGGCGAGCTCGGGGGTGCGACCGCGGCGGCGAGCCGGGGGCGCGGCGGTGATCTCGGGGGAGCGGCCGGGTGGCAAGTGCGGCGGCCATCTGGAGATCGTGGCGGCTAGCTCGGGGGCACGGCGCGGCGGCCATGGCATGCGGCGGTGAGCTGAGGGTCACGACGGCTAGCTCGGGGGCACGGCCGCGGCGGCCACGGGGTGTAGCTGCGATTGGGGGAATGCAAGGAAGAAGATGACACTTTTTTGGTTTCTAGATTTTTTTTATTAGGTTGTCATGTGGCACCATGTTCATCTCAGTAAATTGACCAAATTTGTTTTTTTTCTTCTTTTTGGATATTGACCCAGTGCCACGTCAGCCTGACGGGTGGCCCTCCTGTCATAATCTGTGTCAATTCGAGCTTAGAAGAGTTTTAGTGCAAATTGTAAAAAACTTCCCAAATAGTAGTGGATTTCTGTCCCGCAAACGAAAAGTGGTGGTTTTTGGTAATTTTAGCCACAAAAGTGGTGGTTTTATGCTAATTACTCGCAGTAGCTAGATGGTTGTCTGAAAGGACAAGGATGTCGCCTATAGGTGGGTGAATAGGCGATTTAAAACTTTTATGATTAGGGATTGATAAATACGGAATAAAACTAGCGTTTAATTTATCAAGAATGCAAAATCTAATATACTAGATTCACCTATGTGCACCAACAACTTATGCTAAGCAAGATAACAATAAGATGATAGCAAGATATAATACTTCAAGCACAAAGGCTATCACAATGTAAAGTGCATAAGTAAAGAGCTCGGGTATAGAAATAACCGAGGCACAAGGAGACGAAGATGTATTCCCGAGTTCCTCCTTGTTAAGGGAGTACGTCAAGTTGGAGGGGTGTGAGCTCGCCACAACAGGCCTACTCAACGCCACAAAGGCCTCACCCTATTCTCCGATGAACCTCACCCCAAGGGTTAGGTTCACCTTCCACTATCGGAATCCTTCAAGGCGGAATCCGGAGCCTTTACAACGATATTGGGGCACACACCCACAACTCAATCGGGGGCTCCCAAACCTTGCTCGAAGCTTCACAACTCGAAGTCTTCGCGACACCACCAACCGTCTAGGGTACACAATGCACCCAAGAGGCACAAGATCTTGGGAACACAATGCACCCAAGAGTAACAAGCTTCTCAAACTTCAACTTCCACGAATCTTCGTGGAGAGCACAAACCGATGCACTTAGAGGAGATATGGCTTGGTGAAGAAATAAATTAACAAGCCAACAACCTAAATAAACTAAGTTCACCTATGTGCACCAACAACTTATGCTAAGCAAGACAAGCAACAAGGTGATAGCAATATATATGACATCAAGCACAAAGGCTATCACAATGTAAATTGCATAAGTAAAGAGCTCGGGTATAGAAATAACCGAGGCACGCGGAGGCGAGAATCTATTCCCGAGTTCCTCCTTGTTAAGTGAGTACGTCTCGTTGGAGGGGTGTGAGCTCGTCACAAAGGCCTACTCAAGACACCACAAAAGGTCTCACCCTATTCTCCGATGAGCCTCACCCCAAGGGTTAGGTTCACCTTCCACTATCAGAATCCTTCAAGGCGGAATCCGGAGCCTTTACAAAGTTCTTGAGGCACACACCCACAACTCATTCGGGGTTCCCAAGTCACCACAACACCGTCTAGGGTCCAAAGACCCAAGAGTAACAAGCTCACAAGATTTCACTACCACGAATCCTCGTGGAGAGCACAAACCAATGCAACCTATGCAATGGCAAGAACACAGTAAGTGGTCAAGTCCTTCACTCCCAAATTCCAACAAAGCAACAAATGCTTATGGGGGAATTGTTAAACGGAGTAGGATGACATATGAGCGGGTACGATCCTGTCATATTAGGCTAACAATACTTGCGGTAGAAGTTGTAATCCTAACTACTTTGTAAACCCTAGATGTGTTGGTCGTACATATAAAGAGCAGGCGCCTACCCTTGAGAGGTACGGCGATCCAATATATTCTTCTGTTTTTACATGGTATCAGATCAACCCGCTCCCTGATCATCCATGGCTCCAACAACCCCCACAACTCCCGCAGCTCCAGCCAACATCGCGCAAACCATCGGCGCTGCGATCACCGTCAAGCTTGACCAAGATAATTTCTTGCTATGGAGGGCTCAGGCTCTCCCCGCTCTCTACAGCCTCGATCTGTACAGCTTTGTAGATGGGAGCAATAAAGTGCCCCCAAAGAAGGTTGCAGCGGCCGAGGGAAGTTCTGAGATGATGGACCACCCCAAGTATGTTGCGTGGTTCAAGACAGATCAACAGGTTCTGAGTACGCTCCTTGCATCTCTGATCCTGTCTGTGCTCGGCCATGTGATGCTGCTGAAGTCATCATCGAGCGTCTGGGGTGTACTCACCCGGATGTTTTCGTCACGATCCAAGGCGAAGATCGTGCAACTCCGCACATCGCTTGTGAAACCGAAGAAGAGGGAGATGTCCCTGTCAGATTACTACAACCAGGTGAAGAAAATTGCCGACACTACGACAACAGTTGGCAACCCTCTGGATGATTCAGAGATCATCTCGTACATCCTCGTAGGCATCAGCGAGGAACATGAGAACTTCACCACCTCAATATCAGTAATAGCCTCCAAGGGTGACAACGATTTCACCCTCAGCGACCTTTATGGGCACATGGTCGCATATGAGGCACGCAATGGCGATCGCGTGTCCAGTGGATCTCCTTAGTTTCAACACTCTGCCAACAACGCATCGCGTGGAGGACGCGGTGGTTTTGGGCGTGGCGGCGGTGGCCGTGGCCGAGGTGACGGCGGACGCGGCTATGGAGGAGGTCGCAATAACTATGGCGGCAACAATAGTTATGGCGGCTATGGCAGAGGCTATGGCGGCGGATATGGCAATGGTGGCTACATCGGCGGAGGCGGTCGCGGCGGAGGCGATCGCGACAACTCTGGGCGCGGCAATGCTCAAGGAGGATGTCGTGTCTTGGATCACGAACACCGGGAGTAAAGGATACCCCCTTTTTAGGTTCGTTACGGGGCGCAGAGGAGGCCGAAGATCTTCTTCCACCCGGGGGCTTCGCTCGGCGCTCGAGATCTACGTACTAGCAAGCATCACAGAGACACAAGGAGTTTACCCAGGTTCGGGCCGCCCGGAGGCTAACAACCCTACTCCTGCATGTCTGGATTGAGAGGTGTATCATGGTGTAGCTTTACAAGGGTGGTCGCGGGTGAGAACCCGGGAGGTGTTGGCTAGAGGTTGAAGACGAGCAGATCCTGACCCTGAGGAGATCACCTCTCGCCTAAGCTAACCTGGGATTCGTGCACTAGCCTAGCCTCCTTCTCTTCTGGACTTGTTCCTCTTCCGACCCTCCTCTCCCTTGGGTGCCTCGATCCTCCTTTTATAGGCTAAGGGGATACCACAGGTGCACCCTTGGGGCCGGAGGGGTTTTGGCGGGAAAACCCCTCCGGGTTCTCTTTAGGAGGCGACGTGGCCTCCTCTCGTCCAAGTATTCTTCTCAGAGGGGGCAGGTGAGGCCGCCCACCTTTTCCAGAGAGGGCGGACAGAGGCTGACAGCTTTTCTGCCTCTGCCCCCCTTTGGCGCCTCCATCTTCTTGGCGCCCAAGTCTTCTAGGAGCTTCCAGCCAGAGCTGGCAAGCTTATCCTCTTAGCGTACTGGAGGTTGGTTCCCGGGAATGAGCCCGGCCTCCTGCCGGGCGTCGGGTCCCCGGGACGTCCGTGCCTGCTTCCGGGTCGATATCGCACGCGTCGGGACGCCGTGGGGCAGATGGGGGGGCCCATCTGCCAGTCTTGAGCCTTGGCCTTGAGTGCCTCCTTGGTGGTCCCATGTGCGATGGACCCACTTTGACCGCATCAGGGGAACCCCGTGTTCCACTGTTGTGACGGTAGCCCCCAGGCATAGTCCCGGCGGCCACGCCCTTCTGCCGCCGGGGCTATGACCAAAAAGAGTCAAAGTGGGTCCCCGGCGTCAGGTCTTGAACGTCTTGTCACATTCGTCAGAGCCGTGCGCTACGGAGACGCGTGTCCCACGGGTCCTGGAGTTATCTATCCGGCGGAGTAATTGCACCAGCCTCCTCGATTTTCGGTAACGGAGAAAGCGAGGCGACGGCCGCTGAGGGCGCACCCGAGCCTTGTTAAAGGCAGGGATACCCCTCAGGATCTTCATTCGTCTTCATTCCTTCTTCAACCCCACCTTTCCTCAGAGGTGAGCGCGTCGATGGCGGGGGCTAAGAGAGGAGCTGGTCGCTTGCGCTCGTCCTCGGTGGGGGCAGAAGTGGCGTCCGGTAGTCGCGGAAGAGCTGCCCCCCGAGGCCGAGCGAGGCGCGGTCGCGGCCGCGGAAGCCGAGGTCGGGGAGGACGCGGAGCGGGAGATTCGCCGAGCCCTTCCTCACGGAGGACGACCCACACCGGCTTCCCTCCGTTTGAGTTCGTCGTGGATCTGGACAGAAGACCGTGCGGCCGGCTTCATCTGTCGGACTCCTTCGTGGTGGCGGTGGACACGGACGACGGCCGGCCCACCGGCTTCTGGTTGCAAGTCCAGGGCTGTCCCAATGGTCCCTCCTGGATCGAAGTGGAGAACACCGTCGCCGGCTCCATGCTCCTGGGGAAGGGATGGAAAGCGTTCGCGCGCTCCTGTCGCCTTACCTGGGGGCAGTACCTATCGTTCGAGTACGACGGGGATGAGACGCTCTCCGTGAAGATCTTCCGTGGCGATGGAGGACACGAGGACTGCTGTATGGAGAGCGACAGCAGCAGTCACAACAGCAGCTACGGTGAGGAGGACGAGGATGAAGATGAAGAGGACTCCCTCAGCATCAAGGCCGAGAGGAGCCCGCTTCCCTTAAGATGCGGGGGCGGCACCCGAAGATGTCCTTCACCTCCTTCTTGGCGGCCTCGTCGACATACTTCTGGAAGTAGCGCCTTCGTGGTGCGGGGATGCTCCTTGCTTGCGTAGGAGCCAACCTTTCTTTGTAAAAAGTAGGCCCCATTGTAGACTTTTGGATGACGAAAAGCTTGTACTCTTGTTGTCGCTTGGCCTTCGATCTGAATAGATGCGATCGGGAACGGCTTTCTGCAAAACTCGCTCTTGAATGCAGCACCAGCTGAACCGTCAGGAGGGCCAGTGGGGAACAGAGGGCCTATAAAAGACTCTTTAGCCCCCAGTTCCATGGCCACCCTTAGTCTTGCTTCTTATTGCTCCTCGCCTTCCCCGCCCCTTCACAAACCACGAGGCCATGTCGGGGGAGGTAGGGATGTCCTTCTCAGGGACGTCGACAGCGGTGTCCGTGCACCGGGGCGCGGCGGAGGCTCCCAGGGGAGCTGGGGCCCGTGCCGCTGGAGAAGAGGATGAGGTGATGTCGCGTCTGGCCCTTGCCATGGGCGTTTCTCGCTTGGCGATGATTTCTGGTCCCGCAGCCCAGGAGGAGGCTCGGGTGCGGGCGCTCCGCAAGGCTCAGCTTCTGGCGGCCTTGAAGGGGAAGACCGCGGGGATCCCGGAGGTATCCCAGCTCTGGGAGGAGTTCGATGCCATCGAACAGGTCAGTGTTGTGCTTCTCTCAGCCCCTCGCTCCTCTTGGGCCTGGTCGAGATCCTGACCGAACTTGTCCCCTGTCGCAGGCGGACGACAATGCCATGAGCGAGGTGGCGGCCGAGGTGGTCTCCCTGCTCCACTGCCTGGTGCCCGGACGCACCAGACAGCCAGGAGACGCCTGAAAAAATCCTTCTGGGTTCTCCCTCTCCTCCCAGGCATCCCTGGGAATTGAGAGGTCCCCCGTCGGGTGTGAACAAGGCAAGGGCGCGCAGCGAGGAGCGCTAACTCCAAGCTGGCCTTAGTAGCACAGGGTCTAGTAGTTGCACAACCGAATGTAAATTCAAGAATGTAATTCAGAATGTAAATTTGGATGTATGCAACCCTAGACTCAACTCCCGGGGTCATTTACCAAATCTTCCTTTGCACTAACGCGTCGTCTGGTTTTCTGAGGAGGCCGCTTAGGTGCCAAGGCACTCTACCTCCGCACGATAGATGTACCCCCTAAGTCGGACTATACCTTTCGGGAGTCCTTCGCCACTGTCCACGGGTACTAGGCCAGAGGGAAACGGACCGTTCACCGGGGTGGTCACCTACCCCCGCAAAGGCTCTCATCAACCGTCAAGCATGCGCAGGTTGATGGTATATTGACTCCGAGCGAGATATTATGCCTAAATGCAGGATGCTGATGCAAGAACTTAGCTGTTTTCCTGTCGCGTCTCCAGCCCATCAAGTCCTTCCCGGGTGTCGAACTCCTTTGGTGTCCTGCCGCCCAATCCTGCCCCGGGAAGGAGCTACACACAGCAAACTTTCAGTAGGAAAAGAATGGACCCTCTTTCCCATCATGCTAGCGTGTTATCCGAAGCAAACCGCAAGCACAGTTGGTAGTACATTTCTGTGGTGAGGTGCGTTTCACCACAGCACTGCCCGATTCCCCTCTCCGCTGCAGCACGGCATGATCGGGCGGCGGTGCCTAGCCCACCGAGGCCACTCGCGGCGCTTCTACCCGTCTGCCACCGGCACATACCAGCCCCCTGCTTACGGGTTGCTAAGGATAACACGTTTCCATGGAAGGATTGAGGCTCACGGAAATTGAAATAACTTATCTTTTATTCTCCTGGCGACGATTCTCACACCCTATTACAGAACACTAGCCCCCTGGGCGTGCTTTAACGGATCCGACGTTTGCGATTCATGTTCGTAATCAGGGGTAGAATTTCCGAAGATTCTCGATGTTCCAGGCGTTGCCTTCCGGCCGGCCTTGCTCATCCTCAAGGTACACCGTTCCGGGTTTCAGGGTATGTGTCACCCGGAAGGGTCCTTCCTACTTTGATGACATTTTGTTTAGGCCTTGCATGCTTTGCCTCTTGCGGAGTACCATGTCTCCGGGTTGCAGCTCCCGTGAGCGAACATGACGACTGTGGTATCGGCGGAGTCCTTGTTGGTACCGGGCTGACCGTAAGGAGGCCCGGCACCTTCTTTCTTCCAGCAGGTTTATGTCATTTATCCTCCGCTCTTCTTGCGTGTTCTCATCGTATGCGAGCACCCGGGGTGATCCGTACTTGAGTTCCGATGGCAGGACAGCCTCAGCTCTGTAGACGAGGAAGAATGGTGTCTCTCCAGTGGCTCTGCTCGGTGTTGTTCTGAGTGACCACAGCACGCTTGGCAGGTGATTAATCCAGTTTTTTCCCTTGTTCTCCAGCTTGTCAAAGGCCTTGGTCTTCAATCCCTTGAGAACTTCTGCATTTGCTCGCTCTACTTGCCCGTTGCTTCTTGGGTAGGACACCGAGGCGAAACACACCTTGATGCCCATTTATTCGCAGAAGTTGAGGAAGGCTTTGCTTGTGAACTGAGTGCCATTGTCGGTGATGATTCTGTTGGGTACTCCAAACCGGTAGATGATTCCTTCGATGAACTTGATGGCGGCCTGAGCCGTCTGGCGTGGAACTGGCATTGCTTCCACCCACTTTGTGAACTTGTCGATTGCCACGAACAGGTACTCGTGACCTCCCACAGATTTTGGTATCTTGCCGACGATGTCCAGCCCCCAGACCGCGAACGACCAGGAGATTGGTATCGGCTGCAATGCTTGCGCTGGCTGGTGCGTGTTCTTGGCGTAGTACTGGCAAGCTTCACAGGTCTTGACTAGCTGCTCCGCGTCATGAAGTACCGCTGGCCAGTAGAACCCTTGACGGAAAACCTTCCCCGCCAAAGATCTCGAAGCCACATGACTTGAGCATATCCCTTCGTGTATGTCCCTCAGTAGTTCTCGGCCTTGTTCTTGCGATATGCACCGTAGCTTGACTCCGTTTTTGCGCCGCCGGTAGAGCTCGCCGTCGATTAGGACGTAGAGCTTTGCCCGGCGGGCCACTTGCTCGGCTTCGTGGTCGTCCTCTGGGAGGACGCGCTCCACCATGTACTTGATGATGTCCTGGGCCCAGGGCGGGTGGGTCCGTTCCACCAGCAGTACCTCCTGGCCAGAAGGAAGCAGAGCTTCTTCGGCCGCGGGCACTGCCGGGTCTTGGGCTTCTGGGCTGGCTACCCGTGTTGTCGATGTAGAAGGGTTGGCAGCCTCCTTTGTCACTGAAGAACTTGGCTTCAGCCTCTCGGGAGAGACTGAAGGTCGCTTGAGCACCTCGATGTAGATCCCGGGAGGTACCGGTTCTCGTTTGGACGCCAGTTGTGATAGCTCGTCCGCAGATGTGTTTTCCTCCCGCGGCACGTAAGCAGCTCTGAAGCTACTGAAGCGCCGCTGAAGTTTCCACAGTTCTTCGACGTACGGCGCCATCTGAGGACAGTCGTACTCTTTGTTGACTTGCTTGATGACTAGCTGAGTGTCACCCTTGACGATGATCTTGCCGATGCCGAGGCCGATGGCAGCACGAAGTCCCGCGAGCAGACCTTCGTACTCCGTCGTGTTGTTGGAGATGTTTCCTTGGTAGTGCATTTGGACGACGTATTTCAGGCGTTCACCAGTTGGTGAAGTGAGGACTGTTGGGAATATGCCCTAGAGGCAATAATAAAATGGTTTATTAAGCATATTCACGTTTATGATAATAGTTTATTATCCATGCTATAATTGTATTAAATGGAAACATAATACATGTGTGGAATATAAACACCCGGAGTCCCTAGTAAGCCTCTACAGGACTAGTTCGTTGATCAGGAGATAGTTAGAGTTTCCTAACTATGGACTTGTTATAGTCACTTGATAACGGAGTCATATCATTAGGAGTAATGATGTGATGGACATGACCCAAATAAAGAGTTGCAATTAATCGTGTCACAAAAGTTTTGTTGTCAACACTTTTAATATGCCAAATATAGTTTCCTTAGACCATGAGATTATATCACTCCCGTTCACCGGAGGAATACTTTGTGGACATCAAATGTCACTTCGTAACTGGGTGATTATAAAGGTGGCTTTCAGGTATCTCCGATGGTGGGTTGTTGGGTGATATGAATCGAGAGTGGAATTTGTCCCTCCATGTGACGGAGAAGATATCTCCAGGCCTTCTCGATAATATAGCATCAAAAGTCTGCAGACATGTGATTAGGTTGTAATCACCGGGATCCTATATTATGGACGAGTAAAGAGAACTTGCCGGTAACGAGATTAAACTAGACATGGGGATGTCAACGATTATATCTCGGGCAAGTAAAATATCGTGAGACAAAGGGAATCATATATGAGATTAATTGAATCTCCGGCATCGTGGTTCAATCGAGAAAAGGTTTTCGTTGAGTGTATAGGAATTAATATGGGTATCCCGGTCCCGCTATTAATTATTGATATGATCATGTCTATGCATTCTCGAACCCGTAGGGTCACACACTTAACGTTCCGATGAAATTAGGTTTTGCGATGAATTAAATGATGAAGTGAGCGAATGGTGATTCGGAGTCTCGGATGGGATCCCGGACGTCACGAGAGGTTCCGGAGGAGTCCGGAGAATAAGATTCATATATGGAAGGTGGTTTCCGGAGGTTTCGGAAAAGTTCCGGAAATTATTTATAGGGTACCGGAAGGTTCCAGAATGTTCTAGAAGGGTCTAGAAGTGGGACCACATATTGTATGGGGCCCACATGGACCAAAGGGGTGCTGCCACCATCTAGGTGGGGCGCACCACCTAAGGCCCACATGGGCTGGTGCGGCATAAGGAAAAAGGAAGGGGAGTCCCACTCCTAGTTGGACTAGGAGTTGGGCCCTCCACCCCTTTAGGAAAGGGGGCCCAAGGAGGAGTCCTAGATGGACTCCAACTTGGGGGGCAAGCAAGGGGGGGCCGGCCGGCCCCCTGCCCTACCCTAGCCGGCCTCCTATATAAGGAGGGGAGGGGGGCGCAACACACCCTGGTGGCTGCCCCAAGCCGCACCCCCTCTCCCACCTAAACCCTAGCCGCACCCCTCCTCTCCCGGAGGGCTGCCGCCGCCTCTTCTCCACCAAGAGCCGCCGCACCACCCTAGCCCTAGGGGGCTGCGCCACCTCTTCCTCTCCCTCTCCTCTTGCTTGGCTTGGCGAAGCCCTGCTCGCGGAGATCGTCATCATCACCGGCACTACCGTCGTGCTGCTGAGATCATCAAGGCCACGTCCTCTTGCTTGCGGGATCAAGGAGTCGACGTCTTCATCGAGCCGTACGTGTGGACGCCGCGGAGGTGCTGCCCGTTGCTGCACTTCACCGGATTGGATCTCGAGGATAACACATCTCCTCGCGACTAGACGAGTCTAGTTGCGGGGATCGACTAGCCAACCCCTGCACCGACAAAACGCGTTTGTTGATCTTCAAGGGTAAGAGATTGGATCTCACCTTCGCTATCTTCATCTCGTAGATCTAGATCCTTGGGGTTTATTCCGCTTGCCGCGTAGAAATTTTTTTGTTTTCCATGCTGCGACCCCGGCACCTCCGTGCCCCTTGGTGTAGGAGCCGTCGAAGTGCATGGTCCAGGTGTCGGGATCCTCCTTCCCGGGAAGGCTCGTCTCCTCCTCCGGGTTGTCGATCGCCGTCTCGGTCCACTCAGCTGTGAAGTCAGCCAGCGCTTGGCTCTTGATGTTGTCCGTGTGCTCGAACTTGAGCCCGAAACCCTGGAGTTCCATGGCCCACGCCGAGATGCGTCCGGTTGCCAGTGGGTTCTCCAGAGGACTCCTCAGGTTGTACTTGGACACCACCGTGATTGGGTGCCCCTCGAAGTATGGCCTCATCTTGCGGGAGGCGATTAGGATCGCTAGCAGCGGCTTTTGCATCATGGGATACTGCTCCCGGGCGTCGCGCAGCACTGAGCTGACGAAGTAGACCGGGTGCTGCACCTTGCGGGTCGCCGATCCTTTGACGGGTTCGACGTCCCCCACATCCTTGGCGCTCCGGGGTGTTGTTGGAGTAGCCCCCCAGCTGCGTCGCCTTGGAGTGTATTTTTTCATCCTCATCGCATGGCTCGATGATGACGGGAGGGGGCGGGGTGCTGGGATCCTCGGACCCCTGAACACCTGGCCGCCCCTTCTTGCTTGTCTGCCCTAGGAACGGGTCCCCAGGACGCTTGCCCTTGCTTGGCTTCTTTGGAGATGCGTCGTGCTCGGCCACCAGCACGGTGCTGACCACCTGGTTGGTGGCCGCGATGTACAGCAGCAGGGGCTCCTTTTCCTTTGGGGCCACGAGGACGGGTGGCGAGGCGAGGTAGCTCTTGAGAGATTGGAGAGCTTCCTCAGCCTCGGGGTTCCACTCCACGGGGCCCGATTTCTTGAGCAACTTGAAGAACGGGGCGCTTCCATTCATTCGATGGCCTTGATTTTGTCGGGATTCGCCTCGATCCCCGGTGGGAGATCAGGAAACCCAACAGCTGAAGGGGTCGCAGCATAGAAAACAAAAATTTTCCTACGAAACGAGCGGAAGAAACCCCAAGGATCTAGATCTATTAGACGAAGGTAGCGAAGATGAGATCCAATCTCTTACCCTTGAAGATCAACAAACGCGTTTTGTCGGTGCAGGGGTTGGCTAGTCGATCCCCGCAACTAGACTCATCTAGTCGCGAGGAGATGTATTTCCTCGAAGTCCAATTCGACGAAGTGCCACAAGGGGTATCACCTCCGCGGTATCCACACATACGGCTCGATGTAGATCTCCTCCTTCTTGATCCCGCAAGCAAGGTGGAGATGGCTAGATGGATCTCGGCACCACGACGGTTGTGGTGGCGTTGATGGTGTAGACTTCCCACGAGTAGGGCTTCGCCAAGCCAAGCAAGAGGGAGAGGGAGACATGGTGCAGCAGCCCTACGGCTAGGGGTGGTGCAGCAAGGGAGGAGGTGTATCTCGCGGCAGCCCTCCGGAGGGGTGGCGCAAGTGGTGGAGGTGGAGGGAGAAGAGGGGGGCGGCTAGGGGTAGCAATGGGCAGCCAAAAGGGTGCCGCACCCCTCCCCTTGCCCCTCCTTATATAGGAGGCCAAGGGGGGTGCGCCCCACCCCCTCCTAGGGCCGGCGGCTAGGGGAGGAGTGGCCCCCAAGCCAGCCGCCCTAGGGTTAGGGTTTGGTGGCCGGCCCCCTTCCCCTCTTGGGCTCCAAGCCCACACGCATGGGCCCCTTAGGGCTGTGGTGCGGCTGGCCCATGAGGCCAGTCCACCACCCCTTTAAATCATGTGGGCCCCATACTCCTATGGGCCCCACTTCTAGACCCCTCTAGAACCTTCTAGAATCTTCCGGAACCCTTCCAGAAAATCCCGGAACTTTTCCGATACCTCCGGAAACCACTTTCCTTATATGAATCTTATTCTCCGGACCACTCCGGAACTCCTCGTGACGTCCGGGATCCTATCCGAGACTCCGAATCACCATTCGTTCATACCATCAAAATATCTCATCGTAAACCCTAGCTACATCGGAGCGTTAAGTGTGTGACCCTACGGGTTCGAGAACATGCAGACATGATCAAATCAATAATCAATAGCGGGACCGGGATGCCCATATTGACTCCTACATATTCAACGAAGTTCTTTATCGATTGAACCACGATGCCGAAGATTCTTAATCTCATATACGATTCCCTTTGTCTCACCGATATTTAATTTGCCCGAGACTTGATCGTCGATATCTCCATATCTGGTTCAATCTCGTTACCTGGCAAATTCTCTTTACTCGTCCATAATATAGGATCTCCGTGATTAACACTTAATCACATGGTTGCAACCTTTCTGATGCTATATTACCGAGAGGGCCCAGAGATATCTTTTCCGTCACAAGGAAGGACAAATCCCACTCTTGATTCATGTCACCCAACAAATACCATCGGAGATACCTGAAAGCCACCTTTATAATCACCCAGTTACGAAGTGACGTTTGATGTCCACAAAGCATTCCTCCGGTAAACGGGAGTGACATAATCTCATGGTCTAAGGAAACTATACTTGGCATACTAAAAGCGTTGGCAGTGAAACTGTGTGACACGATCAATTGCAACTCTTTATTATTTGGGTCTTGTCCATCACATCATTACTCCTAATGATATGACTCCGTTATCAAGTGACTGTAACAAGTCCATGGTTAGGAAACTCTAACCATCTCTTGACTAACGAACTAGTCCAGTAGAGGCTTACTAGGGACACCTGGTGTTTATATTCCACACATGTATTATGTTTCCATTTAATACAATTATAGCATGGAGAATAAACTATTATCATAAACATGAATATGCTAATAAACCATTTTATTATTGCCTCTAGGGCATATTCCCAACAACAGCTTGCCGGACGGGACCCCGAACACGCACTTGTCAAGTTGACCCGGCGGAGGTTGTCGAAAGTCTCGTGCAGGTCCTGGACAAGGGAGTCCTGGAACCTTGTCTTGACCACGATGTCATTGATGTAGGCTTCGACGTTGCGGCCCAGCTGGGTCCCAAGGCACGCTTGCATCGCGCGCTGGAAGGTAGCGCCGGTGTTTCGGAGGCCGAAAGGCATCCGAGTATAGCAGTAGCAGCCCCTGGGGGTGATGAAGGTCGTCTTCTCCTGGTCCTCCACCACCATCAAGATCTGGTGGTACCCGGAGAAGGCATCCAGGAAACACAGTGACTCGCAACCGGCTGTAGAGTCCACGATCTGATCGATGCGCGGCAGAGGGAATGGGTCCTTGGGGCAGGCCTTGTTCAGGTCTGTGAAGTCGACGCAGAGTCGCAGCTTGGAGGAGTTCGGCTTTGGCACCACCACTGGGTTGGCTACCCAGGTGGGATGAGGCACCACCTTGATGACGCCGGCTTCTAGTAGCTTGTCGGTCTCGGAGACGATGAACTCCAACTTTTCCTTGCTCTGCTTCCACAGAACTTGCTTCACGGGGCGGGCGTCCGTGTTCACCGCCAGCTTGTGCTCGATCACCTCCCTTGGTACACCGGGCAAACCTGACGCTTCCCATGCGAAGACGTCAGAATTTTCCCGAAGGAAGGCGACGAGCGTGCTTTCCTATTTGTCGGTGAGGTGGGCGCCGATGGTGACGGTGCGAGAGCCGTCACTCGTGAGCGCCACCTTCTTGGTCATCTGCGGGTTGCCGCGGAAAGGCGTCCTCTTGGAGGCCGCGGGCGCCGAGCCCCTGGGGTTCCCTCCACCCCCGAGAGCAGCATCAGCACCAGCGTCTTGCATGTCTTGTCGGGTGTCCGCCGTTGCGGCCACCGTCTGGTTCAGTTTCTGGACGCAAAAGATGGCGTCGTCGATGTCGGCCTTGATCCTGATCACCCCCCAAGCCGCCCGGATTTTCATCATGTTGTAGGCGAAATGGGAGACGGCCATGAACTTGGCCAGCGCGGGTCGGCCGAGTATGCCGTTGTAGGGGAGCGGCGTGTTGGCGATGTCGAAGACGATCTCCTCGGTGCGGAAGTTCTCGGGGCCACCGAATGTGACCGGAAGAGAGATCTTCCCCAGAGGCCGTGTGATGTTCCCGTTCACACCTTGGAACACGCCAGTGTCTTGTAGGCGGGAGAAAGGGATTTGCAAAGTGGCCAGGACCTTTGCCGTCAGCAGGTTGAGGCTAGAGCCTCCGTCGACCAGCATCTTGGTGACCTTGAAGTTGTGGATGATGGGTGACACGACTAGGGGCAGTGTCCCTACCCCGACGGTGTTGTCAGGGTGATCTTCCGGGTCGAAGGAGATGACCTGGTTAGACCACTCCAGGGGCTTTGACGGCGCCGGGGCGACCGCGTTCAGCTCCCGGACGAGTGTCTTGCCGGCGCTGTTGGAGGGAAGCAGGGAGGCTCCCCCGTGTATGCACCCGACGACGCCGTTGACTTCTTGGAATTGTCCGTTGCCGCCGCCCTGAGGAGCCGGAGCGTCCCCGTTGTCGGCGAACTCTGCATTGTTTGGCCCACGTCTGCCTTGACCACCGCACCCTCCTCCGCGGCCTCCACCACGCCCCCATCCCCGGCCGCCACCGCCTTGGCGACCTGTGGGACAGTTCCGTGAGTAGTGCTCGTGGAGTCCACAGTTGAAGCAGGCACCTGGACCGGTCCCGCCCTCTTGACGTTGCGTGCGCGCGGCGAGGCCGTTTACTTGGCGGCAGTCCTTGAGCAAGTGATTGCCGTCGAGGTGGAAATGGCACCATGGATCTTCATCCCCCTCAGAAGTCGAAGCTGGCTTGACCTTCTTGGGGAGAGGCTCGGTGACGAAGACGCGCTTGTCGGGACCGGAGTCCCGCTTCTTGCTCTTGGCGGGGGTGGCCTTGTCCTCGGGTTCCTCCTCCCCGGGGACCCTGACCCCCTCCTCTGCGCGGGCGCAGCAGTCCGCGAGCTCCCACAGCTCGCGGGTAGTCTCGATGCGGTGAGTGCTCAACTTCTCGCGCATCCGGGTGTGTCGGACGTTGGCGTGGAAGGACTGAATCACCAGCTCCTGCTTGATGCTTGGGATGGTGTTCATCTTCTGGGTAAAGCGTTGGATGAACTTGCGGAGAGTTTCACCCGGAAGCTGCTTGAAGTCGTGCAGGTCGCTGGGAACTCCCGGGCGCTGGTAGCCGCCCTGGAAAGCTCCCAGGAACGCCTCCTTCAGTGCCCGCCAGGATCGGATGGAGCACTTGGGGAGGTTGAGAAGCCATGACTGAGCGTCTCCCTTCAGGGCCAATGGGAACCAATTGGCCATCATGACTTCGTCGGCCCCGGCAACCACTGCAGCCAGCGAGTACAGCTGCAGGAAGTCTCGGGGGTTGGTGGTGCCATCGTAGCGGAGGACGTCGA
This sequence comes from Puccinellia tenuiflora, assembly GCA_012064385.1. Lineage (NCBI taxonomy): Eukaryota > Viridiplantae > Streptophyta > Magnoliopsida > Poales > Poaceae > Puccinellia > Puccinellia tenuiflora. The sequence goes on along the minus strand of QRDG01001456.1, from coordinate 269,880 downwards.
TCTTGAACTTCTTGGGCCAGGTGGCCTGGCGAAACTCGGGAGAAAGGGCGAGGCAGCCCTCGGCGATGTCGTCGTCCCGATCTTCCCGCCGATGACGCTCTCGACGACGCTCGATGCGAGTGCATGCATCCTCGCGGAGATGGTTGTTGAGGTCGTTGCGTAGATCCAAGTTGCACGTGGAGGATGAACCAACGGAGATGGCCGGGCCGCCGTTGCGGTTAGCCCGACCCGCCGTGGGAGGGTTTGCTTGAGGAGGCACGGCTTCACCTGGACGATCTCCCCGGGGAGGGTCCCGGGGTTCTCGCGCCTCTGCTCCCTTGGCTCCGGGGCTGTCGACGGTGGGGGCGTGAACGGGCTCACACCTGGGACCGCCGTCGGCAAAGTGGAGGAGTTCCTCCACTCGGGTCCGCCACTCCTGGTAGACCTTGGGGTTGTCGGTGCTGGGTGGAAACTGGATCAGAGCCTTGGCGGTGATGAGGGCGTCGTGACGGGCCTGCGCGTCGTCCGAGAGGAGAGTGCAGGACTTGCTCTTGGTGCCCTGCTGACCCTTGCCAGCGCGGGTACCCTCGCTCTTTTCTCCGACAGAGAAATCCTTGCCGGTGTTGCCGCCCATGCTCTTTTCCACGCCACCATCTTCGCCGCCCTGGGTTGGGCCGCCTGCCCCGCCCAGAGCGTCCTTCTCCGGAGGTGGAGGAGGAGAAGCCCGGTTTGCCGCAGCAGCGCGACGCTCGCCGGTAGCCTGAGAGCGCGTAGGGGAGGCCGCCTTGGACGCCTGGACGTCGGGCCTCTTCTTTGGCGCCATGGTCGACGAAGAACTTGACGCAGATCTCGACGAAGAACACGAAGCTGATGAGGAACTTGAGGAAGACGCCGACGAAGAACTCGAAGTCGATGCCGACGAAGAACTCGAAGTCGACGAAGAAGAACTCAGCACTTGCGCCCCCTACCTGGCGCGCCAGATGTCGTGTCTTGGATCACGGACACCGGGAGTAAAGGATACCCCCTTTTTAGGTTCGGTATGGGGCGCAGAGGAGGCCGAAGATCTTCTTCCACCCGGGGGCTTCGCTCGGCGCTCGAGATCTACGTACTAGCAAGCATCACAGAGACACAAGGAGTTTACCCAGGTTCGGGCCGCCCGGAGGCTAACAACCCTACTCCTGCATGTCTGGATTGAGAGGTGTATCATGGTGTAGCTTTACAAGGGTGGTCGCGGGTGAGAACCCGGGAGGTGTTGGCTAGAGGTTGAAGACGAGCAGATCCTGACCCTGAGGAGATCACCTCTCGCCTAAGCTAACCTGGGATTCGTGCACTAGCCTAGCCTCATTCTCTTCTGGACTTGTTCCTCTTCCGACCCTCCTCTCCCTTGGGTGCCTCGGTCCTCCTTTTATAGGCTAAGGGGATACCACAGGTGCACCCTTGGGGCCGGAGGGGTTTTGGCGGGAAAACCCCTCCGGGTTCTCTTTAGGAGGTGACGTGGCCTCCTCTCGTTCAAGTATTCTTCTCAGAGGGGGTAGGTGAGGCCGCCCACCTTTTCCAGAGAGGGCGGACAGAGGCTGACAGCTTTTCTGCCTCTGCACCCCTTTGGCGCCTCCATATTCTTGGCGCCCAAGTCTTCTAGGAGCTTCCAGCCAGAGCTGGCAAGCTTATCCTCTTAGCGTACTGGAGGTTGGTTCCCGGGAATGAGCCTGGCCTCCTGCCGGGCGTCGGGTCCCCGGGACCTCCGTGCCTGCTTCCGGGTCGAGGGGGGCCCCGGAGGGTCCCCGAGTCCTTGGCCTTGGTTGTCGATGTCGCACGCGTCGGGACGCCATGGGGCAGATGGGGGGGGGGCATCTACCAGTCTTGAGCCTTGGCCTTGAGTGCCTCCTTGGTGGGCCCATGTGCGATGGACCCACTTTGACCGCATCAGGGGAACCCTGTGTTCCACTGTTGCGACAGAGGAGGACGTGGACGTGGCGGCAAGTCCACATGTCAGATTTGTAACATCTATGGACACGATGCCCTCCGCTGCTACTCTCGCTTCAACCACGCCATCCAACCCGAGACATCAAACCGTGCTGCAAACTACTCCAACTCCAACGACCCCACCAAGCCAACCTGGTACATGGACTCCGAAGCGACGGATCACATGATTACATGACCAATGACATGGAACGCCTCCATGTGCAGAAGAACTATGAAGGCCACGATCAGATCCAGGTGGCCAATGGTACGCATATTCCTATTTTACATGTTGGTGAAACTTCTTTATTTGGTCCATATCAATCTACTTTACATCTGAAAAATGTTCTTCACACTCCTCACATTAGTAAAAATCTCATATCCGCCAATAAACTTGCCCTTGATAATAATTGTTTTGTTGAACTTCATCCTCATTCTTTTTTTTGTCAAGGATCGCACCACGAAGCGAAATCTTCTTCACGGTAGGGCTCATGCCGGCTTGTACCCAGTGCCACACACACGCTCTCGTCAAGCAAATCTCATCACCCCGTGCAAGGACCTGTGGCATCGGCGTCTTGGGAATCCTGCACCAGCAATCGTTCAAGCCATCATCTCCTCCAATAAATTAGCATCTTCATCAAATAAAGAGCTAGTTGAGCACATTTGTGATGCATGCCAACAAGCGAAAGTTCATCAACTCCCTTATCAGTTATGTAGTAGAGTCTCTGTCGTCCCTCTTGAGTTGGTTCACACGGATATGTGGGGACCAGCGGTTAAGTCTTCTGGTGGTTTTAGTTATTATGTAAGTTTTTTGGATGATTTTAGTAAATTTTCATGGGTCTATCTGTTGAAACACAAGTCCGATGTTGAACATGTCTTTTATCAATTCCAAAAACATGTTGAGAGATCTCTTGGTGTTAAAATTCTCTCTGTTCAATCCGATTGGGGAGGAGAATACCAAAAGTTGCATCGGTACTTTCAGGACATAGGCATCACTCATCGTATCTCTTGCCCTCACACGCACCAACAAAATGGTGCAATGGAAAGAAAACACCGTCATCTTGTTGAGACTGCCCTTGCCCTCCTTGCTCAAGCGTGTGTTCCCCTTCGTTTTTGGGATGATGCTATTCTTACTGCGTGTTATCTCATTAATCGCATGCCTAGTCGTGTTATACACAATGCCACACCAGTTACAAAATTGCTTAAAGTACATGTTAAGTATGATGCGCTTCGTGTCTTTGGGTGTGCCTGCCGGCCGAATCTTCGACCATATCATAACCGCAAACTCTCTTTCCGTTCAACACGGTGCGTTTTTCTTGGGTATAGCCCCGATCATCTCGGTTTCAAATGCCTTGATCGATCCACTGGTCGGATTTATGTTTCTCGGGATGTGGTGTTTGATGAAACTATCTACCCTTTCTCTCTTGACAATTCCCATGATTCCCAACCCACTGAAGATCTTCTCCTGCTTCCGTAACTAGTTAAAGATTCATCAACATGTCATGATATGGACTGCGCTACTAATGTGGTTCCGAGTACTTCTGTTTCAGGTGCTGGAGATCACGTCGATCACACTCTGCATGGCGTGCATGCGCCCCCCGACGTCGATCCCGGGGAACTGCCTCCCGAGGCCCAAGAGCACAATGCGGCTCCGGACATAGACTCGGAGCCGGACTCGCCTTTGTCTCCTCCCACCCCGGCTCATGGGCTGGCCCATGATGAGGATTGGGTGTCACCCGCATCCTCCCCTTCTGTTGCACCGTCTCCAAATCCAGCTCCTGCACCTGCTCACCCCATGCGTACCAGATTGCAGAACAACAAGGTCCGACCAGTTTCTCCTGTCCGAGGGGATTATTCGCTATGACTCTACCAAGCGTGCCTTTGCAGCCGAGCCCACATCTCATCATGATGCTCTTGCTGTTCCTGCCTGGAAAACAGCTATGGATGCTGAATTTGCTGCTCTCCATCTCAACAACACCTCGCGTCTTGTGGAACCACCTTCTGGTCATCATGTTGTGGGCTGCAAGTGGGTTTTCAAGCTTAAACAGAAGCTCGATGGAACTATTGATCGTCACAAAGCGTGCTTAGTGGCGTAGGGTTTCACTCAACGTGCAGGCCTTGACTATACTGACACCTTCTCCCTAGTGGTTAAAACCACAATGGTTCGGCTGATTTTGTCTATCGCTGTTTCTCGTGGCTGGTCTCTCCGTCAAGTGGACGTCCAAAATGCCTTCCTCCACGGTGATATTCTGGAGGAGCTGTACATCTCTCAGCCACCGGGCTATGTTGATCCAGATCGACCTCGTCATGTCTGTCGGCTCCAGAAATCACTTTACGGGCTCAAACAAGCACCCATAGCCTAGTATTCGAAACTGAGTGACAAACTGCAGTCAATGGGATTCACTCCGTCCGAAACAGATACTTCTCTGTTCATCTTCAGTGCTTCACGAGTTATGATTTACATGTTAATTTATGTGGATGATATCATCATAGCTGGCTCCTGTCGACAGGCTGTGGAGAAACTTCTGACACAGCTTCGTGACTCGTTCGCTGTTAGAGATCTTGGAGAGCTTTCTTATTTTCTTTGCATAGAAGTAACGACACTGACAGATGGGATAGCTCTAACTCAAACCAAATATGCTGCTGACCTGCTTCGGAAGGTGAATATGCAAAACTGCAAGGTAGTGCAACACCTATGTCTGTGTCAGACAAACTTAGTAGAAATGTTGGTACTTTACTCACCGAAGCAGATGCCTTTGTTTACAGAAGCATGGTGGGAGCGTTGCAATACTTGTGCTTTACAAGGCCAGACATTTCCTTTGCTGTAAACAAAGCCTGTCAGTTTCTCTCAGCTCCCACAGATGCACACTGGTCGGCAGTTAAGCGAGTCCTACGATACATCAAGGAAACTGTGAAGGTTGGGCTTAGCATTCGACATTCGCAGTCCACAGAATTGAGCGTGTATACGGATGCAGATTGGGCGGTCTGCCCGGATGATCGGCGACCAACTGGTGGCTATGTTGTGTTCTATGGACCCAATCTGATATCATGGAGCTCTCAGAAATAGCCCACTGTCAGCAGGTCGAGCACTGAAGCAGAGTACAAAGCCATTGCAAATGGTACAGCAGAAGTGACATGGTTGCAGTCAGTACTTCGAGAACTGGGTGTGTTTCAAGCACAAGCTCCAATTCTGTGGTGCGACAATCTGGGTGCAACGTTTCTCACAGCCAACCCAGTGTTTCATGCTCGAACAAAGCACATTGAAATCGATTTTCACTTTGTGCGAGAGAAGGTGTCGGTTGGCGCTCTGAATGTGCAGTTCATCTCTACACGAGATCAGATTGCACATATATTTACCAAGGCTCTTGGCAAGGAGGTGTTTGATCGATTGAAATATGGTTTGAATTTGGTTAGCCCTCGTTCGGATCGAGGGGGACTGTTAAATGGAGTAGGATGACATATGAGCGGGTATGATCCTGTCACGTTAGGCTAACTATACTTGCGGTAGAAGTTGTAATCCTAACTACTTTGTAAACCCTAGATGTGTTTTTCGTATATATAAGCAGGAGCCTACCCTTGAGAGGTAAGGTGATCCAATCTATTCTTCTATTTTTACAGGAATAAGAGAGGAAGAACAAAGAGGAGAATCACAAAGAACTCCAAGACCTAGATCCACTGAGTTCCCCTCACTTAGAGGAGAAATTGATTGGTGGAAATATAGATCTAGATCTCCTCTCACTTTCCCTCAAAGATATGCAAGAATCATGGGAGGGAGTAAGAGGAAGGCAAGCTTTTCCAAGGTCAACAATGGAGGAGAGAGAGGGAAAAAACGTGCTCAAGAGATGGGCAAAAAGTTAGGGCTCAATGGGGAAGAAGACCCCTTAAATAGTAGCCCCAAAAACTAGTCGTTGGAGGAGAAAAGTCGTCTCCCCCGAGAGCCCAGCCTTGAGCCCGGCCTTGGCCCAGCCTTGAGAGCGCAGGAGGCTGGCATGGCAGCCGAGACGGCCGGCCTTGGCCCAGCCTTGCCAGCAACCAAGGATGGATTGGCAGACCACCATGAGAGCAAAACCACATGAAAACGAAAATATCTTGATCATTTGTACTCCATTTTCGGTGTTCTTGGGCTCGTTGGAATCACCACAACGAGCACTCCAAGATTATGGAGAGAATACGTTCAACCTCTTCCTCCCGTGGATTCGATAAACCTTGGGTTCCTCACTTAAGGGAAATTTGCTGCTGTCCTACAAACCTATGCGCTTGGAGGCCCAACAAAGTCTACAATAATAGAAGTGTGTAGTAGACATCAGAATGCAGGGGCAACATCCGTTTTTTGCTGGCATAGCTAGAACAGTGGACGTCATGGACCAATGAGAGCATGAGTCAGTGTCAGTGCTGCTCCGTGAAACAAGTTGTAAACTTGATGTTATTTCTGGTCTCATAGCTTTATTTGCAGCCTGAAACTATGGTGAACAAGTTACACTATATTACTAGGAGACAAACCAGCATGCTAGTTTCAAATAATTTCAAAAGCATCTGGCAAGATATAATAAAGAGAGAAAGCAACTAGAGTGTAACATAGATCTCTTTCTTCAAGAATAACTAGAGGTACTGACGTCGTGGACTGATGCAAGCATCACTGGAAGACAAAGTGGAATCCGCTACGAATTAGCATGATGTGTGTGGTAGATGGTGACCATCTACCACGTGTTTTGGGCAATTTTGGTGTTTTCATGGTCGATGCACACCATCCACCACGAAGGCCCAATTTGTGGTCTATGATTGGCCGACTGCTCCATTGGTGCCACCTACCACGATCGACGTGAGTTTTTCGTGGTAGAAGCTCGTGTTTTCGATTCCGCGTGTGACTTGACTCTGATCTGAAGCTGTTTGGTTGTATTTTCGGTTGCTTCTGAAGGCTGGGCGATGAAGGATGGGTCCACCATGTCAATGACTCAAAGGACTGGGTGATCTCGTGACTTTTATTTCTTTCGGTTGCTCCGTTACCTAAAGGCTGGGTGAAGCAGGTCGAGTCCACCATGTCAGCGTCTCAAAGGATTGTGTGATCTCGTGATCGATTCTACCTGACTTTTTTCTTCGGTTTCTTCGTTACCTGAAGGATGGGCGATGCAGTTCAAACCGGTCAGGTCCACCATGTCGGTGACTCAAAGTCTTGTGTGATGTTCGTGATTTCTTTTCCTGGTTGCTCCGTTACCTGAAGGCTGGGCGATGCAGTTCAAACCAGTCGGGTCCATCATGTTGGTGACTCAAAGGATTGTGTGATGCTCGTGACTTTTTTCTCGGTTGCTCTATTACCTGAACATTGTGCGATGCAGGTCGGTCCACCATGTTAGTGTCTCAAAGGATTTTGTGATCTCGCGATCGATTCTGGCTAACTTTTTTTTATCTTCGGTTGCTCCCGTTAACTAAAGGTTAATTTGCACGATACAGATGTGTTATGGTCGAGCTGGTGAGTCTATACAGAAAACGTGTCCTAGGTAGCCTCTTCAAAAGAAAACTATACAATATAGAACCTCGAACACGAGACCATATATGAGTTGATTCAGCTGTACGTGTTGTGCACTGCGCTAGACAATTCGAATTGGTTACATACGGCTAGCTCGCTACTACCTCCGTTCCATAGTAGAAAATGTCCAAGATCGCAAATAAGTTCTACTAGTTAGCAAATATACCTTGACCACATGAGAGAACGACTTCATTTACATACACTAGAGATGATCTTGTTACAAGGTCAGTCAGCCGGTTGATATGATGATCTGACACACGCATTTTTCTTCTGAAACTGAATAATGCATACACTGTTAGGTGGTTGTCAGTAAACGTCTTTGAAAAGCTCTGAAAAAATAAAGTTATAGCTGGTTGTCTTGTTCATTGTGGATAGAAAGAAAAATAGGCTATTATTTACCATCTTATACCCGGGAGGGACACCATGCGAATTTCTCATGGTGCAAACATAATAAAGTATATCAGGTTTCTGCGCTGCAGCAACCTGGTCTCTAAGGAGACTAGTCTAGCAACATACAGCTTAACACGATTGGCAAATTAAATAACAATATTTATCAAACGTGTCGCTCCCTTGGATTCCTGGACCTACATGTAAGGAACAAAAATTAAAAAAATAAGTTTATACCAACAAAATAAGCTAGTCCGGATGATAAAATAACCTCAGAATCAAGGTAATTACCTCGTAAGGTAATCTCCTTTTTAATTCTTTTGGGAACGTACCCACGAAACCTTATTACCTTTATAAATTCGTGACAATAAGATCAAATATTTAGTTAACAGTTTGTACTTAGTAGGAAAAAAGAAGCCATTATTTACCTTTACCACTTAAAGGGACATTTAGAAAAACCCACATTGTGCATATCTATGCGAAGGGAACACGTAGATATCGTGCCTTATACAGATGAGAGGTGTTGTAACAAGACCCATTCTAGCTACAGGTGTTAACTCTTTTTTTTTTGTACAGAGAAAAAACTAGTGTTAAAAAAATCCCAATTCTCGTTAACTACGTACCCGTGCATCCTAGTGAGTTAAGGGCGACTTACAGTCAAATTTGATGGTGCCGCCGCCGGATAAGACATTCTCACGGGAGATGGTTCCGTCACACAATAAGACAGTTCCGCGAGAGAAGATGGTGCCGTGACAGGATAAGACAGTGCCGCGGGAGATGCTGCCACCGATGGCGAAGACAATGCCATCGCCGGATAAGAAATTGCCTGGGGATATGGTGTCGGTGCTGCCGGAGAAGATGTCATTGCTGTAGGGTCAGAAACGGTTGTAGATCCTTTCACCGCCAGGATCTGCATCAAAGAGACATGACGCTCCTCAAGCTGGTCCAGCAGCCGGAAGACCCAATCGGCCCCAGGGATGAGTCTTAGCTGATGTTCATCCGCCTCAATGGCTTCTAGGCGGCTGTAAGGAGGTGAGCGGGTCATGGCAATGTAGGAGAGTTAAGTGAATAGGGGCGGTGTGAGAGAGAGAAAGAGAGAGAGAGAGACTGGGAGCGGTAGACTGAAGATACAACGTGTACAACATTCCCTGTGACTAACTCATTACACTAGTAGGAAAAGGCTTATAGGTGCTGGCAGAGTTGGGTGGTGCCCCAAGCGAAGACGTGGATGTAGTAAGTAGCAGTTTACTTAGTGAAGAACCAAGGTTTAATCGAACCAGTAGGATTTTGAAATCAACAACGAGGTGCATGTCAACGATCTCTGGCGCTTAATCGTCAACGAACAGGGACCTACACACACTCAAACCAATACTTTGCCCCCAACGGCAGGAAGGTTTTCAATCTTCCCAGACTGCTGAAAACAAAGCGGTTAAACGTATAGTATAGTGAATGAAATTATGAAAACGGATCAGTGAGCAAGTGAATATGAAAAGCAAGTAAACAGTGTTGTAATCAATGGAAAAAGATGGACCGGGGGCCATGGGTTCTTTTCAATAGTTTAGTCCAATAAATGCTAAAAATGATATAATAAGATAGTAAAATCATGTGACAATGGCACAAAACAAGCATATATCAATAAAAATTATAGATACGTTCGACACGTATCATGCGCCACTACTATTAGCCGTGGCGCACCGAAAACAGGTTGGCCACTAGTAAGCCATTACCCGTGGCGCACCTTTTAAGCTCGTGCGCCACGGCTAAGTTGGGACTTGGGTGGCCGGGGTGCACAGACATACTAGTGGCCCGACACTACAGGCCCGCGGGCGGTACTACCGGCCGACGCGGGTTGAGCAGTTTGGCCTTTGAGCCTTGTATTCTTATCTACTCACCTACCCCTTCGTGGCTAGACTATAAATAGGCTCCTCTCCGTCCAGATCTAGGTTAGACTAAGATTTAGACAAGACTAAGAGTTTTTGCTCCTACCATCCCTTTGTGGATTCACATGGCCACTCTAGATCTCATCTATGTGATGTACAAGGCCCCTCTTTGTGCAAGGTCTCTCTGAAGTGTGATTCTACCTACGGGTCTCTCATACTTGTGATTCTATCGCGCGCTCACCAATCTCTCCCAAAGATTCTACCTCACGGTCTCTGTTAGGGATTCTATTGGTCAGGTTCCTCCTACCGGTGAGATAAAAGGACTTATCAAGGTAGGTTGTATCGTGGTTGCGATCCGAGACTTCCTCCCGTGTTCTTCTTGTTCTTGGTGTTCTTCGCGTTCTTCATGTTCTTCGTCGATTCAGTGGAAATTCGGGACCCTACCCACATCATATGATATCAGAGCTTTAGGTTGACCACGGATTAGACTCGTGTTCCTCTTTTACACCGAAATTTTTCTTGCTTTTTGCCCAATTTCGAAAATCCCCAAAAAAATAGCCAAAAATGGATTTGGTTCGATCTCCTGATCTGGTGAGTTTTTCGTAGTTTTGATCCACAGATCTACTGCTTAAGAGCCCTACCCACCCTTCCCCCACGTTTTATCCAGCCGATTTTGTCAATTTCTCGCGAATCGGAGGATTTTTTGAGCTGTTTTTCCGTCCAATTTTTTCGCCCAAATTTCAGATCTGGTTTTCCTGCTTCGGGCGGTACTACCGGGCTACTTCCGGGCAAGCGGTACTACCGGCCCGAACTGTTTCGATTTTTTTCTTTTCCTCTTGTTCGTGTGACCATTTCTCCTTCTTTGTTGCTCCGATTTGGGTGAATTTTCAGTGAACTGCAGCAATCGACATCCTCTTCGACCTTCCGCTCGGAGCAACACCCACCATCCACTACTTCAACCGCAAGCCGTCATGAGCCTCGATGCTAAAGGTATAACTTGCGGCAAACCACTCCTTTTCACGAAACTAATCCTATCGGAGCTAGCTCTCGACATATTGCGAGCTTGCACTAGTGAGATACCAAGTGACCACCATAGCATTGTGAGCATCTTCTTCTAACCGGTCTCGGCTCGGGTAAAAGTAAAAAAAAACGAGTCGAGAACCTTCTTGCTACGCTGTCAAGTTCCAATAGCCACACCAATAAAGAGAGAAGGTGTCCACTAGTGCAAATCGTTGCTCATTCACGCAATTGATCTAGTAGTACTTCGAGCGGTGGTGTGACACGAGCATAGTCTTCGTTAGGTCATCCTTGCTCATCCCTAAAGTCGCATCATCCACATCGGTCTCCACGTGTCTGTTCTTGTGTTTGGGGTTTGTGTGGTTGGTTTCTTTCGTTGTTGGATCATTGTGGTTATCTTCTACCTTTAACAATATCCCGGTCGGAGTTTCATTTCCATTTGCCTTCCACCTTTCCCTACCAAGCTCCACATAAGCATGTGTGTTGGAGAGTTGTTCTCGGATCGTTCCTTGCATACATTTTACCTTGTGGTGCCTAGTCACTCACCGAGAGCACAAGGCCCAATACTATCTTAGAGGGTAAGAGACGGTCGGGTTTCATCTTCACTAACCACCATATACACGAGACCCTTTTGTCTTCATCTGGTCTAGGTAAATGGAGCACGGAGAAGGCTCGGGAGGTAACCCAATCTATACCACGCAAACTCAACATTTGGCCCTTCAACGTGGCACTCGAGAGGCAATGGCCCGACTTGAAGAACGAATGGACGCCAAGATAACAAGTCTTGAGGAGCGTCTCGAAAAAAACTTCGAGGCCCTTAGGATGGAAATTGCTCGGATGGGCCATCGACATCGACCCTCCTCATCGTCAAGTGCAAGCGGCTTCGGATCATCGGCAAGATCAAGGTCTCACCGCCATGAGCCACACAACCATAACGTGGATGATTCTCATGCTCGCCACTGTCACAGTGGTGGTTCTTCACATCGAAGCCGGCACGATCACAATGATGATATCATACCTCATCCACAACATCAAGATCGTCACCAACGCCGCGAGGAATTTGACCCACCTCCGCATCGCCAAGCTCGTGACCCCTCTCCTCACCGCAATGACAAGGCCATCTCACAAGAACGTCAAGCTCGTGTCCAATCCTCGCACCACCATGAGGATGCTGCCTCTCAACAACGACAACCACGGGTAAGGTCTCCATCGCGGCCACATGATAGGCGTTGCCACCCGGCGCACAATCAAGATGGACGTCAAGAGCGTCATGTGGAGGACCGTCAAGATCACAGTCCGCAAGGCAATCCACACCAACATGTCGAGCACGCCAATTCGAATCACGTTGTAGATGAAGCGGAACTCGAATGCCAATGACGTAATCATGACGAGGACTTAGAGAGCCAAACACGTGAAGCCCACATCCACAACAACCGTCCTCAACGAGATCATAGTCGTGATAGTGTGTGGCAACCACTTCCATACTTCAATGCGGAAGAGAGGTTCGGGAAGCTCAAATTCAACATGCCCGAGTTCTCGAGAGCAAATGAACCGGAAGCTTACCTCTCTTGGGTTCTCAAGGTGGACAAGATCTTCCGCCTTCACAACTACCCCGAAGACAAAATGATAGCTATGGCATCACTTGAGTTTGAGGACTACGCGCTCCTTTGGTGGGAACAAGTTCAAACTACTCGTGAGGAGAATGGTGATGTGCCAATTGACTCTTGGGAAGACATGAAGCGCGAGATGCGAGGACGCTTTGTACCGCCACACTATACACGTGATCTCTTCAAGAAGTTACAAGAACTCAAGCAAGGCATCAAGTCCATCGACGAGTACTTCAAAGAAATGTAAACGTCCATGATGCGTGCAAATGTCGAAGAATCGGAAGAGCAAACAATGGCATGCTTCATGAACGGCCTCAACTAGCCCATCAAGAGGATCGTTGAGTTCTAACCTTACACTTATATCTAGATCTAGTACACCAAGCCACCATGGCGGAGCGCCAAGTAATGGATGACATCAAGTACAACAAGACCAAGGCCTACTTCGCCGCCAAGCCTACAACATCCACTCAACCGGCAACACCACAAGCTCCACAAGCAAACTCAAGACCTACCGCAAGACTTTCAAGTGCTTCTAGTTGACCCTCGACTTCTACCTTCAAGAAACCGGCACCGTCCATGCAGTCCTCTCAAGCTTCCACGGGCAAGTCAAGTGACATCACATGCTTCAAGTGTGGAGGCCTTGGACACAAGTCATTTGAGTGCACCAACAAGAGAGTCGTGATAGCCAATGATAATGGCGGATGGGACTCCATGAGTGAGGAGTATGAAGCAATGGTTCAAGTAGCTATGCTACATCATGAGGATGAAGAACAAGACACCCAATATTGCGACGGCGACACCCTTCCATCACTTGTTGTCACAAGGGTCTTGACCACCACCATGCATGAAGATGAAGACCAACGATGTAATTTGTTCCAAACAAGAGCCGGCATCATGGGAAAGTCCATCAAGGTCATCATCGATGGTGGGAGTTGCCACAACCTCGCAAGCGAAGAAATGTGCGACAAACTCAACTTGCATCGCACCAAGCATCCCCATCCATATCACGTGCAATGGCTAAGCGACAACGGGAGCTTCAAGATTCATCAAAAGGTCAAGGTCTCTTTCAAGATTGGTCCTTATGAGGACACGGTTGAGTGTGATGTCGCTCCCATGACGGTGTGCCACCTCCTTCTTGGACGACCATGGCAATTCGACAAGGGCGCCAAGCATTATGGACGTAGAAATCAATATAGCTTCAAGTGGCAAAACAAGAATTTCATCCTTCGCCCCATGACACCAAGTCAAGTTATTGCCGACAACGCCAAGACCGTCGCAAGGACTCCACAAGCAAAAGTTTCGAGTGAGATGAGTGGTGTGAGAGAGAACCACCTTCACGCGAGCGAGAGCCACAAGCCAAATATGAGCGGAAAAAAGAAGAGGGTTACCCATGGTGTAGTTTTGATAGCCACCAAAAGTGAGATGAGGGAAGTGAGATCAAACCCATCCATTGTCCATTTTGTACTCTTGTGCAAAGGAGATGGGAAGGACACTAACGACCTAAGCCAAGTTACTCCCTCAATGATGTCTCTTTTGTAGGAATTTGACGATATCTTTCTGGATGAGCTACCTCTCGGACTACCTCCTCTACGTGGGATTGAGCACCACATTGATCTCATTCCCGGTGCCCCTCTTCCCAATAGAGCGCCCTACCGCACAAACCCCGAGGAAACAAAGGAGATTGAGCGCCAAATTCAAGACCTCCTCGCCAAGGGGCATGTACGAGAAAGCTTGAGTCCGTGCGCCATGCCGATCATCCTCGTCCCCAAGCAAGACGACACCTTGCGCATGTGCATGGATTGTCGTCCCATCAAAATATCACAGTGAGGTATTGATACGTCTCCGACGTATCTATAATTTTTGATGTTTCATGCTTGATTATATATCAGTGCCACATGTTCTTATAATGTTTTTATATCATTTTGGCATAATTTATGGAAGTAACCTATTAACAAGATGCCCAGTGCCAGTTCCTATTTTCTGCTGTCGTTTTGTTTCAGAAAAGTTGTTCAAGGAAGTTTCTCGGAATCAACTGCAAATTTACAGGATTTATTTTTACAAGGAAACAAAGACGGAGCCAGTAGGGCACCTACAGGGGAGACCCACAGGGGCCAGACGCCGCCCAAGCGCGACCCACCCCTTGGTCATGCATGGGCCCCACCTGGCCAGCTCCTTCATCGACTCGAGCAACCCTTTCGCCTATAAATCATCTTCGTCCCGAAAACCCTAAGTACCCGATCATATTCTCTAGAAAACATCCGAGGCCACCGCCGTCGCCAACCCTAGACCGGGAGGGTTCTGCAGCTCTTCCCGGCACCCTGCCGGAGGGGGAGATTATCACCGGAGGCATCTACACCACCATGCCTGCCTTCGTAGTGATGCGTGAGTAGTCCACCACGGGACTACGGGTCCATGGCAGTAGATAGATGGTTGTCTCTCCTCCTTGTACTCCATTGCTTAGATCTTGTGAGCTACCTATCATGATCAAGATCATATTATCTGTAACTGCTACATGATGTGTTTGCTTGGATCCGATTAATTGTGGAAATTATTACTCTTGTTCATCTCTATGTTATGTTTTATCTATGATCTTGTATTCTCTCCGTTGCTAGTGGATGCTTTGGCCAAGTAATTGTTAGTGTTGTATGAGAGAGTATTTATGCTAGATAGTGGGTTCATGCCTTCTTGCGCAGAGTGCGACTGACAGAAACGCTCATGCCAATGAATGTGCTGTTGCCACTAGGGAGAAAACAACGGTGTTATTTACATTGCTTACATTATGCACAATGCTTATTGCAATGATCTGTTGCTTTGCAACTTAATACTTCTAGGAGACATGCTAGATATCGATCTCGAGGGTGGATTATTAGTCATAGATGCAGTTGGATAACGGTCTATGTATTTTGACGTAATGCCCATATTAGATAAAACGGTGAACTATATTGTTTTATGATAGCATTTGTTATGCGCCCACAATTTTGTCAATTGCCTTGCTGTAATTTGTTTACCCATCATGCATATCTTCTGGAGAGACACCACTAGTTATCTGTGGACCCCGGTCCTATTTTCTATACTGTTTACAACCGTTTTAATAGCTTTCCGTACTCATTTGCTCGTTGGTCATATTTCATTCTCATCATATTTTACACTTGCCCATTTAATTCTTTGTGTTCAGCAAGCCGGAGAGATTGACAACCTCTTTGTTTCATTGGGGCAAAGTAGTTTGTCTGTGATTGTGTGCAGGGCCACGTCAATTGTCATAAACGGCACTATTGACACCTTGCTAAGCCTTCTCCAAGTCCTACTGGATTCGATAACCTTGGTTTTCTAATCAAGGGAAAAATGATGTTACGCTGCATCATACCTTCCTCTTGGGGTTCCCCAGCGAACGTGTGATCCACGCCATCAGGTATCGACGCCCCATCCCTCGCCTTGATGACATGTTGGATGAGCTTAGTGGTGCCACTATTTTCTCGAAGATTGATTTGAAGAGTGGCTACCACCAAATTCGTATACATGAAGGAGAAGAATGGAAAACGGCTTTCAAAACTAAACTTGGTCTTTATAAATGGCTTGTGATGCACTATGGCCTTTCCAATGCCCCTTCCACTTTTATGCGTCTTATGAATCACGTCTTGCGCACTTTCATTGGCAAGTTTGTGGTTGTTTACTTTGATGATATTCTTGTTTATAGAAAATCTTTGCATGAACATGTCAACCATGTGAAACAAGTTCTGTTGGCCCTTCGTGATGCTTTGATTTTTGCCAACCTGAAGAAATGCACATTTTGCACCGATAAGCTAGTGTTTTTGGGATATGTGGTCTCGTTCAAAGGGATTGAAGTTGATACCTCTAAAATTGAGGCAATCACAAATTGGCCAACTCCTACAAATCTCGCCCAACTCCGTAGTGATCTTGGCCTATTTGGTTTCTACCGTTTATTTATGAAAGATTTTAGCACCCTTTCTTGCCCTTTAAATGAGCTTACCAAAAAGAATGTACCCTATGTTTGGGGCAACGCACAAGAATCGGCTTTCAATGAACTCAAGAAGAGATTGACCGAGGCTCCTTTACTTGCTTTGCCGGATTTCTTGAAAACCTTTGAACTAGAATGTGATGCTAGTGGCCTTGGCATCGGTGGCGTCCTCATGCAATGTGGACGTCCTGTAGCCTACTATAGCGAAAAACTTGATGGTGATCGCCTAAACTACCCAATTTACGACAATGAGTTATATGCCTTAGTCCGTGCTTTGGAAGTTTAGCAACACTACCTTTGGCCCAAAGAATTTGTTATCAATTCCGATCACGGATCATTGAAATATTTGAAAACCCAAGCCAATTCGAACAAAAGGCATGCAAAATGTGTGGAATTCATTGAGTATTTTCCCTATATCATGAAATACAAGAAAGGCAAGGACAATGTAGTCGCGGATGCTCTTTCCTGCAAGATGATTTTACTCGCCAAACTTGACATCAATGTTTTAGGCCTTGATGAGATTAAGGATCTGTATGCCTCCGACTCTTCGTTTGGTCCTATTTTTGCCAAGTGCTCAAATGACAAAGGTTTCGATGATTTCTACTGGCACAATGGCTTTTTGTTTAAGGCTAACAAGCTTTGTATCCCTGAGTCTTCGCTTCGTTTGTTGCTTTTGAAGGACTCTCATGGAGGCGGACTCATGGGACACTTTGGCCGAGACAAGACCTATGGAATGCTATCAACACATTACTATTGGCCACGAATGAAACGGGATGTGGAGCACCTTGTGTCCCGATGCCCAACTTGCCTCAAAGCTAAGTCAACATCAAACCCTCATGGTCTTTATGTTCCTCTTCCCATTCCATATGCTCCATGGACCGACATTAGCATGGACTTTGTGTTAGGGTTACCACGAACAAAAAATGGCGAAGATTCCATATTTGTTGTTGTCGATCGCTTCTCTAAAATGGCACACTTTATTCCTTGCAATAAGACAAACGATGCTTCACACATTGCAACTTTGTTATTTAGGGAAATCGTTCGTCTACATGGAGTGCCGAAGACCATTGTTTCGGACCGAGATGTCAAGTTCACAAGCTACTTTTGGAAGGCATTGATGGCCAAGCTAGGAGTCAAGCTCCTCTTCTCCACCGCTTACCACCCACAAATCGATAGCCAAACCAAAGTGGTGAATCAAAGCCTATCAACAATCTTCCGCACTTTAATCAAGCCAAACCTTAAGGGTTGGGAAGAATGCATACCGCACGCCGAGTTCGCCTACAACCATGCCACGCACCGTGCGACCAAGCGGAGCCCGTTCGAGGTTGTCTATGGGTTCAACCCCAACATCGCCCTAGACATCCTCTCACTTCCCCTCCTTGAGCGCGCAAACATGGACTTCGACAAGCGAGCTGACTACATGAAGACACTCCATGAGTCCACTCGAGCTACTTTAGAGATGCACACCAACCGCCACGCCGCCAAGATCAACAAGTTGAAGAAACCCATGGTATTCGAAGAAGGAGACCTTGTGTGGCTACACCTTTGCAAAGACCGCTTCCCGGATGAAAGAAAGTGTAAGCTTGCTCCTCGTGGTGACGGCCCTTTCAAAGTGCTCAAGCGCATCAACGACAACGCCTACAAGATCGACATCCCAACCTCCAAGTACTTGGTACATGACACATTCGACGTCTCCGACTTGTCTCCTTTCCACGGCTATCCAAGTGATCAAGATGGTGACGAGTCGAGGATGACTCTTTCTGAAGGGGGGGGAGGAGGGGGGGAGGGATGATGTAGCCCCAGACAACACCATGACCGACACGCCTACGGGCCCAATGACAAGATCAAGAGCCAAGGCTATGCAAGACAAGGTGAACTCACTCCTATCCCTTCATCAATTCAATCTCTCCATGGATGGCTTGCTACCTCAAGCGGATATGCTATGCGTTATTAGGTACGAGCCCAACGTCGACCCCTCCGTGGACAAGGAAGCTAAGGAGGGAGAAGAACCTGGAGATGGTGATCGAGAAGATGGCGAACAAGTCGATGGACAAGAGGAAGAGCAATCAAGAGGAGAAGTCCCAGGAAAAACCGGTACTACCGACCTCAGAGCGGTACTACCGGCCGAGGAGCGGTACTACCGGCCGACTGCCAGAAACGCTCTCTGTTAGAGGTCCAGTAGTGACCCGGTACTAGCGCCCGCCCCGGCACTACCGGCCCGCGGGCGGTACTACCGGCCGGCGCGGGTTGAGCAGTTTGGCCTTTGAGCCTTGTATTCTTATCCACTCACCTACCCCTTCGTGGCTAGACTATAAAGTATAAATAGGCTCCTCTCCATCCAGATCTAGGTTAGACTAAGATTTAGACAAGACTAAGAGCTTTTTCTCCTACCATCCCTTTGTGGATTGACATGGCCACTCTAGATCTCATCTAGGTGATGTAGAAGACCCCTCTTTGTGCAAGGTCTCTACCAAGTGTGATTCTACCTACGGGTCTCTCATACTTGTGATTCTACCGTGCGCTCACCAATCTCTTCCGGAGATTCTACCTCACGGTCTCTCTTCGGGATTCTATTGGTCCGGTTGCTCCTACCGGTGAGGGAAATTGACTTATCAAGGTAGGTTGTATCGTGGTTGCGATCCGAGACTTCCTCCCATGTTCTTCGTGTTCTTGGTGTTCTTCGCGTTCTTCGTTGATTCCGTGGAAAATTGGGACCCTACCCGCATCATAACTTAAGGTGTTAATGAGATAACTATACTTTGTGATCTAGGTGCAAGTGTTTCAACCATACATAAATCTCTTTTTGATAGGCTTAATCTGGGTAGCTATAATATTACAGAGCCTAAACTTCAGTGGGCATTAAAGAAAATATTGTTGTGCAGATTAAATGAGGTCCCGCACCTTTAGATCTTGTTATAGTTGATATGCCAGAAGATCCAGTAGCTCCTATTATAATTGGCAGACCATTTGTAAGA
This sequence comes from Puccinellia tenuiflora, assembly GCA_012064385.1. Classification (NCBI taxonomy): domain Eukaryota; kingdom Viridiplantae; phylum Streptophyta; class Magnoliopsida; order Poales; family Poaceae; genus Puccinellia; species Puccinellia tenuiflora. The sequence continues at coordinate 250,576 of QRDG01001456.1, read as the reverse complement.
ACTGTCAAAGCTTTGGTTAATCTGCACGAAGGGAACATGCGGTTTGAACTACCCTCGTGGGACCCCTTTGTTGTTTATTTCCCCAAGAAAAGAAAAGCAAGGTCTACAACAACGAGATCATCACACTAAAGGCAAACTACTTTGGCATATGGATGCCATTACCTAAGCCAAGCTGAGCAACACTGCGGTCGAGCTAAATGACCAAAAAACAGAAGCGCTGCATGGGAGGTAACCCATGTGAAATAAAGGTTTTATTCTTATTTTGTTTTACGTTTTAAGATTTAGAGTAAACAAAGTCACTATCAGAGCAGAAGAACAGGTGATCTGGTTGTATAAACATTATTGATCAAATTGTTGAACCGCTAATCTCGCTCTCTATATATATGAGAAAATCGTGCAAAGGACTAATTTCACGTCGTTAGAAAAGTTCCAAACAAAACAAGCTATTCCAAGCTACAATAAAAAAACAACCTGTCGTACGGCATGATCGTACCGGAGGTTGAACTGCCTATTTAGCTAAAAAAAAGTTTCAAAAAAAAAGCCAGAACTTTTAAAGAGTGACGGTACGGTCATCTGCTACTGATGTGTTTCGAGAGACTGACTCTAGAGCCTTCAAAGAAGTTCGAGTACGCACATGACACCAAGTGATTCGACCTCGTTGAAGGCGAGTCTTCCAAGGGTGTGCATTGGCACTCACATAAAGGAGAAAAAGGAAAGCATGCTCATCGAGTTCCTCACGCGCATTGGGACGTCTTCACATGGAAGCCGTCTGACATGTGAGGTGTACCGAGAAAATTCGTTGAGCACAAGCTAGACGTGCGTAAGGACGTGAAGCCAGCCAAGTAGCCTTTTCGACGTTTCCACGACGAGCGACGACATGCAATCGACAAAGATATCGCGGCTCCTAACTGTCAGGTTTATTATGGAAGTCTTCCACCCCAAGTGGACGGCTAACCCAGTCCTCATCTTAAAGAAAATGGAACTTAGCGCATGTGTATTGACTACACAAGCCTTTTACAAGGCGTGTGCAAAGGATCCATTCACGCTTCCTCACATTGATCAAGTTATAGACTCGACGGCTGGTTATGAGTTACTATGCTTCTCGATGCCTGATCAGGCTACCATCTGATAAAGATGGCTCCAGAGAAAAGATAAGACCTCCTTCACCATGCTTGATGGTGCTTTCTGCTACATCTCGATGCCCATCAGCTTGAAGAACGCCAGAGTGACATACCAGCGATGCATACAGAACTATCTGCACTTGCAGATAGGTCGTAAAGTATTGTAGTGAAGTCAACAAATTAGGGTGACCTGATCACCAACTTGATTGCGTGCTTGAGGCTACTAGCCCTTCTGATCGTGCTCACAAGGCTTACCTACAACGTCAGTCCAAATTAGTTTCTCTTCAAATTATGAAAGTTAGAGATCAAAACAATAGTAAAAGTGTTTGAAAAAAATAGATACGTTTGCGATGCATCAACAACGATCGCTTGAGTCGACTAAGTGAACTGTCCCAACGGGGATGAGCCGCCATGACTAAGGTCGAGACTTGGCGGCTCACCATGTTGACAACCATTTATCTTCATTGGTGGCAGGAGTTTACGAAGGACGTTTAGCTGACGGCTCCATCGAGATGACCACTCTGGCGGCTCTAGTTGAAGCTGACACCGACACCGCGCCCAAGATAAACTCGAGGGGTAATCTAGGCAGATATCCAAGTGGGTAGGCCTAAAGAGAGAGAATCCACAAGACCAAGGTGGGGGGTATCCGGCTCACGGCTGCCCCCCCTCCATTGACTTACACAATACAAGTTGGGTCGACTCAAGTTTCCGAACGACTCAAAATGAAGTCATTGGACATTACGGTGGTTCTACTTAGACTACAAAATGAAGACTTAACATACTCGTAGTAGAATACCAACCCTGAACCGGTTGCATATATAGAGCCGGCGAGGAGCACACTCAAGAGACAAGTAATCCATAGCTAAAAATCTTAGCTTACGTGACTCGACTCTTGAGACGCTATAGCTCATATTGTAACCGATCTAGTAATCAATAACAAAGCATGAGTAGATCTTTACCTCCACCATGACGGACCGAACCTGGGTACATCGTGTGTACCAATCTTGTCCCCGGAATCATCTAAGTCGACTTGCTCCATACCTATGATGAGTCATCCTAAGATTACCGACGTGTCAACCCCAAGACACGTGCCTCCTGAAAGAACAAACTATGCCGAGATGTCGCCTAGAGGGGGGGGGGTGAATAGGCGATAAAAACTTTTCCGGTTTAAGGCTTGATAATTGCGGAATAAAACTATGTGTTTAAAATAACAAGCCAACAACCTAATAAAACTAGGTTCACCTATGTGCACCAACAACTTATGCTAAGCAAGGCAAGAAACAAGGTGATAGCAAGATATAAAACTTCAAGCACGAAGGCTATCACAATGTAAATTGCATAAGTAAATAGCTCGGGTATAGAAATAACCGAGGCACGCGGAGACGAGGATGTATTCCTGAGTTCCTCCTTGTTAAGGGAGTACGTCTCGTTGGAGGGGTGTGAGCTCGCCACAAGAGGCGTACTCAAGATGCCACAAAGGCCTCACCCTATTCTCCGATGAACCGTACCCAAGGGTTTGGTTCACCTTCCACTATCGGAATCCGGAGCCTTTACACCGTTCTTGGGGCACACACACGCACAACACAATTGTAATGCCCGGGGTTTTTCCCCAAATTAGATTTCGTTTGTTTTTCCTTTTTGCATCGTCATGACATCAGCATCATGGCATCGCATGTTTTGTCCGCAAAAACTATTTTTATTAAACCCTATTTTATTTTTCTAAAATTGTCGGAAAAATATTTTTAATCGAGACAGTCGTCTCCGTTTTTTTAAAATTAATTGCCAAATTAAATTTGCAAATTAAAAATAATTTTGAGCGAGCGAGAGAGAAGCCCAACATCCGGCCCAAGCCCACCTAACCTGCAAACCCTAATTCCTGCCCTGGCTCTTTTCCTCCTACCCCCTTACACCTTGCAGCCACCCTCCTCTTGTTTTTCTGTTTCGCGAATCTACCCTTCCACCCCCTCTCTTTTTCTTTTTCCCCCTCCTTCTTTCTCTCTCCTCCTCTTTTTCTTTTCTTCCTTTTCTTTTTCTCCCTTCTCTTCTTATCCTTCTCTTCCTTTCTTCCCGAGCCCTTCTTCCTCACCGTCCTCCACCTCGTCTCTCTCCCCGACCCGCGCCCTTGCTCCGCCGGCCATGCTCACCGGCCGCCGCGCGCGCCCCCGCCCGGCCGTCCTCTTCCCCGCGTGCTCCTCCTTCGGCCTGGCCGCCGCGTCCTCCCCGCGACCCCGCGCCGCCGCGCCTCTGCCTCAGGCCGGTCGCCTCCGGCCTCCCCCTCCCGCCGAGCTCCTTTAGTCGTCGGCCCGCCGCCCGGTCCCCTGCTCCCGAGCTCCCCGACGCCGCCCCTTCCCCGTCTCCGCCTCCCTGCGCCTAGCAACGGCTCCTCCCCGATGTCCTGCGCTCGAGCCACCTCCGCCCTCCTCCGGCCAGCTCGTCCCGAGCTCCTCCGCCGGCCCTGCACCGACGACTCCATCTCCACCACCGGCCCGTGCTGCTCTCCCCGTGTCCGAGACGTGTACGTCTCCGTGGCATACTCGTTGGCGTGCTGCCTCTTTGTTTCTGTCCGTGCCCGTGTTCTCGTCCCCGGCGCACGTCAAGTGCTCGGTGAAATGCCCGCAAGGAGCCAGCGCGTTCCCGACTCCGTGTTTGTCCCCGTTCCGCCTCCGTGTTGGTTCTCGGACGGCTCCGTGGCCTCCGGCCGATCCCGGCGCCGTGTTTTCGTGCCTTCGTGCCCGTGTCGTGTCGTGCTCCCCGGCGGACGTCCACGTCGTGAAGCCGTTCCCGTCGTGAACCGGAGTTCTCCGTTTCCCCATCGTGAAGCTCCGTGAAGCCGATCCCCGACGCTCCGTGAACGACTACCACGACGACCGTGAATGGCGATATGACAAGATCTTCCCCGACGACCGAGTACGACGACCGAGTACCCGACGCCCAGAACCCCGACGACCCCGAAGCCCGGAACGCCAAGGTCCGCAACGACGACGACCCGAGTACGACTACTTCCATGACGTCGACTACCTCGACTACTTCGACTCCGGACGAACGACTACTTCGACTACTTCGACTACAACGACTACTTCGACTACTTCCTCTCCGACCCGAAGACGATGGCTCTCAAATCCGAAGTTCCCCAAACCGATGTGTGACCCCAACCCTAACCCTATACCATATATGCGTATCTTATAAAATCATGCATCATTAATTAATCTCATACCTTTATCCATTTAGCCAAATTAAATCAATCCAATTATGGGATTTTGTCCGGTGCATCTATATTGTGCACCGATCCTATTTAAAATGTTTTGCCATGTGTTAGGGAATAAAATTGGACAACATTTAAATTTATCATGCATCATGTCATCAACATGCCGCTTCTTTTGCCGTAGAAGTAAAATGCATCTTTTGCGCTTCCAGTGTTTCTTGCTTCTTCGGGAATAGGACGTTGAGTTGATGTGAGCAACGACAAGTTCTGCTACCTCTACCGGAATGCAGGCAAGTGATACTCCCTTGCTATCTTTGCTTGTTTTCTGTCTCTTACTCGTCCTATCTTTTGTTCCTTGCTAGCCTTATGTCACGATGCTTGTGTCCCGATCCTATATGCATGTTTCCTTAGCAGCCACGATATGCCACCACCCCCACATCCTATTACCTGTTGCTTGTTTACCTTGTTAGCCTTGCGAGTCGTAGTGCATGCTTAGGTGCTTTGCTTGAGTCTTGTTGTTTCTTTGTCTAGTCTTGTTCTTAACATGATAGCTATGCTCAACTAAACTGGTAATCTTTACTTTCTGTTGCGATGGGAATAACTTAATTAAAGATAAGGCACCGGCGGAAGGCCAATCGTGGTGATTTGTTCTGCTAGTGTCGCCTAGGACCCGAGTTCTTTTCCGCTGATCCAAGACTGAGCGCACTAACCACATGTGGGAGTTCTATGGGCCTCCCCGCAATCTATTACCAGATCCTCAAACCTGTCCAGGATGCCACAAGTAGTTCGGGTGTTTTGATAGAAGTTGCGGCATGAGCGTTAACCGCATGTGGAAGGAGGGGCAATCGTATGAGTGTTCCCTCCCGAAGCCGTCCTCGCAACGGTTAGGCCCACCTCGAAGCTTCGGCCGGACTCTCAAGGTGGATCAGTCCTAGCTAGGTGGCTCCCTGGACTTGTTTGTAGAGAAGGGAAACATTGCGTCGAAACCTCCACCGGTACACCTCTAAGCGAGAGTTTCGATGCGTGTGGGTTCATTGGTGCATCCCTGCAGGGTTAAATCTTTTCGAAAAGCCGTGTCCGCGGTTATGGACGACTTGGTGAAATGCGCTGGCTAAAAAGATCATAGACAACTTGCACCTTATGATGACTATTACTTGACTAGTAAGATAGATTACATGAATAATAATCTGATTAAAACTTGATCAACCGTGTGCGTGCCTTTGGGTTGCTCCTCGTGGGTTGATCGTGGAGTAACAATCGGCTGGGTATTGTTTGGTGATAGAATAGTTGGTTCCTTATGCGCTCTCTTACCTTGTCTCTGTTAGACGGAAGTTGTAGCGTGTCTCTATTAGTTAATAGTGTTGCTTGCTGCTGCCTCAATCGCTAACCCTCTTCCCCGGAATTCCAGCTTTGATATCTTGTGAGTATTGCTTGCCAGTACTGTTTTATAGTACTGACCCCTTCGGGGCTGCTATTCCAATGCAGCCAACAGGTTTGAAGTCTGATGACGTTAGCTTGGGAATCCCTCCGGCTTGGCCTGGGCAGGGATATGGTGCCTTCGTTTATCTTCAGGACTCTTAGTCCAATTTGTTTCTTGTCCGTAGCCGGACGCTACCCGCTTCCGTTGTTAATTGGATCTTTGTATTGTATCTTTGGTTCTTGACTCTGTGAGTCGTTGTTGTATATATGTTCTTTTGTGGGTTCCATCGAGAATTGTTGTAATGTTATCACAATTCCACCCGCATAATGTGTGTGTTGCGACGTGCACATTATGCCTGGTGGGCGGCCTTTAGGATCGTTATTATGCGGATTTGGCCGGAACGGTAAAATCTGCATAGTACCGATCTTGGGGCGTTACAAAGTGGTATCAGAGCTCTGGTTTTTCGATACCCCGCTGGTCCAGTCTGCCTGTAGGATACCCTAGCTAATGGTCGTTGTTGTAGAGTGTCCAAAACTATTTTACAAAAATTATTTGAAAAGATCTCAATAGGATTCTTGTTTATTCCTTATCCCTCTGCTATTCCCCCTCTTAACTTTGTGTGATTTAAATCTTCTCTCTTATCTATCTTCCGGTTATAGCATCTACGTGGGTTGGACGATCTCTTGCCTTTTACCTAATAGGTTCGATCTTGGAAGCAATCTCGACGGAATGTCATCGCCATCGACCTGAGCAAGAACCTCTTGATAGTGGTGTCGAGAAGATCAACATGGCGCGAGAAGATCCGATAGTTAACCTAGCTCTTCTTTTCCCCTGACGGTAGCGTGGATCTCGGGGCGAGATCCCTTGTTAGTGGTGTCGGTTGTAATGCCCGGGGTTTTTCCCCAAATTAGATTTCGTTTGTTTTTCCTTTTTGCATCGTCATGACATCAGCATCATGGCATCGCATGTTTTTGTCCGCAAAAACTATTTTTATTAAACCCTATTTTATTTTTCTAAAATTGTCGGAAAAATATTTTAATCGAGACAGTCGTCTCCGTTTTTTTAAAATTAATTGCCAAATTAAATTTGCAAATTAAAAATAATTTTGAGCGAGCGAGAGAGAAGCCCAACATCCGGCCCAAGCCCACCTAACCTGCAAACCCTAATTCCTGCCCTGGCTCTTTTCCTCCTACCCCCTTACACCTTGCAGCCACCCTCCTCTTGTTTTTCTGTTTCGCGAATCTACCCTTCCACCCCCTCTCTTTTTCTTTTTCCCCCTCCTTCTTTTCTCTCTCCTCCTCTTTTTCTTTTCTTCCTTTTCTTTTTCTCCCTTCTCTTCTTATCCTTCTCTTCCTTTCTTCCCGAGCCCTTCTTCCTCACCGTCCTCCACCTCGTCTCTCTCCCCGACCCGCGCCCTTGCTCCGCCGGCCATGCTCACCGGCCGCCGCGCGCGCCCCCGCCCGGCCGTCCTCTTCCCCGCGTGCTCCTCCTTCGGCCTGGCCGCCGCGTCCTCCCCGCGACCCCGCGCCGCCGCGCCTCTGCCTCAGGCCGGTCGCCTCCGGCCTCCCCCTCCCGCCGAGCTCCTTTAGTCGTCGGCCCGCCGCCCGGTCCCCTGCTCCCGAGCTCCCCGACGCCGCCCCTTCCCCGTCTCCGCCTCCCTGCGCCTAGCAACGGCTCCTCCCCGATGTCCTGCGCTCGAGCCACCTCCGCCCTCCTCCGGCCAGCTCGTCCCGAGCTCCTCCGCCGGCCCTGCACCGACGACTCCATCTCCACCACCGGCCCGTGCTGCTCTCCCCGTGTCCGAGACGTGTACGTCTCCGTGGCATACTCGTTGGCGTGCTGCCTCTTTGTTTCTGTCCGTGCCCGTGTTCTCGTCCCCGGCGCACGTCAAGTGCTCGGTGAAATGCCCGCAAGGAGCCAGCGCGTTCCCGACTCCGTGTTTGTCCCCGTTCCGCCTCCGTGTTGGTTCTCGGACGGCTCCGTGGCCTCCGGCCGATCCCGGCGCCGTGTTTTCGTGCCTTCGTGCCCGTGTCGTGTCGTGCTCCCCGGCGGACGTCCACGTCGTGAAGCCGTTCCCGTCGTGAACCGGAGTTCTCCGTTTCCCCATCGTGAAGCTCCGTGAAGCCGATCCCCGACGCTCCGTGAACGACTACCACGACGACCGTGAATGGCGATATGACAAGATCTTCCCCGACGACCGAGTACGACGACCGAGTACCCGACGCCCAGAACCCCGACGACCCCGAAGCCCGGAACGCCAAGGTCCGCCACGACGACGACCCGAGTACGACTACTTCCACGACGTCGACTACCTCGACTACTTCGACTCCGGACGAACGACTACTTCGACTACTTCGACTACAACGACTACTTCGACTACTTCCTCTCCGACCCGAAGACGATGGCTCTCAAATCCGAAGTTCCCCAAACCGATGTGTGACCCCAACCCTAACCCTATACCATATATGCGTATCTTATGAAATCATGCATCATTAATTAATCTCGCACCTTTATCCATTTAGTCGAATTAAATCAATTTAATTATGGGATTTTGTCCGGTGCATCTATATTGTGCACCGATCCTATTTAAAATGTTTTGCCATGTGTTAGGGAATAAAATTGGACAACATTTAAATTTATCATGCATCATGTCATCAACATGCCACTTCTTTTGCCGTAGAAGTAAAATGCATCTTTTGCGCTTCCAGTGTTTCTTGCTTCTTCGGGAATAGGACGTTGAGTTGATGTGAGCAACGACAAGTTCTGCTACCTCTACCGGATTGCAGGCAAGTGATACTCCCTTGCTATCTTTGCTTGTCTTCTGTCTCTTACTCGTCCTATCTTTTGTTCCTTGCTAGCCTTATGTCACGATGCTTGTGTCCCGATCCTATATGCATGTTTCCTTAGCAGCCACGATATGCCACCACCCCCACATCCTATTACCTGTTGCTTGTTTACCTTGTTAGCCTTGCGAGTCGTAGTGCATGCTTAGGTGCTTTGCTTGAGTCTTGTTGTTTCTTTGTCTAGTCTTGTTCTTAACATGATAGCTATGCTCAACTAAAATGGTAATCTTTACTTTCTGTTGCGATGGGAATAACTTAATTAAAGATAAGGCACCGGCGGAAGGCCAATCGTGGTGATTTGTTCTGCTAGTGTCGCCTAGGACCCGAGTTCTTTTCCGCTGATCCAAGACTGAGCGCACTAACCACATGTGGGAGTTCTATGGGCCTCCCCGCAATCTATTACCAGATCCTCAAACCTGTCCAGGATGCCACAAGTAGTTCGGGTGTTTTGATAGAAGTTGCGGCATGAGCGTTAACCGCATGTGGAAGGAGGGGCAATCGTATGAGTGTTCCCTCCCGAAGCCGTCCTCGCAACGGTTAGGCCCACCTCGAAGCTTCGGCCGGACTCTCAAGGTGGATCAGTCCTAGCTAGGTGGCTCCCTGGACTTGTTTGTAGAGAAGGGAAGCATTGCGTCGAAACCTCCACCGGTACACCTCTAAGCGAGAGTTTCGATGCGTGTGGGTTCATTGGTGCATCCCTGCAGGGTTAAATCTTTTCGAAAAGCCGTGTCCGCGGTTATGGACGACTTGGTGAAATGCGCTGGCTAAAAAGATCATAGACAACTTGCACCTTATGATGACTATTACTTGACTAGTAAGATAGATTATATGAATAATAATCTGATTAAAACTTGATCAACCGTGTGCGTGCCTTTGGGTTGCTCCTCGTGGGTTGATCGTGGAGTAACAATCGGCTGGGTATTGTTTGGTGATAGAATAGTTGGTTCCTTATGCGCTCTCTTACCTTGTCTCTGTTAGACGGAAGTTGTAGCGTGTCTCTATTAGTTAATAGTGTTGCTTGCTGCTGCCTCAATCGCTAACCCTCATTCCCCGGAATTCCAGCTTTGATATCTTGTGAGTATTGCTTGCCAGTACTGTTTTATAGTACTGACCCCTTCGGGGCTGCTATTCCAATGCAGCCAACAGGTTTGAAGTCTGACGACGTTAGCTTGGGAATCCCTCCGGCTTGGCCTGGGCAGGGATATGGTGCCTTCGTTTATCTTCAGGACTCTTAGTCCAATTTGTTTCTTGTCCGTAGCCGGACGCTACCCGCTTCCGTTGTTAATTGGATCTTTGTATTGTATCTTTGGTTCTTGACTCTGTGAGTCGTTGTTGTATATATGTTCTTTTGTGGGTTCCATCGAGAATTGTTGTAATGTTATCACAATTCCACCCGCATAATGTGTGTGTTGCGACGTGCACATTATGCCTGGTGGGCGTCCTTTAGGATCGTTATTACGCGGATTTGGCTGGAACGGTAAAATCTGCATAGTACCGATCTTGGGGCGTTACAACAATTGGGGGCTCCCAAATCTTGCCCGAAGCTTCACAACTCGAAGTCTTCGCAGCACCACCAACCGTCTAGGGTACACAATGCACCCAAGAGGCACAAGCTCTTGGGAACACAATGCACCCAAGAGTAACAAGCTTCTCAACCTTCAACTTCCACGAATCTTCGTGGAGAGAGCAAACCGATGCAACTAATGCAAAGCAAGAGCACAAGTGCTCAAATCCTTCACTCTCAAATCCCACCAAAAGCAACTAATGCTTGTGGGGGGAGAAGAGAGGAAAAACAAAGAAGAACTCAACAAATGAATCCCAAGATTTAGATCCAAAGGGTTCCCCTCACTCAGAGGAGAGATTGTTTGGTAGAAATGTAGATCTAGATCTCCTCTCTTGAATCCCTAGAGATGGGCAAGAATCGTTGGAGGGATAGAGAGAAACCCAAGCTTCTTCAAGGTCAAACAATGGAGGAAAGAGAGAGCAAAGGGTTGAAGTGGTTGATAGAACCATTGGTGAAGAAAGCCCCCTTTAAATAGGTTCCCAGATTTCTAACCGTTATGGGTAGAATCCCGCAGGGCCGGTACTACCGCCATTACGGCCGGTACTACCTCCCCGGCACGATTCAGCACATAATGGCTCTTTAGCAGATCCCGCGGGACCAGTACTTCCGGGAAATGGGCCGGAGCTTCCGGTTGACCCGGTACTACCGGAATAACTTCCGGGCCACTTCCGGGAACATACAATACCGAACTTCTTAGGTGGAAGTGGTCCCGGTACTAGGCCCGGTACTACCGGCCATGGTCCGGCCGGTACTACCGGCAAGTACAGCGGTACTACCGGACACAGAAAACAGCAGAACACCCGGTACGAGAAAAATCATAACTTAACCATCCGGACTCCGTTTTCGATGATCTTGGGCTCGTTGGATTCGCAACGAAAGGTTCTACAAGACTATGCAAAGAAACATCATAGTCCATCATGTGAGGAGGAAGCCACAAGGAGAGAGTTTGACCTCTCTTAGAAAAGACAAGCCAGTAAAACCTCCAACACCGAAAACTCAAAAGAAGACGCATACGAAAACCGTTTTTGGTGAACTTGGCCTTGTCATGACAAGCACGACAAGCACCAAGACCACACCACGATAAGAGCCAAATAAGAACCAATAAAGATGATTGCAAGGATGCAAGGGTTTGAGCTCTCCACGAACGATACGATCAAGATACTCGGTCGAGAGCCCCTCTTGATAGAAAGGCTATCTATCCTATAACCCGGTCTCTCAACTAACATCATGAGACCGGTAAAATAGAAAGCCTATCAAGAACATACCTTTGCCTTGCGCATAATCCACTTGAGGTCGATGAAGACGATCTTCATCTCCTCAAGACGAACCACCTTTCTTGATTGCCTTCGAATGGTGAAGGCTCACATGTTGCTCCCCCATACACCAATATGGGAGAAGCACTCTTCGGCATATGTTCACTTGGACTCAAGTGTTGATCAACTCGCACTTAGCCTTGATCAACAAATACTCTTCTTCCCTTAGCCTTGACTCCAACAAATGGAGATCAAGCAAATCAAATGGACAACCTACAAGTAGCTCAATACAAACATTAGTCCATAGAGATTATCATTAATTACCAAAACCACACATGGGGCAACCATGCACTTTCACCTCCTCCTGTCAAATTAGCTGGAACTTATAGCTTCTAGATGCACACAGTTGTTCATGGTCAATCAAAATATTTTCAGCCTGACTGAATGGAAGCATACTAGTATATTTCAGGATGTCTAGCTTGTTTGTGTTAGCCACATTTAGACGGTTGATTCATGTATCGACTTTACGTGTCATTAATATGTCCAATTGAATAATAAACTTCATAATAAATTACTCATATCCCTTTTCAAGAAAAATGTATTTTGATGTGGAACCACGCATGACACATGTCGAACTTTTGAAAAGTCGACATTTTCATATGGAAGGTGTTTTGGTTCCTGAGTCCACGGTCCACGTTGTCAATTTTTTTTGCAAAACAAGTTCGCTCATAGATCTTAACATCCCATGTGTTCACGAAATCTTTTCACAGTAAACCGATATTTTTGTGCCCTATGTAGAAAAAACAAAATTTGATGTTAAAACAAGGCTTCTCAGGAGACATTTTTGTTTTTGTTTTTTTACGTGTTATAATGTGAATATGTATCTGCGAAATTTTATTTTGATTTTTTTTCGTACATCCGGGTGCCAAAATAGATTTGTGGCATGTTCATATCCTACCTGTTACATTCTGATGATGATGCCGTCCTGCCATGTGAAGTGTGAATAATTAGCCAAATATATTTGCGCACCCACCAGGAAGAGCAGAGCACAACCCAGCGACGACTTGGCTGCAAGTCCACGCCCATCCTCGCCGCCGGCGATATCCACAAATCCAGATCCAGACAAGGCTGTTCTCGACCGGCGAGATGGAGATCGCAGTGGGCGCGCTCTCAGGCATGGTGGACGCGCTGCCAGGCAAGCTCGCGGAGCTGCTGCAGCAGGAGTACGCGCTTCTCTCCGGCGTCCGCGGGGACGTCAAGTTCTTCCAGGACGAGCTGAGCACCATGCACGCCGCGGTCATCCGCTGCGAGGCCCTCGACGATCCCGACGTCCAGACAAAGAGCTGGATCGGCCAGGTCCGCGAGCTCGCTTACGACATCGAGGACTGGGTGGACCTCTTCGCCCACCGTGTCGACGCCGGCAGCCACGACGCCGATGCTGCCACGTCCTCCCGGTTCTCCCGGTGGCTCCGCCGCGGCATCGACAGGCTCACGACCATCCCCGACCGCCACGTCATCGCCACCGAGCTGCAGGAACTCCGACTGCGCGTCGTCGAGGTGAGCGAGCAGCGGAAGCGCTACAGCGTCGTCCCGCAGGTCATCCCAGCAGGGTCCCGGCACACCTCCGCCGTCGATCCCCGGATCATCTCGCTCTACACCGACAGCGCCAACATCGTGGGCTTGGATGGGCCGCGGGACGAGGTGGCTGAGATGGTGACCGGAGCGGGCTCGGAGGGACTCAAGGTGCTGTCCATCGTTGGGATGGCCGGCTCCGGGAAGACGACGCTTGCCACGGAGGTGTATGGGTTGATCCGTGCGGGGTTCCAGTGCAGCGCGTCCGTGTCGGCCGGCAGGAGCTCGGACATTGCGAAGGTCCTCAGTGATATGCTATCCCAAGTGGACAGCGATTACAGAAGGCGAGGTGATGCTGCTGATCCGAATCAATTGATTGGCAGGCTGAGGCAGCATTTTGAAGATAAGAGGTATTGGTGCAACTTGTTTGTCCACATAGTTTGATAATCTTATAAGCTGGCAATTTAGGTACTGACTTAGTGTTCTAGTTAGATTCTTGTACATGTGATCTTCAGTTGTTATACTTTGTCGTGACAGGAGTTTTAACCGATACAGTTAGTTCGTCTTCTTAGGCAAAAATCAGTTCATCTGTACTGCAAAACCGGCTCCGGTACACCGAATCTGTCATCTGTGGCACTTGCCGATACACATCGATACAAACTTATTAGTCCTTTTGCCTCTTGGTTGACGTGCATGCATACTCTCTCTGATGCATTTCCCTCTTGTTATTAAATAGGTATCTTGTTATGATTGATGACCTATGGAGTGTTCAAACTTGGGGGACAATCAAATATTGTTTCCCGGAGAACAATCTGGGAAGCCGGATAATCACTACGACAAGAATTGAAGCTGTTGCAAAGGCCGGTGACCATGTTTACAGGACTCATCTTCTTGACGAAGGTGATGCCGAAACTTTGTTTTCCCGAATAACTTTCGGGAGTGTAGGTGGGTGCCCTCCCCATTTGAAGGATATTTCAGCTCAGATCTTGAGAAAGTGTGGTGGTTTGCCACTTGCTATAGTGAACGTGGGTGGCATGTTAGCGAACAAGACATACACGAAAGATGAATTTGGGCGGTCTGGATTGGAATGGAAAGCAAATTCACTGCTAGAAGGGATGAAACAGATAATCAAACTTAGCTACAGTGATCTTCCTGCTCATCTCAAGGCATGTCTATTGTACCTAAGCATATTTCCAGAGAACCATGAGATCGAAATAGAGCGTCTTGTGAGGCGTTGGATAGCAGAAGGATTAATCATTGAACATCGTGGCGAAAGGAAAGAGGAAATAGCGAGAAAATACATCAATGACCTCATCGGCAGAAACTTAATCCAGCCAACTCAGCTGAAAAATGATGTCACCCCTAGGAGCTGCATGCTTCATCCGGTAATACACGAATTCGTCGTTGCATGTCCATGGAAGATAATTTTGTTGCTTTGGTACATGCTCAGCAGCAAGATGTCCTACCTGGCAACGGCACTGTCAGACGGCTATCCTTGCTGAATAGTGGTAAACCTGATCAGGCTGCGGCACAAATTGATGGGACAAAAGTATCTCGTGCTCGCTCGATCACTGTATTTTCTCACACCGGTGGCACACCTAGTCTGAATGAACTTAGTGTACTGCGAGTTCTGGACCTTGAAGGCTGTGAAGGTCCACTGTGTCTTGACGGTCTCTGCAAATTGCTGCTTCTGAGGTACTTGAGCCTCAAGGGAACAGATGTCAGTCAGCTGCCAGCACAGATTGGGGAGCTACGATGTCTGGAGACACTGGATGTGAGATCGACAAAGGTGAAAGAGCTACCTCCCAGCATTCTCAGCCTCGAAAATTTAATGCATTGCTCACCGGAAACGCCAAGTTGCCAAGTGGGATAAGCAAGATGAAGTCCCTGCTAACACTGTCGTGCAGCAATGTCGGCAAGAGCGCTACTGCAAGTACCATGCAAGAGTTGAGCGAAATGGCCAGCTTGAGGGACCTAGAATTATTTTGTGATGCTACTCAGATGCCTGATGATAAGAAACAAGTCACATTTCCTAGCGATGGATTTCGGAGTCTTAAGAAACTTTCCATTCGTTGCAGCTCGCAATCAGTGGCCTTCCTGGCAGGTGCTTCACCAAAGGTTGAAGTGCTTGAGCTAAAGTTCGAAAAAGTCATTTCAGAGTCCAGTGGTGTGTCTGGCATAGAGCATCTGTCAAACCTGAAGTATATGCTTATTGAGTTTTCGCAGCATGATGCAGGCGCTGCAGCTGCTGTGACTGCAGTGAGGAAGGCCGCTGAGATGGCCCACCCTACTTGTCAAGTGATCACTGCGAATGTTGACAATTAGAGTTTTGGAGCATTGTGCAAATTTGATTCCGAGCAAGCATGAGGATTTGACGTACGTTGTACCAGAGACATTTGGTGTTCATTTCAAAACACTTTCTTTAACCAGGGGACGCCTTCATGATTTGTGTAGAGTGTTGAATTTTTTCTTGAATAAGTGATGCCCCTGGACATTATCATTCCTCATATTAAGTGTATGATGTTCTGCAGGCCCGGGTCCATGGGAGTGCAGCCTGTGCGGCCGTACAGGGCCTATAAATTTTGGGGGTCCAGAAAAATTATGTAGGCCTACATAGCAGTATAGACTTAGCAGTTCGAAATCTGAAGGAATTCATCGCAAAAAAGTCTGAAGGAATTGACTAGCTGGGCCATATCTCTCAGCTTCCTCGCGTGAAATCGGCCGCATCCACGCGTGCGCGCGTGCGCGTGGAATCCAAGTCCATCGCGGGCTTCGCTCGGTTAGGAAACTGAAGAGGCAGCGTTCGCTCGGGAGGAAACCGAAGAGGCTCGCTCCGCTAGCTGCTGGCCGATTTGGCGATTGTTTTCCCAGGCAGCCAGCGCGTCGATCCTTGGTTGCAGCGTCGGCGAGGCGGCGAGCCGGCGACAATCCTGCTCGGCTATAGGCTGCTCACAATCTTGTTCCGGTGTTCCTTAATTCCGGCTTTGACTTCTGTTGGTCACAAAAATAGAAGTTTTGAAAATTTTAAAGCGTCATGATTGTTTTCCCAATGCAAGTATTACATATAGAGTTTTGTTGACCGTTCCAGTGACGGTTGCATCGGCGGAACGGAGCTTTTCTAAATTAAAGTTATTAAAGTCCTATATGCGTACTACAATGACACAGCAAAGACTCAATAATTTGGCCACAATAGCACTTGAGAGCGAAGTGTTGGACAAGATTAATTATGAGGATATCATTGAAGATTTTATTTCAAAAAACACTAAACGAATGATGAGGTTCAAATAAGCATTATGCAACTGGAAGTTGAATAGGTATGATTCTCAATTTATCCAATTTTATGTAATGCCGTATATACAATATATATTAGAATTGTTCATTCAGTTCAATTTTCCGTGTGAGATAGGGCCCTGTTTTAGAGTTTCGTACAGGGCCTCGAATTTTACCGGCCCGGCCCTGATGTTCTGTCCTTTAATCCTTATTACGTTCTTGCTTCTAGCTCATGAGCTTCAACGTTGCATCATGTTTTACAGTAACGACTTCAGTCCTTGCATTGCGTTTCGGGCCCTATTTAGAGGGCCCGTCTTATCTTGGACTTCCGCGTTACGGAATATCGCCGAAATTTTTCGTGTGACAGTTACTCTGGGATAGCTTACCCTTGGATGTGGAGGTGTTGAAACGCCATGGGCCAGGTGTTTGCTTTTGCCCTCTTTGTGCGGTCCCTGAGTTCGGAACTCACATTCTATTCTCTCATATCCCGCTACTCGCTTGCTACGGAGCTTTGCGTAACATCCCAAGATTTTCAAATTTTTTAAAAATTTGAGGGATCAGAAACTTTGTGTTGTTTAAGTTTCAAAACTCAAAATCATGCATGGCATCCATCAACATCATTGGTTTGTTGCATTTTAAAATATTTGTTTTGGGATTTTAAATCAAAATTGGGTTATAATTATTTATTTTGACAAAAAGGGTGGTAAGCAACCCTTATCTACAAACCAAGTATTTTATTTTTGTGTGATAGAAAACTAAGCGCCAAAGTTTACTAAATTTAACAAGCTCTCCAAAATGTATTTTTTCAAACTATTTTGAAAAGATTTGAATCTGTTTTGATTTCAGTTTTTGAAAACAGAAAATAGAAAAGGAAAAAGGAAAAAAAAAAAGAAGGCCGCCCCGACCGAACCAGGCCGAGCCAGCCCAACTGCGTGAGCACGGCACCCAGCCCACCAGCAGCCTAGCTCGCCCCGCGCCTCTCTCGCTGACGAGTGTGCCCCATCAGTCAGCGTGATGTCATCGTCACTTTCCCCAAATCGTGCGCGCGCGAACGGCAAGAAACCGACAAGTGATGTCGTCTTCAATCCAAGTGTTTCTCACACTAATGAACGCACGCGGCCCGGCCTACTTAAGCCCTCGAGCTCCTCTCTCACCTCCCCCCCCCCCCCCCCCCCCCCCCGAAACCCTACCAGACCCGCCGCTAGGATGCTGGTTTTGGAGCTCACATCGCCGTCGGTAAATCCCAAGCTCCGGCTAACTCCGGCGAATCCCGCTCTCTCTTTTCACCCCATCTCATTCTATCTCTCTTTGCGCATCATTTTGACACAGTGCCGTATTTTATCCTTTGACAGATCGTCGAGCTTGTCCGTGACCGAGGCGAACCGCCACCGCCATCAACACCGACGAGCGATTCCGGGAGGAGGAGGCCAAGCCGTCGTTGCGCACTTCACCATCGACCCCGCCTTGTCGTCGCGACCGTCTAGGTGAGACGCGTTCATCCCCGGAGGCCGTAGAAATCCAGGAACACGCCATGCCGCCGCGTCGCCGTCGTCGCCGCTGTGCTCCGGTAACTTTGGACACTGGCCCCGTGCCAGTTAGATTTGGGTCGTCCGATCACGATCCGATGGCCACGTTATAACGCAATGTCGAACCAGTACCGGCCAACCGCGTTGCGCCGCGTGGCTGCCCAGTCAGCTGCCCGGTCAGCGCCAGTCAGCAGCCTAGTCAGCCGGCCGATCTGTAATTCCATAAAAATAAATAAAATTCTAGATTTCACTTCAAACTTGTAAAATTCATATTGTAGCGCCCCGACCCCAGAACTATACAATGAAGCTTTGTGCAACCGGTCATGCTACACAATCGAAGGTTACTGGGTTTACCAATCCCAGGCCAAAACGTTTGGCAGGCGTGCTCGGAATGGATCATCGGCACGCAACACTTCGATCATGCCATAAGCTCAGACATAGCTATCATGTATAGTAGAGAGATCAAGACTTGTGGAACAACTGGCACATCACGGACTCTACGACACAAAGATTCATATAGCAACTCATATATGAGAAAGATACAAATATTACACACAAAAGGTCACAGACCCAACAATTCATCATGCGGAATCGAAGTAGTGTTGTCTAGTACAACAAGATCCAAATATAGGGCCTAAGAGGCCTACACATAAATAAACCCAGCCAGCTTGTTCCACGGTCCCAAGCTGCCACCTGGGAACCCCGAACTACTCGTCGACGTCCACGAAGAAACCACCTGTGTGCTCGGTGTCGTCCTCCTCTGAAACAAATTAATAAAGGCAGCAAAGAGAGACCGAGTACGACGTACTCGCAAGTGTAGTAGGGCGATATAGGCCCAATGCTGACGGAGGCTCTAATGCTGTATAATGTAGCTAATTTGCATAAAGCTAGTTTTCCTTTATAAAAGACATAAGTGACACAATGGCATCGCCTAATCAGAATGTTTTTCAAAAAGGGGATAAGATAGTAACTTTTCCTCTTCGGTTCTCATCGAACCAAATTGTATAACCAGAAACCTCTCATCTCCACCAAAGGCACTCCCTCGAATCACCCTCGAGGAAATGAACCTTTTAAACACACGTTGAGTTGCAACCTTTAGCTGCCATATTTTAATTGATTAGGTTATACTTTTCTATGAGCTAATCCGCCTTTCCCAAGATTTGTCCATAACCGTGGACACGACTTTTCGAAAAGATTTACCCTGTAGGGGTGTACTAATTTACCCACCGGTACCGTCCGACCCCTTACCAGATCATTTAGCTCTCTTCCTTGGAAAGCCGGCAGGGCGGGCGCGGTTAAACCTTTACAATGTGTGAGACTATCCAAGGGTCATCGTGGCGACAGGACAAGTTTACCCATCCTATTTCAGCCCCTGCCCCCATCGCCACATCCTAAACACCACCATCCTCATCTTTTCCTTTTTCCACCCACACACTCACACGCAGTGGAAATAGCAAACTAGAGGACCCTTGGATACGCCCGCACAAATTATTCGGTTAAAGGGGATTCCATATGTCCCCACCATTGGAAGCACGCTCGGTTCTTGGTTCTAGCTAAAAGCACTCTCAGCCTAGGCGGAAGGAATGAGGCAAAACACCATCCCCAGATGGCAACTCATCCAAGCCTTTAAACAATTTAATTAAGTAACACCAGCATCCTCCATCTTGTCCGAACATTCCATCAATTTCATAAATCATGGAAATAAAATAACGGACAGCTAACCAATTGACTAAGCATGGCTAAGCATAGCTAAGCATATAAATACACCAATTATATCTTTGTCTCGGGCCAACACATCAACCCTATGGTTCATAGGTAGGGATACATGTGATTGGTTCGGGAAAAAACATGCATTCATAGGATACTCTAGTATTGATCAAAAGTTGTCATTGGAATCGCATGCAATATTATGGTGGATAAAATAAGTTTATAAAGCAATAGGATGCTAGATGCCAAGAAGGTTAGGTTATCTCTTGCCTTGCTGCCGGGGCGTGTAGTACTGCTCGTCGGGGTAGATAGGGGAACCCTCGACTCTGGAATCTATCGTTACCCAAACAATAATAGAAGAACAAAATAAATCACACGAAGCCAAGTGCAATGCACAAACATGATGACATGTCCAATTCATGCAATTATATACCCATAGTATTTAACCAGCAATATTAAATGGAGTGCAAATAATTAGTGCAATTATTTGGAAACAACCCCATATTTAACTTAATGGCCACATTGTTTATAGATTATTACATTACTAAGAAGTGGCTTAAATATGCATGATCATGACATGATTAAGTAGGTTTCGTTCTTTCGATCATTTTGGTACCTCATTTGTAAATTTCCGATTATCGATGAATAAATAGTGAATTAAATAATTATTTGAATTTAATTCGTTTAATCATTTAAAGAATAACATCAATAAATATTTGTGATCATGATTTGATAAATGGCATGGTTTGATAGCATTTGAAGTGTTGATCACATTGATATTTTATTCACAATTTTTGGTTAATTAATTAATAAGTTATGATTTTTTCCAATTTGGTATTATTTAAGCCTTTTTAGGAATTCTTAAATAAACAACAATATTACAAATTCAAAAGACCATTACAATCGTTCTAACGTGTAGAGATTGTTTTTCTGAACATTTTGATATTTGATTTGTCAAATTTGGACCATTATTTAAAAAGACAACACTTCTTTTATTTAATTTTTAACTCCAAAAAGAAAAGTCAAAAGCCCTGACAGGCCGGCCTCCACATCGGCCCAGGCCGGTTTACAGGCCGGGCCTGTGACAGAGGCGGCCGGCCTACTGGCCGGCCCAGGCCGGTGCCAGGCTGGGCACAGACCCGAGTCAGCCGGCCTCCCGGCCGGCCCAGGCCGGGACCAGGCCGTCACACGGCGACGATGCGGACGTCGGTGCGACAAGCGGAGAAGAGGGAGGGGGAAAACGGGAGGAAGCACAGAAGGGAGCGGAGCTCACCCCGAACGGGTAGGCGTGGACGGCGAGGACGGGAGGGAACGAAGACGTCGGCGAGGAGCCCGGCGATGCCCTGCCGCGCCGGAGAGGACGAGGACATCGCGGCCGATTCGAGGCGTCGGGCTTCGATTCCTTCGGCGAGGACGAAGCAGACGAAGAGGAGGAGCGAGTGGCGCGCTTCGATTCGTCCGGGGGGGGCTCCTAGCGGCGACGGTGCGGCGACGAGCTCGATCTGGACTCGGCCATGGAGGTGCACCCCGAGAGAGAGAGAGAGAGAGAGAGAGAGAGAGAGAGAGAGAGAGAAAGAGAGGGAGGGAGCGGGACGGGGCAGGTGCGCAGAGGAAAGGGTAGGGCACGGCGTCGTGGGC
>QRDG01001456.1:174506-228949 GCA_012064385.1 Puccinellia tenuiflora | reverse complement strand
TAACTTTATCGTTTATTGACTTGTGATTCTTTCAGATCATGAACTCATAAGCCCATGATTCTGGATCGCCAACAAGTTCACCAATCCATATTTCCATCTGGGCCATCACACTGTCTCTTTCCCTACCTTGACTTCTCTAAAATGTACTCCTCCTCCCGACCACCGAACAAGGTACCTTGCTAACCAAGGCACAAATTATCAGAAAAAAGCATCGAGTGTAATTCTCGATACCTCCTAAATAATCATATGTTGCTCAATATGTGGTTTCATGTGAATGTGAATTCTAGGTGATCAAATTATGCTAAGAAGCCTGAGACCTCGATGGGTCATCGGATTCATATGACCATCCTATATATATGTAGGACGTATGAGTCTAGTGTGGACATCCAAATGCCTATCAATCACCTCCTTAACCAGTTCGAAATTAATTTGGTGGATAGTTAGGCGTCATTTTTATTCTTGGACAACATACATCCAACCCTCGTGGATGCCCTTTTTGGAAAAAAAATCACATGGATGCATTTCATGCATTGGTTTAATTATTGGTAGCTTCGAGCCATGATTTTCTTGTTTAGAAATGTCGCTTTCGATCGCATTCAAGGTCATCATCTTTATTAGTGTCACATTTTAGTGTACTGGAAGAGCATGTTACTACATATGTTGTCACCCTCACGCCTGGCTTCCAAAATTGCAAGATACATTATTAGATATTAAGGTTTTGTTGTAGGGTGGATTCATCAGTACGTCGTCTAACAAGAGGTTAAGAGGCTCACGTGAGTGTTGCATTAGTCCAGAGATCTGGAATCACTCAATTCAGTAGAAACTATAAATCACCAAGTGCAATGAGCTCTTGGATGTCTATGTGATGTTGATGATGCTCATATTAGGATTCGAAATTTATCTTCTATATCTACATCAGTGTTTCAATGAAAAATCCAGAAAATAATGGAAAATCTTCACTTTTCCAAGCACACAAATATGCATGCACTTCACATCTCACTCAACAATTGTTTGAAGAAGCATGGCAAACAATGGGTGAAACCGTGAGTTTGGAACTCACCATATATATAACTCACAGGAATTTCCATGTCGGTGATGTTTTGGGTCGATTCTGAGAGGATATTGCTTATTGCTTTTGTTAGATATATGCTACGTACATGTCTCCAAATTCTAACTTCCTATTTTTTCTGCAAAAATAAGGTGAACGGTTGAAGCTCTTATCAAGGAAGCTAGGTGCGGAGCTTTCATTAGGTTCAAGATGTTCCTTTTCCCCTACCATGAGATTGTGTGAGGTAGTATTAATTTGGGTCGATGAGAAACTAGGCCTCTACGTACAACAATATTGTGCGGCCTCGGGTAGTGTTATATGGGGTTGATAAGCACCTTTGCCCCTGTAGTAAATTGTGTGATTCGGTAGTTTTTTATTTTTGGGTATAATTTTGTGATTCGGTAGTCGTGCTATTGGGTTGATAAGTAATTAATGTTCAGAATATTCCCAACAGGATTGCCTAACTTATACCTGCCCAATTTTCACTCCAAACTCTCACACCGGATGCAAACTTGCAAAGTGAGCCCTTGGCCCCTACAATAATATTTGTGTATTTTTATTAGTGCCATTACATGTGGGTATGACAGATGAGTGATTAAGGTTCAGAATATCATCAACTGAATTGCCTTGTATACTTGGGCTCCTAATTTTTACCGCAAGCTCTAGATGGTGGCACCAAGAATACTAGGCCAGCCTCTTTCGAAAGTGGACTTTGAGGCGTCAAATGTGGAAATCAGAAGCCCAGTCCTCAAAACAAACAAAGAACATGCACCAACGACGCGATTCGCCATTTTGGTCATCTCGCCTGGCTCCCCTCGTCCAGGTTTCCTCAACAAACATTCACTACACAGCATTAGCACCACCACGACCCCACCTGCCCCGGCCTCCTAGACGTACTCCTTCGCCGCCTATTTAAACCACGAACTCCACCACGCCATGAGCCAAGAAGTGCTTGGCACTGGTTCCTTCCTCCTCCTGCTCTACCTCTCTACGGCTCTACCTCGCGCTAGCGGAGCACATCCTGGCAGCAGCCAGGATTACGCATGCTGGGGTTGCATCGGAGGCCTAGCTTTCGGCCACTCCGCCACTGCCGTAGCAAAGAACGTGCTCGTGGGTATGGGAGGCATGGGGGACCTGCCGGGCCTGCCGGCGGTGGGCGACGGCTACAGTGGGAGCTTTGGAAACAACGGCGCCGGCGTCTTCACCAGCATAAGGAGCCAGCTTGGCGGCATTGCCGACGGTATCTGGATCGGTATGGTACTGGGCGGCGTCGGTGATGCCGCTGGTATACCATTCGGAGGGTTCTCCAATAGCGACACTCTGTTCGGCAGCGTCGGAGGTGCCGCCCGAAGATGCGGCGCCGAAGGGTCAATCTGATTCCAGCCAGCTGCGACGTGCGACCTGGGTCAGTAAAGCGCAAGTCGATCGCACGCGCGTGCTATTTAGCTTTGCCTGCATAACTCCTGGACTTTGTAACTCAATATGCTGATCTATTTGGCTGTAAACAAGGTCAGTTTTCGATTAGGTACCTTAGTATACATATACACTACAGGAGACTGACTAATGCCGAATAGAAACATGTTGAGGAGTGGTTCGAAGCAAGATTGGCCAGTTGAAGAGGCAAATTGTTATTCTTAGGTGGGAGATTGGTATTCATAAATTCAGTCCTCAGCAGTATGGTACTGTATATGATATCTTTTTTTCAGTTGCCCAAAGGAGTCTTGAAAAAATAGATTATTTTCGTTCAAGATTCTTTTGGCAAGGGGATAGCGAGAAAAAGAAATATCGATTGGCACGGTGGGACGTTGTTTGCCGACCCAAAGATCAAGGTGGACTCGGTATACATGATCTGCAGGTTAAGAATTCGGCCCTTCTAGGGAAATGGCTTTTTAAGCTACTCTCGGAAGAGGGGACATGGCAAACACTCCTAAGGCGTAAATACGTCGGTTCAAAAGCGTTGTCACAAGTGGTATGGAAACCAGGTGATTCACACTTTTGGGCTGGACTCATGGCGACGAAGAAGTTTTTCTTCCGCTTTGGAAAATTCGCTATTAGAGATGGTTCGGAAATTAGGTTCTGGGAGGATAAATGGCTGGGAAACGCCCCTCTAAAGGACCAATATCCAGCTCTATACAATATTGTTCATCATAAGAGTGAGACGCTAGCTGAGGTTATGCGGACGTCTCCTCCAACTATGACATTCAGGCGAGATTTGATCGGACCCAGACTTGAGGCATGGAACGCTCTTTTAGGGAGATTAACCGTGATTCAGCTCTCTACTGGGTCGGATGTATTTCGATGGACCCTTAATGAGAATGGTCGCTTATTAGTGGATTCCATGTATAGAGCCCTCATCCAAGCGACGTGCCAGTGGATAAATATGAGAAACTTTGGAAGATGAAAATACCTTTAAAAATTAAAAATTTCTCATGGTATGTTCGTCGAGAAGTTATTCTCATCAAAGATAACCTTGTTAAGCGTAATTAGAAATGAAGTACGAAGTGTGTTTTCTGTCTACATAACGAGACGATAAAACACCTTTTCTTCGAATGTAAGATTGCTCGTTCTATATGGTCAACCATCCAAATTACTTCTAATTTGTATCATCCAAAATCGGTTGCGAATATTTTCGATAACTGGCTACACGGAATTGATCACAAATTTAGAACTATAATAAGGGTGGGAGCGATAGCCGTTGTTTGGTCGCTTTGGCTTTGTAAAAATGACAAGGTTTTTAATGATAAAAATGTTTCTCTCTTACAGGTAATATACCGGTGCACAAGTTTGCTCTGTTCGTGGTCCATATTACAACGTGTGGAGTTTTGAGACCTTTTTATGGAGGTGTCTGCGCGACTGGAGACTACGGCGAGGGACATTTTTATCCCACATGGGTGGCAACATGATTTACGTATCTGTCCACCATCATAGGCGGAGTGCTTGATCATATGATCTGTAAACTAGGCCTATGTTTCTGTATCTTTGTTCACTTTAGATTTGTCGGCTGTGTGCATCTTGTTATGCAGAGTCCGGGTGTAACGCTTAAATAGTTTAAGTAATAAAGCCCTTTATCAAAAAAACTACACCGCATTAGCACCACCACGACCCCACCTGCCCCGGCCTCCTAGACGTACTCCTTCGCCGCCTATTTAAACCACAAACTCCACCACGCCATAAGCGTAACAGTTGCATCGACCGCTCACACAAACAGAATCCAGCTAGCTGGAAGAGCTAGCGCCATAGCCAACAAGTGCTTGGAACTGGTTTCTTCCTCCTCCTCCTGTACCTCGCGCTAGCGGAGCACATCCTAGCAGCAGCCAGGATTATGCCTGCTGGGGGTGGGGGTGCGTCGGAGGCCTAGCTTTCGACCACTCCGCCGCTGCCGCAGCAAAGAACGTGTTCGTGGGTATGGGAGGCATGGGGGACCTGCCGGGCCTGCCGGCCGTGGTTTCTGTCACTCCTGCAACCCTAGCATAAGCAAACTAAATACACTATTCATTCCCCTAGGCCCTTTGAAAGGTGAAGTATCATGTAGTCGACGTTCACACGATACCACTAGAGGAATAACACCACAACATAAACCAAACCATTAAATATTACTCAACATTATCCAATTACTAGCAACTAGGCTTTCCCCATGTCCTCAAGAACCAAACGAATTACTCATAAGACATCATATAGATCATGATCAGAGGTGATATGAATAAGGGAAACAATCTGATTGTAATGATAATTCACTGATAAAACACTCAAACATCAACTACAAGTGGTAATCAACGACCGGGATACGAGATTCCGATGAACTAATACCAACACAATGATAATTGTTACAGCGAGATGAGATGGGATAACGGCGGTGATGATGGTGCTGATGGTGGAGATGATGTAGATGATGATCCCGATGATGCTTGGCGTGATGGCGATGATGATGGCGGCGATTCCCCCTCCGGGAGGGAAATTCCTCGGCAGATTTCTCCCTGCCGGAGCCCTTCTTCTCGCTGTCTAGTTTCCGCCTCGTGGAGGCGGCGGAATAATTCCACGTCGATGCCCCCGATGTCTTTAGGTCAGGGGTGAGTAATACGCCGAAGGGGAGCCGGAGGGGGGCCACAGGGGCCAGGGGCAGGCCCCTGCCGCGGCCAAGGGTGGGCCCGCGGGTGCAGACCGCCCCTGCCCCCTGGAGCTCCACTCCGTTCCCCCTTTCGACTCCGTGACTTATTTTTTAAAATATTGACTTCATAATTTTTCTAGAATTTTCTGAGGTTCCGACGTTAGGTATCTTGACAGGTGCTTTTTCAGCTAATTTCCAGCTCCGGCAGATCCATCCCCAATAATTGCCAAACATGCAAAATAATACAAAATAACATAAATATTGCATCATAATATGAAATATATCAATGAATAAAGATAAATTATGATGTAAAATAGTGATGCAAAATGGACGTATCAACTCCCCCAAGCTTAGACTCCGCTTGTCCCCAAGCAAAAACTGAACTCGGTAAACATGACCACAGGTTTATAGAGTGAAGTGTCGATAAATAAAGAATATGAACATGAAGCATCAGTATTTACTCATCAAACACAAATATATCTTAAACATCAACCTTTCTCTCATAAAGCTTCTCGAAGACAAGTAATATAACTACAACATGTTAAGGTGAAAGAAGACAGAAACTTATTAAGCAAAGACAAAACGAGACTCCGCTTAAGAAACAATTATACTTATTAGCCCATATTTCAAGAAAGGTTCATTTAAATTCTTCAACCATCTGGTCATCTTCGCACGAGTTGCAAATCGTCAAAGCTATATCCTTATAACAAAAGAGTTAGAACTGACATAAGTAAAATGAATAACTATCATGAGACATGAAAGACATAATATAGATATCATAATTGCTTAACATCAAAATTCAACACTATGAGTTTTCTTGTAGAAGGTAGAGGAAGTAGGTGAACTGACTCAATAATAAGTAAAAGAGAGGCCCTTCGCAGAGGGAAACATGGATTAGTCATGTGCTAGAGCTTTTTGGTTTTTAAAACAGAAATAAAATGATTTGGAGGTATGCATGCTTTCGTCAACGGCTTCACAACAGAGAAGCTATCTAGTCCCCCATGACGAGCAAGGTTTTTAGACTTGTGAGAGCAGCTGGTTTTTAGAGGAGCGACTACGCTCCTCTTTCTCCTTGGTTTCACCACTGTCCAATGTTTGAGCTGATTTCTCAGGTTTGCATTGCGCGGAGGAGAATGGTGAGATATATTTATATTTTGCTTAAGCTGCTCTCGGGTTGATTCAAGTGAAGACATAATCCATCGACACCGGATGAAAGGGGGGAAATGTCCTTGCTCGTCACAAGTTATATCTAGCTCTCCACTACTCCCTCATGGGCTTAAAAACAGAGGCACAAACAAGAAGTATTTTGAATTTTTTTAAAGATAGCACATGACAAATTTACTTGGAATGGTAGGAAATACCATGCATAGGTAGATATGGTGGACTCAGCTGGCAAGAAAGTTTGGCTTTGGGAATTGGATGCACGAGTGAACCATACACTCAGTACAGGGCTTTAGGCTAGAGAGGCTTTAAAACAAACAAACAAACAGTGTTGAGAGATGTAAATCAACTATGCTATCAAAAACAATATGTCAAACATGCAACAAAAAGCTTATCATCACTGTCAGAAATAAATCTAATACAAAGGTGTATGAGCTGGAACGTTCACAAGCATGTAAGACATACAAGATAGTGTATTTGCAATTAAATTCTTCTTCTCTACTCAAGCACCAAAGCAATTATTGCAATTTAAATGAATCCATGCTTATCAATACCGAATAAACTTCTACTCATGCACCCAATGTCAAATCATTACTTACCACAAGATCAGCAGATGAGAGAGATTGCCATAATAAAATATAAAGTGCAGAAGAATAAAGGATACTTCCCATTTATATTCCATTATAGAAAACCACACACCAACGGATACAAAAGACTCACGAGGAGTGACAAGACACAATGCAAAACCATACTACATGATAACTTCTCTACTCATGATACGACTCACAAGACTGCGAAAAATAAAAGACATAAGATAAAGATACCGGGGCACTCCCCCAAGCTTGGAACAAGCCAAGGGAGTGCCGTTACCCATAGTGCTCGAATTTTATTCCCGCGGTGGAGATGGGTCGATGATCCTTATGAGCCTCTCAATGGTTTCTTTTAACTCCTCAAGCTGATAGCCAAGATTGCGGATCATCTCCGTGTTACTCTCAATTCTGCTTCTTAGCGACCCAATAGGCGAGTCCCAATCATCTTGCGCTCTTCCCCGGCCATCCTCATTATCTGCGTTGGAGCTCCCACATCATGCATGAGTACGATCTATATCCCAAGCAGAAGGTAACTATCCAAACGGAACAGTTTCAAGCTGATGGTTATGGATTAAAGTATGAAAAGGATTGCTGCTCGAGAAGGGGAGGGGGAGCACGAGGCGGGACGCCACGGAGGCGATGAGGGAGGCGAGCATGGGCGTCCTCGCCTGCCGTCGCCTGACCATGCTCGACGGCCTGCGGACGCGGGCGCTGCAGGGAGGTCGCGGGGGCCTTCGCCTGCCTCCGTCTCCGCCGCTGGGGATTTCGCCGCTGGTCGACGTGCGCGCGGCCTCGTCTTGCCGCCGTCACGTCGCCGCGACCGATGCATGCGCGGTTGCCTTTGGCCTCTCTGCCTTGGGGAGACTTCGTTTCCCAACAATCCAAGATGCAAGGTCAAAAAAAAAATCCAAGATGCACATGGTCGACGGGCACATCACACGGATCGTCAGATGGCAGGACGAAGCACTCTCGGCCGTCGGATTTATGGCACACGGATCGCAGGCCCCACACGCCATCCAGATGCATACAAAGGACGAGACAAAAAAGCCCAGCCCCGCGAAACAAAAAAAAACAACAACACGCTAGTGATGGCGAATACCGTTTCTAGTGCCCAGCGGTATTTTGGGTACCGCTGGGGCACATGCATTCATGTTCGTCAGAGCTGGCGAACAACATTTTTCGTTCAGCAACGTTAACTCCGTGGACCTGAGGTGCTAACTACCGCTGGCGGATGGCGTTTTCTGTTCGCCAGCAATAAGAAGAGTACCGCTGGCGCACGAGAAGTGCTGTTCGCCAGTGGTAGCAGCGACCCAGCCCAGCAGTTGCAGTGATCTGGCGGTCGTTGCTACCACTGGCGAACGAGATTTTTCTGGTGCGCCAGCGGTAATTTGCGCTGGCGCACGTTTTTTGCTGTTCGCCAGCGGTAGCCCGGCGGCTATAGCCAGTTTCCTACTATTGGTGTATACACCCTTTCATTAAATACGTACTATTTTTATTATATTTGCATGGTAGACTATTTCAGTAGTATGCATAATAGGTGTACTTCTATATTGCTATGCAGACCTGTTTATAGTATGCCACCCTTTATTCCAGTTGGTCTAGGAACCCATTAACTTGGTAGAAGTTAGAACTGCAATGCTGAAATATTTATTGTAGTATAAAAGGATAAAGACTCTACTAAGTTAATGAATTACCTTGATGGCAATTGATTTTGCTCTATGGGTGGTGTCTAGTTGAGTGGCTGCTCAGGCTCATTTAAATGAGTGCACATGGGTTAGACTCAGCCTCATTTAGAGAGTGAACCTGAGTACGTACACTTGCGAATGGCCACCCAGTAACAAAGAGATTTTAGTCACTCCAAGTTTAGATTGCTTCCAGTGCAGTCATTTGATATAATGGCTCTGTCTTGACTAAGTAAGTTCTAGGAACCTGATTCCGGCAGATTTCAGCTGATGAACCTTTTGTATGGGTCTGCCCATAGGAACAGGGGACTGTTTCCAAAAGGACTCGTCTCAATCTTCTCCTTTACTTTTCACTAAATGAGGGTTAAGGTCTGAATGGGTTCACTGAGTCTCGTGGTGAAAGTGCATAGCCTCTCGAGAGTGTAAAACTATGATCATAGCCGTGTCCCTGGTTATGGACAATTCTGAGCAGCTGGACAAGGATGTCGATGGAAAATCTCCTCATTCCAATTTCACAAATAAAATTTGATGGGTGAACAAGATTAGAAGAGACACTGATTTTCATGCCAGTTTGTCTTATGGAAAGTTGGAAAATGAAAAAGCTTTATAAAAAGTAGGAAAAATTTTGCTTTATGCAATAGCCTTGAACTCCACCAGCCAGATAAGCATGTAGTATTAGTCTTGTCATTTTATAATCCACCATAGTATCACTTGCCGGCCTGTTACAAGGTTTTGACCCAAATTTCCTGGGCTGCAACGTTAATGTTGCAGGTTATTACGATGACGAGTGAGGACGTCTACCTTTCGAGTTTGCAGCCAACATGAATGCCAGTGGCACATGAAGGTGATGAAGCTTTCCATACTTATGGATCTCGCGATGTAATAATTATTTGACATTGATACATGGCATTACATTTATTTGTGAATTGCTATCCATACTCGATCCAGAGAATAACATATTTCGCGATGTGTTCTTGCTTTTCTAAGCGAGGGCGCTACAATTATCTTAACTGTGATGTATTTTAGTCTATTGGAGACACACATTAGTGCATATGCACAGCTCACTTACACCATGCACGACATATTATTGGATGTATTGCAAGGAACATCAGCCATATTCTTGATCTTTTAGGTATATTCGTGTGTATATGGTCAAACATGATGTTAGGAAGCGCATATGAGTTTTGTAGTCCAGAGATTGGCGCATCACTTGAATCATCTCAAACTTGAGACCACCAGTTGAAAAAAAGATCTGGTATGTGTATGTGAAGTGGATGTTGCTCCATATTAAGATCACTAAATTTCTTTCTAAATAAATCGGCACACTTGATACCATTGCAGTTTTGGAGCAAATAAGCATGCACTGTACGTTTCCATCAAGCAATCGTTGGAAGAAGCAGAATATGGCGAAGATGTTGGGCATACTGAACATATGAGTGAATAATCATGAGTTGGAAACTTGCCATTATTTGTCGGAGTTTCACATTACTGATGTTTTAGGTTGATTTCTCAAATGTTATTGGTTTTGTCGCCAGACCGAAGTTGAATGGTTGAAACTTTGATCCAACTAGCGAGGTGAGGAGTTCTACTCTTGCCCGCTACAATATTTGTCTAGTGGTGTCATACCGTTACGTGGGGTAGGTGATGATGACGGTTCAAAATACAATCTCATTTCAAGTACATATCCTATGTACCCTTGGTTTTTAAAACTTTATCACTCAGATCCAGCATCCTAGGTGGTGGTAACCAAAAAAAAAAGGGTCATGGGCGTTCTTCAAAACTCAGCTTTGAGGCTCGCCTAGATAATAGAGGACATAGCTTCCGTAAAAAAAGGGAGATTTTATGGTGCATCCGACTACACAAATGCGTGTGTCGTATATGGCCTCATCCAACGGCTCAGGTGATCAGAGCCGTCCGATTTCGCCCAATGGACGGCCCATATTCATTTGATGTACCGTAAAATGACCCCAAAAAAAAGTGCAATAAAACACCAGTAAAGCAGTAACACTACACAACATCAACAACCCAGCTGCTCCGGACTTTCTGACGTATGTACTCCTCCGCTGCCCATTTAAAGTTTCAGAAACGGTGAACTCCACCACACCACAACTCCATAAGTGCACCAGTATCAACGATCTCACGCACATACCACACAAGAGAGCGCATCTCAAAAAAAAAAAAAAAAAACACACGCACACACACAAGAGAGCGAGTAGAACCATTCCATGGCTGGCTAGCTAAAGCGACACCATGGCCAGAAGTGCGCGTAGGACCTCGCTTCCCGCCAGCACAGAAGCAGAGGAGGAGCAAAACCCTTTTGTAGGCGTGGGAGGCATCATGGAACTGCCGGGCCTCCCGGCCATCAGAGGCGGCTACGTCAAGGGTTTTGGTACCAATGATGTTGATGTTAATTTCCTTCAACATCTCTTGCCCAGTTGGTAGAGTCTGTGGCGCAGTCGGGAGGCACATCAGTCTTTACCGTGGTGGCTACATTCACTAGCAAGGCTACATTCAAAACTTTGTGTAGGGCTCCACTATGTCACTGTCTACCTCCATTTCTCCAAATTGTATTCCTCCCTGGCTACTTAGCAGCAATCAGCAACAGATGCCACACTCGACGACCACTACGGGAAACGCACAATACGCCGACGGCCGGAAGCCGTCGGCGTACGCTCGTTTGCCGTCGGCATACACATACGCCGACGGCGTCCGTCGGTGTATGGCCGTCGGCGTATTCGTTGCCGTCGGCGTACGCCCTCATACGCCGACGGCAATTTTTTAATTTTTTTGAATTTTTTGAACTTTTTTTGAATCTTTTTTAATTTTTTTTCTATTTCGAAATTTCTAACTCAGCTACATACTAAATCTCTAATTACATATTTAATCATAGGTCAAATTACTTACGCTGGTCAAAGTTCCCGTTCGGTCACCCATTCTCAAATTGCTCCAGCCCAAGCACGCTTAACCTTTGAGTTCCTTTATTGTTAGCTTCCAAATGAGAAATGAGAACTTATTGATACTTATATCATATCAATTATGTTAACCCCTGATTTAGGATGTTACACTTTTTCATTGTTTAAATTTAGAAAATTCATTTGAATAAGTAACAATGATTGTAAAATAATATATATTTTAATAAATGAAAAAATGAAATTATTTTTACTTTTATTTTCTTTTTACATTTAATATGGAATAATTCATATCTTTAATTCCGTTAATCAAAATTTTAAAAAAAATGTCTATGCCAATTAGAAAAATGAGAGGAATTCAAATATGACATCCATATCATCATTGTTGCCAAAAACAAATTCCAAATTATTTTTATAAATATCATTTTCCATTTTTTAAGTGTAAAAAATGACTTTTTTATTAAACAAGTAACAAACATATGTTACAAAATGTCATGTGCACGGTGAAAAATATTATATGGATGTCATATTTGGATTCCTCTCATTTTTCTAATCGATTTAGACATTTAATTTGTTAAATTCCGATTTACGGATTTCAAGATGTGAATTATTTAAATGGAAAATAGAAAAAAGTATACGCCGACGGCATTGCCATCGGCGTATCAAATATAAAAAATTAAAAAAGTATACGCCGACGGCTGCCGTCGGCGTATCAAATGTAGAAAATTGAAAAAGTATACGCCGACGGCAAAAATCTACGCCGACGGCCAAAATCTCTAGGCCGACGGCAATGCCGTCGGCGTAGCTAAAAAAAGAAAAAAAGATCTCGGTTGGCCTGGTCGGGGTCTACGTCGACGGCCCCGACATTTGGCCGTCGGCGTATGTCCTGGCCGTCGGCGTTTTGTGGATTTCCCGTAGTGGACCGCTCTAGCCATATGGCTCCCAATTTTCTGAAAAATATTGATTGTAATTGCCTTTACCTCCTAATCCCGTGTGACTTGTTTATTCGTTGTCACGTGGATGTAACTTTTAGGTGAACAGCTAATACTAAGAAGCCTAATAGCTTGCTGTGTTTCATCTAATTCAAAGGCACGACAGGCAACCCTGGGCAGCTTCCTAGACTCGGTCGATGAGTACTCATTGAAAAACATATACATCAAAGCCGGAAATCCGCTTCGGTGCCCGGGCTCATCTGAGCCCGGCTGCTTTCCGAATTTTTTGAATTTCGAAAACGCTTCAAAAAAATCTGAAAAAAAAATATGCGGAAACATATTCATGTATTCAATACTCGTGTAAATTTTCGACAGAAGATATTAATTTTTGCGCCCTGTGCAAAAAAGACAAAAATCTGACAGACAAAATAGGTGAACAGTCCACTATTCAAAAAGACAGATTTGTCTTTTTTACACAGGGCGCAAAAATTGATATTTTCTGTCAAAAATTGACACGAGTATTGAATACATGAATATGTTTCCGCATATTTGTTTTCAGATTTTTTTGAAGTATTTTAGTATTTTAAAAAAATCGGAAACAAAACCGGGCTCATATGAGCCCGGGCACCAAAACGCCCCGTTTCTCTTGGGATAAAGTTCACTCACGTGGACACAATCAAGACACTACAGGAACAACGTAGTACGCTGACGGCTAAAAGCCGTCGGTATAGGCTCCATAGCCGTCGGCGTACGCTGTGCCGACGGCAGCCGTCGGCATACGGCCGTCGGCGTAACCTGCCGTAGGCGTAGACCAAATAGCCGTTGGCGTATACTTTAGCCGTCGGCGTAAGCTGTGCCGACGACCCTATATGCACGTCGGCGTACGTGTCGTCGGCGTAATAAATATGGGGCCCACAACAGGCCAGGCAAGCAACGAAGGCGATACGCCGACGGCCTTTAGCCGTCGGCATTTGTTAGAGGATACGCCGACGGCATTGCCGTCGGCATTTGTTAGAGGATACGCCGACGGCATTGCCGTCGGCACATGAGCCCGGCGAGGCACTAGGAGAAGCACGAGCGGACCTCGAAGTTCCCGTTCCCTGCATGTTCGAGCAAGAGTAAGCAATTTGCGAGGCAAAGGAAAGCGGTAACCACTGGTTTGGCAAGAACTTACCGGGGTCGATGCGTAATATGTGCGAGCAAACATCTCCCTCGAAGGAAAGACTGGCGGCGGCCCGGGCCTAGGAGGCGCAGCTCCTATCGTGTCCCCCCGCTCTCCAGTTTGCATAAACCTAATCGTAGCCTGCCAAGGGTTGTAGAAATAAAGATTCAAACTAGGGGAATTGGGACTTGTGATCTTTTGCGAAAGTAAAGGTCGAAACTTACCGCTTGGAACGCCTCCGTGTACGCGGCGTAGGCCTCATCCCTCTCGTTCCACAGAGCCATGTCCTCGACGTAGCTCGCATGAGCGGCATCGTAGGCGTCCTCGAAATCAGGCTACAATTTAAAAAATGATGAACCTCGTCAACTTAGCCATGCATGAAGGAATATCGGAAAGAGGATGATAGTGAGAAAGACTTACATCACGGGATTGACGAGGCTATCGAGGAGGCGGGATAGTGGTGCCGGCGGGGATGGTAGCTTTGACCTGCGTGAAGGTCCTGCCAGGCCTGACCACCGCACTAAGAACGCGCGAACGGCCATGCTCCAGCCCGTGCCCCGACAGGATCAACGCAGTCTCGTCGGTCTCCTGCTCAAGGGGGTCATCCACCTCCGGGTTTAACTCGGTGAACGTCTTGCGGTAGGCGTCCAAGTCCTTCTCGGTTGTGCCGTAGTACTTGGGAAGCGAGGGCGGAGGCTCGCTTAGATCAAGCTTCTTCTGCTTCATCTTCTTCCAAGTTGACATGTCAGTAAGCTGCTCCCCGGAAGCGGCCTCCTGCATCGGAAAAGAAATGTTATGCGTATCAAGTAGCAACATGACGGGAAATAAATGCAGGTAGCTCCATGTATATACATACCAGCCTTTCCTTGAAACGCCCATGGTTGAGGTTTCCCCCACTGTGTGTTCCATCGGTGCCTCGGTTCTTCTTGTTCCGCTCGCTCACGGCGGTGAACTCAGCGTCTTCCCCGGTCCACCTCTTAGCCAGCGCCTCCCATGCATCATCTTTTCCATCGGCCCACAGGGGCATTACCTAAAAATGTAATACTCAAGTAAAGAACAGATAATGCAATATCATTGCAATATGCAATATAGAATTTTATTGACAGTTTACTTACCGACATGTAATCCTCGACGGTCAACTGCGGCGGGTTCTTGACAATCTGCGCCTTGTAGACCCTCATGCCCCTCTCAGAACAGAAAGCGCTGATGGATGTGTGCTTTTGGTTGTACCACTGCTGCCGTGTCAACCTCACACAAGCCCTGTGCAAATTCCTGTCCGCCTCGGCCCTGTGCTCCTCCAGCACCCGGTAAAAGCACTTCAAATATGCATAAAGAAATTGTGGGAGTCATGAGTTAGCATGGTGGGTTAATGAAGTATGAACGAAACTCGAGAAATATGTCTTACCCAAAACTTGGTGATCACAGCGTCAGCAGCACTGTGGAAGCCCGGGGACGGAGCACCCTCGTAGTCAAGCCAAGTAATGGCTAGCTTCCTCTCGAGGCCGCCGGCAGGAGTGTAGAAGCCCGGCCAAAAGTGCCGAATAAGAGCTCCAAGCAAACTCGAAGGCTGGCGAGTCCCCTTGGGATAGGTCCAATTGCTGCACAATAATATCAAACATTAGTACATATACCAAATTGTTATGACCAAAATGAAATTACATGTTCGAAAATACAAAATTAGTACACTTACTCTTTGCAGTTAGGCTGGATGAGGGCTTTCCCCTCCTCGGTAGTAGGCTCCTGTGCCTGACCGGGGACTCCCGCTTCCCCACGAATCCTCAGCTTCCCTGTCGCCTCCACCTCCACCTCCGCCTCGGCATCCGCCTCCGCCTCCGGTCTAGACTCCGCCTCGTCTCTAGACTCCGTCTCCGGCTCGTCTCTAGACGAGGCCTCCAACTGCAACTGGGAAGCCACGTCGCCAGAAGCGGAGGGTGGTGGCTCCAAGTCTACTCCACCTCCCCCGCCACCTCGTCCTCGCCGTCCTCGTCCTCCTCTCGCATCGCTGGTCTCGGGGTAACGCGAATTGGGAATTGATGGTCTTCCACTTCGCGTAACCTTCTTTTGCCTCAGCGACCTAAGCAAGGACGCCGAAGATTCCTTGCCTTGGCTCATATTCTTGAATCACCTGCATTGAGAAAGAGAAAACAATTAAGCATAAAGACATAATAAAAGGTAGACAGTAAGCATAAAGACGTAATGCAATTAACAAGCATGTTAAAAGATAAATACTAAGCAAAAAAGACATTCAAAAATGTAGACACTAAGCATAAAGACGTGTAAGCATAGAGACGCATAAATGTAGACACTAAGATAAATACTCGAATCATCACTAAGTAAAAAGACATAATAAAATATAGACCCTCACCTCGAATCATCACCCTCATAATTAGCTTGGTTCTCATTCTCACTATCACTATCGCTATCACGTGAGTAGCAATTTTTGTATTTAAAAAATAAAGCATGCACTACTAATTAACAGAAAATTTGATAACACTAACATAATTCGATCATCGGTTACTATGCCCACCCCTAAACATAATAGCTAACACTAACATACTAACAGTAATAAAAAACTAATTAATAGAAAATTAACTATCACTCCTAAAATATTAAAAGAAAATTAAACAAAACCTAAAAAAATAGCCTCGGGTAGGCTCACCTGCAGGGGAGGGCGCGGGTGGCCGGGGCGCGAGCTAGGGGAGGACGGCGGGCCGGAGGGGAGCGTGGAGGGGCGCGGCCGGCGGACGATGGGCCGGAGGGGAGCCGCTAGGGGGCGCGGACGGCGGGCCGGAGGGGAGCCGATAGGGTGCGGCGGGCTCGGGGTGCGGGTGGCTGGAGGGGAGCGGGGAGGAGAGGATCCCGACCTCGAGTACGGCGAGATGCGGGCGGCAGAGGGGAGCTGGCCGGGGACGTGGCCGGAGGGGACGAGGCGCGACCGGAGGGGGCGGGGGCGCGGTCGGAGGAGAGCAGGGAGGGGGCGGGGGCGTGGTCGGAGGAGAGCAGGGGAGGGGGCGGGGACGCGGCGGGGAGGCGAGGACGGCGGCGGTGGCAGGGAGATGCGGGGGAGGGGGCGGGGACGCGGCGGGGATGCGGGGGAGGGAGATGTGCGGAGAGGGAGCTGCGAGCGCGGGTGGGGCCGGGTTTTAGAATTTTAAGTCCTATGCCGACGGCTTAGCCGTCAGCACAACAAGACATAATCTATGCCGACGGTTTTATTAATATTTTAAAAATTATAATTTAGACACACGCAAATTATTCCGGCGTGATTCCGATGCTCCGGAGCCCCTCCCCGGCGAAACCCTAAACAGGTGACCGAAAGTCAACCGTGTCATCTACCCCTTCCACGGTCGTCAAAACCCTTCTACACATGTGATATGGCACCCCCAAGCTTTTGGTGGGGTTCCGATGCTACGGAGCACCTCTCCGGCGAAACCCTAGACCCGAAGAAGATAACCCTAGATTTTCCGTCTACGGCCGGTACGGGCGTCGAAAGGGGGTAGCTCAGTGGATATTTTTGCTTGGTTGGGTTAGGTTAGTCACTAGGTACAATAAAACACACATATGCCCCAACTCTTGCAAAGATTCCCCCCCGTTCGCCCCATGTGGGAGTTTCCAGCTATATGCCCAGAAACTCGCTAAGGAAACAGTGACGCTCATGAAGTCGGTCACACCTCGGGGAAGGATCTTGGACATCTACAACCCAAAACACACTTGTACACATGTGATATGGCACCCCCTAGCTTTTGGTGGGGTTTCGATGCTCCGGAGCACCTCTCCGGCGAAACCCTAGACCCGCTGGAGAAAACCCTAGCTTTTCCGTCTACGGCCGGTACGGGCGTCGAAAGGGGGTAGCTCAGTGGATATTTTTGCTTGGTTGGGTTAGGTTAGTCACTAGTTACAAGAAAACACACATATACCCAAAATCTTGCAAAGATTCCCCCTCGTTCGCCCCATGTGGGAGTTTCCAGCTATATGCCCAGAAACTCGCTAAGGAAACAGTGACGCTCGTGAAGCCGGTCACACCTCGGGGAAGGATCTTGGAAATCTACAACCCAAAACACACTTGTAAACATGTGATATGGCACCCCCTAGCTTTTGGTGGGGTTCCGATGCTCCGGAGCACCTCTCCGGCGAAACCCTAGACCCGCTGGAGAAAACCCTAGCTTTTCCGTCTACGGCCGGTACGGGCGTCGAAAGGGGGTAGCTCAGTGGATATTTTTGCTTGGTTGGGTTAGGTTAGTCACTAGGTACAAGAAAACACACATATGCCCCAACTCTTGCAAAGATTCCCCCCCCCCCCCTCCGTTCGCCCCATGTGGGAGTTTCCAACTCTTTTAGTGTTTCTTCTTCCTGCCTTTTATTGGGAACGTTATTTTATGTTGTTTCCTCATTTTAGCTTCTTCCTTTTCATTTGTAGTCATTTTATTTGCCTGGTATTGAAGATGTGAATGACCAATCAGTTGAAGGGTGGAATAAATCTGCACCGCCCCTCTATTTGTGGAGCCGTCCTGATTGGACAAAGAAGCATAAGAAAGTAGCTGAAGAGCATAATCACACCCCTACATTCAAGAGTAATAACACATATCAGGGAAGTTATCTGGCACGCAGTGATCGGCTCTCGAGTACAACTACATCACAAAGCTCAGTCATGGACAAGTATGGTTCGGGGTTCGGTGCAATTGGGAACGTTATTTCATGTTGTTTCCTCGTTTCAGCTTCTTCCTTTTCACGGCGCTTCTGTTCTTTTAGTGTTTCTTCTTCCTGCCTTTTATGTCGTTTCTTCGCTTCAGCATCTTCCTTTTCACATCTTTTCTGTTCTCTCAATGCCTCTTCTTGCATTTTGTTCTGTTGTTTCATCAGATGTTGTTCCTCTTTCTCCTGGCGTTTTGTTTCCTTCTCAAGTTGTTTTTTCTAGTTCCTGAACCACCTTCTCCTATAATTCACTAGCATGATTAGTGGACTGTTCTACAATATTTTTCTCGCTAAACAACAGATAACCTAATTTATGTAGGACTGTTATACAAAAACAATATATCTTCCGAACCATTATAGTTAGTTCAAACGTTATTTCATGCGGGTTCCGGAAGAATCAAACCGTTATTTTATGCGGGTGGGATACAGAAATAAATAAATCTACAACCCAAAACACACTTGTACACATGTGATATGACACCCCCTAGCTTTTGGTGTTGTTCCGACGCTCCGGAGCCCCTCTCCGGCGAAACCCTAGACCCGCTGGAGAAAACCCTAGCTTTTCCGTCTACGGCCGGTACGGGCGTCGAATGGGGGTAGCTCAGTGGATCTTTTTGCTTGGTTGGTTTAGGTTAGTCACTAGGTACAATAAAAACACACATATAGCCCAACTCTTGCAACTCTTGAGAAAACCCTAGCTTTTCCTAGTTTATCTGATTCATTCTCTTGACTTGAGTTTTGCCCATCCAGAAGCTTACGCATCCGTCTTGCGTCGTCGTGAGCAGCAAATCGACCTTCGATCCAAGCAGCCGCAAGACTTCTTTGATGATCTAACGACCGTCCCGTGTTGGGAATGTTGTAGATCATCAAAGAGCCTTGCAGCTGCTTGGATC
The DNA here is from genome assembly GCA_012064385.1 of Puccinellia tenuiflora. Lineage (NCBI taxonomy): Eukaryota > Viridiplantae > Streptophyta > Magnoliopsida > Poales > Poaceae > Puccinellia > Puccinellia tenuiflora. The sequence goes on along the minus strand of QRDG01001456.1, from coordinate 209,775 downwards.
CGACCGAGGGGCATGGCTACCACTTCCACCACCACCACTCCCACCTCCTCGGCAATTCATCATTGTGGCACCCTAATCCAGTGGTTGGATTCAACCTACTGATACGTCGAAAACGTATCTACTTTCCAGAACACTTTTGCTATTGTTTTACCTCAAACTTGTGTGTTTTGGATACAACTAACACGGACTAACGCTGTTTTCAGCAGAATTGCATTGGTGTCTCGTTTTGGGGACCAGAAAAAACGGAAGGAGGATTCGACCATTGCTCCAGAAACACTCCATAATGCCGCCGCCACCGAAAACCCTATTTGGGGACCAGAAACTCCGTTCTGGCACCCTGCCGGGACGGGGAATTGGAGCAGATCATCACCGTCATCGTCACCGACGCTTCTCCATCGACCATCCATGTTTCCCCCATCCATGTGTGAGTAAACACCCGCTGTAGGCTGAAGGGGATGGAAGGGATTGGATGTGATTATTCATGTAATGAGTTATAAGATTGTAGGGGCATAGTGCCTAGTATCTTATGGGAGTGCTGTAGACTTTGTTGCAACTTGTTGTGCTTAATGCTTGATGCTAGGGCCCGAGTGTCATTGATCTCAGATCTGAACATGTTATTTATTCATGATGATATGCATTGTTTGTTGATCTTACCTGCAAGTTGTATACACATATTGCTGTCCGGAACCCGAGGCCCCAAAGTGACAGAAATTGGGACAACCGGAGGGGATGGTTGTGATGTGAGGATCACATGTGTTCACGGATTGTTAATGCTTTGCTCCGGTACTCTATTAAAAGGAGTACCTTAATTACCAGTAGTTTCCCTTGAGTCCCCGCTGCAAACGGGCTGGTAGGACAAAAGATGTTGTGCAAGTTTCTCCTTGTGAGCACGTACGACTACTTATAGAACGCATGCCTATGGTTACTTAGTACTCAGTTACTTTATTATTATCATCTGCAAATGCCTTGTCTTACTTATTACATGAATCATATCATCCATGCAGCGCCCATTCATCCATCCCTGTGCCTACAGTATTTTAAACCTGCTGTCTTCTGCAATATTTACTGCTGCCTTTATTTTACTGCTGTCTCTATTTTGCTATTACTATAAAACTGTTGCTACTGATCCTTTGTTGCGAGCAAGTCTATTTACAGGTGCAGCTGAATTGACAACTCAGTTGTTAAGGTTTATAAGTATTCTTTGTCTCCTTTTGTGTCGAACCAATAAATTTGGGTTATACTACCCTCGAAGACTGTTGCGATCCTCTATACTTGTCGGTTATCACCTATCTGAGGGCTTGTGTTTCCAACAACGTCGTTGTGTTGTCCTTATTCACCGACCTACAGGAGGTGGCTCCAATGGCTGGCCGACGAACAAGGACAAACACAATAATGCCAGGGAACATGCCAGCAAGTAGGCTAAATCCAACCATTGGGTTCGGTGGCAAAGGTAGACGCTCGTTGTGTGCCGTTCGCTGCAGGGACGTCGCAATTTATAGGCGATTAGAAGGTGTACCTGTGGATGAGGTGGGAGTGCAGATCCAACAGCTCATAAGCCCTAAAAAGAAACACACCCCTGATCCAACGGCTCACAAGCGCTCGAAGGAAACACACGATCCGTGTGCTTCTGATCCAACGGCTCACAAGCACTCGAAGGAAACACACGATCCGTGTGCTTCCGATCCAACGGCTCACAAGCGCTCGAAGGAAACACACAATCCGTGTGCTTCTGATCCAACGGCTCACAAGCGCTCGAAGGAAACACACGATCCGTGTGCTTCTGATCCAACAGCTCACAAGCGCTCGAAGAAAACACACGATCCATGTGCTCGACAAATCTATCATCAGCTGCTATTGTCTGTAAGTAATTTATTCGTGTAATTTAATTATTTATAGTTACAAATAAACACATAATATGGAGATTGTAAAAAAAAATACCTAGCCGTCGGCATAGCTCTGGGGGGACATAACCCTAACCGGGCCAGCCTACGACTGACCTGTGCCGACGGCCGCCGTCGGCACAACAACATCTACGCCGACGGCTAATAAACGCCGACGGCCGCCGTCGGCATAGTTATTCTATGCCGACGGCCATTTCTGTGCCGACGGCTGCCTCGGCCGGCTGGGCTGCCAGGAGTCTACGCCGACGGCCCCGACCTTTTGCCGTCGGCGTAGAAACTGGCCGTCGGCACATTAGGTCGTTCCCGTAGTGAGACTTTTCCGGTCTCCAATGAGCGGTTGGCTCCGTCACTGATTTAATTGACGAGACCAACCAATATATATTTACCATCGTATTGTTGTAATTATGAACACATGCACACGCCTCAAAATTCATATCCTTAATTAGGTCGAAATTCATTTGGCGAATGGTTGTTGTTCATTCAACGCCTTACTATTTTAATGCTACTGCATTTGATAGCCTATTACTTCGGATTTATGTACATGTTCAGAGCTTCATCTTTAATAGTTTTCATAATGTAATGTACTTGAAGCAGACGTGAGTAGATATATATGCACATCACACTTTCGGCACAAGCGGACATACTTGTAGAAATATTGCAAGATGTCGCAACATATATTACAGTTTTTAAAGGTGGATTCACTTGTATATCATCTAACATGAGGCCTAGATTCTCGTATCAACGTTGGGCTAGTCTAGATATCACAAATGAATTAATAGGGTAGAAACCTTACAATGAAGTGAAAACACCTCTTGGGTGGCTGTGTGAAGTGGTTTACAATTTCAAAACTTATTTTCTATATCTTAAATATGTTAAAGTGAAATTCATAGACAAACTTGACAATCATTGTCCTTTTAAAAGCACAAGATGCATTTTACATTTGCATCGTGCAATATGAAGAAGCATAGCAAATTGAAGATTTTGTCGATATATTCGATAGAAGTTGAAATGTAAGTTGTGAATGAGCCAGAATTCGCTAGAACTTCGAATTAGATGATGGTTCGCGATCATCACATAAAACAAGTTTTATAACTAGCTGGATTTATAATAGCCTTTGCAGGGAGATCTATAACTAGCTGGATCATCACATAAAATGGAAATCGTAAGACTGTTGGAAGTTAACCTACCTGCTCTACAGTTACACAATACCTACTAGTCGTCAGCTAACAGTTCAATGAACAGCCACAAGTTTATCTTCCCGCAATAAAAAATAAGTTTATCGAAAGACAAATAACTCGGCGTGGCATATAAAAGGCTGACAACAGAATCCTTCTACCGCAGATTCAGCAAGACAAGCTGGACTGACAGCCCAACCTTTTTCATAAAAAGAACTGGAAATGACAGTAATGCAATGTTACATAAAACTAATCTATGAAGAAAATCAATTAAGCATATAATCTACTTATAATTGACCCAGCCGAGGTGAATATTTCTGCATTAACCACCCCCATCAACCCCGAAGATTAAACAAGTGGATGCACATTGATATGACCAGCACCACGCCAAGTATTCCAACTAGTACACATGAATCAGTACTATCAACTGGAACTAGCCACACAACTTTATGGTAATCACAACCTCCTCTACAAATTACAAATTCTACAACAAACTAAAATCCAGAATCTCTAGAACACCTCCTACCTGGAAAGAAGTGTTCCTCGTCGGGAAGAAAACGTATTAAAGTGAAAGAAATGGCTCACTTTTGGCTAATGGAGCAAGGGGCTCGCTGGGTGTCGCTGGGTGCCACGTACAACGTAGGCGCTAAGCAGGGACGCCAGGAAGGATATCCTGGCCGTTACGTCTAAATCCCAGCCAATCCTGGGAATCGTCCTTGCGTCGATGCTAAACGAAGCGTCGAGCGCTTGTGCTCTTTTCTGCCGCACGAGTAGTGCTTTCTATCGTCGTTAGCGTCTCAAAATAAGCAGCTTGCGTTGAGAATCAGGATGCTTAGATATTAATTCGATTATCTGTTTTTTTTTCTCACGAAGCGTCTATCTAAGCGTCGACGGATGTACATGCCCTAAGCACACTGGAGAAGCACCCCGCTGCCAGGAAGAGCGCGCAGCCGCCGGGAAGGGCGAGCCACCGGGAAGGGCGCGCTGCCGCCGACAGGATGGGCGAGCTCCACCGCCGGGGAAGGGCTCACCTGCGCAGGGAAGGGCGAGCCGCCGCCGGGGAAGGGCTCGCCTGCGGAGGGAAGGGCGAGCCGTCGCCGGGGAAGGGCGAGCCGCCGCCGGGGAAGGGCTCGCCTGCGCAGGGAAGGGCGAGCCGGCGCCAGGGAAGGGGCGAGTCGCCGCTGGGCGCAAGGGCAGTCGGGGGTGCAAGCTCGCTGGAGAAGGACTCCCCGGAGCGGCGCCGCCGTCCGAAGAGAGAAGCTGGGCTGCAGAGATATAGGGTTCGAGCGGGGAACTGCGATGTGTCGCGCGTGGGGCAGGATTGGGAATTAGGCCGCAGAGAGGCGCGGGTCGAGGGAAAACATAGTGAAATTTTCGCCGGATGGGCCTAATATTCGTGCCTAACTTTTTCGTCCCCGCGCGGCAATTCCTACCAGCCCAATTAACCACATGCAGTTGGTCGTCGTTGTTTACCGACCGACTCTTGGATGGGTATAAGGGAGTTCCGGACCGACTGTGTGACAACAAAGATAATAGAATCGCCGACCAACAGTCTGTCGTTGTACATGTGTTTTCCCAACCAATAGTCTACCATGAGTTTTCCCGACCAACAGTATGTCAACGAAAGTTACTATTACCGACAGACAGCTGTAGGGAATGCAGTGTCGTGGTGTAGTGTCGGGTAAATGCTGCAAAGGCTATTAGTCATAACTTTTTCTCAAAGGCTTCCATAATAGTGGCACCTTAGCCCTACCATAAAATTGCGACTTTTGTGTACAAGTGTTATTTGAGGTTGATGAGTGATTAATGTCCGAAATATCCCCAACTGAATTTGCCTAATTCATGCTTTGAGTTTCATTAAATTTTCAATCAAAACACAGTCACTGATTATATTTATGTATTTTCCTTAGAAGTACTTTTCTTTGGGGAGATACTGAGTAAGATGATAATATTCACAACCGGATTGCCTAGTATGCTTGCACTCCCTCTAATTTTTACTCCGAAACCTGTCCTGGATTGGGATTCAGTGATCTTGATGGTGGCACAAATAATAATGTTGGGCAGGCTTTTTGCAAAACTGGGCTACAAGGCGCTAACTACAGAGTTCAGAAGCCCGGGCTTTACCAAGCATGAACCAGCGAGGTAGTGACACGATTCACAATCTTGGCCAGCCCACCGCCTCGTTCTCGCCTAGCTCCACTCGTCTGAAATTTATACTCCTCTCTTTCCTGAACAAACATTCACTACAGCTGCAGCATCACCACCCGCCTAGCCGCACTCGCCTCATTTACAGCAATTTACAGCCATGAGCCATCCACGGATCCACCTGCCCTGGCCTATTTAGACCGCGAGCACTACCACTCCATAAAACCAGAAGTAGCATCGATCTCTCTCACACGCACAAAACACAGACGTCACAAGAGAGCGCGAGCAGAAACCATAGACTCCAGCAAGCTAGCTAGCTAGAGAGCGCCATGCCCAAGAAGTGCTCTGGCACTGCTTCCGCCCTCCTCCATCTCTGCCTCGCGGTGGCGGCGCACGCCGTGCCGGCGGCCAGGACCTCGTCTGCTGGGGGTGCAGCGGAGGCCTCGCTTCCGGACGCTGCCGCCGCCGGAACCTGTTCGTGGGCGTTGGAGGCATGGGGAACCTGCCGGGCCTCCTGGCAGTGGGCGGCGGCTACGGCAGGAGATTGGGCAACAACGGCGCCGGGGTCTTCACCGGCGTCACCGTCGAATTCGGCGGCGTCGGGGGCGGCGTGGGGAGCTTCGGTCCAGTAGGTGGCGTCCGTGGCGCAGGCGGCATCCCGTTCGGAGGGTTCCCTGGCGGCGGCGCCCTGTTCGGCGGGCTCGGAGGCGGGTACCGCGGCGGAGATGCGGGCGGCGTCACGCCTTGAGTAGGTGTCCGTCGTAGCTATTTCAAGCAAGTCAGCTGCGTCCCCGAGCCTATTCGTACACGCGGCGCATGGACATGGCGCATCGCGCGTGCGTACATGTGTGGTCTGGTTTGACTCGGGCACAGTGTTGGTGATGTAGCAGTAGTCATGTGTATCCGGGTGTGTGCGTGTGTGTGGCAGCGCAGCGAGAGGTTGCAGTATGTGTCTGACGGAGAGGGTTTGTGACCACGGACGGAGCAAGATAGTTAAGATTGGCTGTTCAAATTTCTTTCTTTTTCGAATGAAGGAGCTCGTCACTCCCGATTTCATATAACATGAACCCAATTGAGTGGTTGTTCAAATTTCAACCAACAACTGAAAAAATGGTGCAAGCCTTCACGCCGGCAAAGGTGAACTGAACTGGCATCCTCTCGCTGATCGATTTGGGGGAACTGGCCGGCCGCTCCTCTTTTTGTTAGCATAGACCGGTCGATGCTTTGCTACTTCATTTGGTCGGGCCGAATGGATATGGCCATAACGCCAACAGATCCACAATGGGTCACGAATGTACATATGTACACTCAAATTTTTCTATAAAATTTGGAATGTCCAGTATATAGTAGATATTCATTTTGCCACCCGGGTGAATATACACCAGCTATTTACAAAAAAAACTCGAGATCTCGAAAAATTATGAAATAAGATTTACGGACAGATCTTAGCATCCTATGGATTCACGAAGTCGTTTCGTGAAAATTCAATAATTTTTGTGATCTGTGTAAAAATACAAGAAATGTATTTTTGAAAGGACCGGTTTTAGCACCAATTTTTTGACTTTTTTACATAGTCCACAAAAATGTCGGTTTTTCGTGAAACGACGTCGCAAAACATAGGATATTAAGTTCTAGGCGTGCACATTTTTTATAATTTCTTTCACATTTCAAAACATGTTTCACATGTATTTCAAAACGCCTCCCTCGGTATGTCGTGTGATTTTCGTGATGTGTCTCAACTCAGTGTGTGCTTTCTGTTCCAAAATGGTGTGCGACACGTGCGCTTGTTATTTCAGTGTGGCTATATTTATGTCATGGAAATCAGGCAAACCCGGTGAAGGTTGACAAAACAAAAATGACGTCGTGTTGGTCTCAGATCCACCACCAGGCCCGAGCTTTTCTGAGGACGGCGATGTTGAAGACAGGCTGCACAGGACAGCAGGAGAGGTGGGCGCTGGGCCCCGTACACCATGAAGGCAGTTTTTGGAGTGGATAAATTTCAAAGTTTTGCCGAGTGTCTCTTGGGGACACTCGGCGAAGGCCAACCTCGATCACGGCTCGTCTTGCGACTTTGGAGAGTATTAGCTGTTTGTCGTGTGCGTTTTCATCTTTTACCGAGTACTCTAGGTTTGTTGGTTGGTTTTTCAAAACTTTGACGACTATTTTTGTTTGCCGCTGCACCATAGCACACCGTCGAGGAAGGCGGCCGTGAGAGCGCCGCTCCTTGCTGCTCTCAGACAGGGGTGGCGGGATTCTTGAGGTCCAGACCACGTCACAAGCGGCGGCCAGTTCGAGTGCGGAACTGCGAGAGTTAGGGGTTGAGGGATTGAGGGGTTGAGGAGGAGATGTGCTTCCGGTGCAAGAACGGGATTTTGGGCTGCTGGGCTCAGGGGCGGACCTAGAGGGCGGGCCGGGCGGGCCGTGGCCCACCTAGAATTTTGGCCAAATTGACTACTCCTACTAATTTGTTCAGATATTTTCCGCGCGAGAAAAATAATGGCACTAGGCCGGATCGAACCAGCGACCTCCAATACGGGCATGAGCTAGGAAGTTGGGATAGCCAACGGGTGCGAACGTCTTTTGAGTCACATATGTACACATACTCTTTAAATATAGGTACCTTTCCTAGCATATCATTAATATCTTGGTGCGATTGACACTTGATAGTTTTAGTGCTAGTTAGCAAGCTGCAGACTGCAGTCAGATTTATAAAGTATAATGCATGTCTATATTCTAGATTTCTCCAGCTGATAAATTTTATTTATAAATGTACATTGATATATTACGCATGGTCTGAGCTAATATTTGTTTAATATGTATTGAACTACAGTGTTGTGAATCAATTGGCCATTTATATTGTTCGTTTGCAAAAAAAAAAAATTTCGCTGCGCGATATTTTTTTAAGTGTGCCCACCCTCCTATTTTTTCCTGGGTCCGCCACTGGCTGGGCTGTGCGGGGATCTGTATCGGGCAAAGTTGTTATAACTACTTCGCGATATTTGGATTGTTCAGGTTCCGGTAGTAGAATCCCGAATTTCTTCTCTAACAAAATTCGGGTTTCTAGATGTGACAGTAGAATAGTTGCTCGGGTTTTTCAGGTTTGGGATCGAGATTTTTGGGTTCGGGTATTGGGTTTTATGCCCACCCTGACCAAATAGCTCCCCACTTAACAAATAATATAATATTCCGGTATGCAATACAAGGCGTAGTCTTGCCGGCATGTGTGGGTGCGCACCAGCTACTGACCAAAACACCCTAGTGAATTGAAGTGAAAATAGTCAAATAACTGAGGCCGATCGAATTTTGTTCGATCTACCATCTATATGCCGTTACACTGCTAGCTGTAAGCCTACGTATTCGATCATACGTGTTGATGAGTTGATCTACCATCGCGTACAAACTACAAAGTAATAGGTCGGTATTTACGTGCTTTGTCACTTGAACTATATTTTTCAAATGAGATACCCGACCGACCCGACCTGTACAATCTCCCGAAAAATGAACTCACAGGGATTGGGCGAATTGAACTCTGAAATCGAAATCCCTGTTGTTTGTACCATGAACTATGCAAAACCAGTCTAAATTAAACCTTGTACCATTTTTTTAATAATTTAAAATTTCCCACTCAGCCGTCAACGTCCAGGAGGATATGCCGCTGCGAGGGTAAGCATGGAGGGGCGTCGGGAGCGTTGAGGGCGCGAGGCAGGCTGCAACGGTGAGCGCGCAAGGCGAGGACGAGTCGACGCTGGCACCAGCGAGCGCACGAGGCGGCGGCAGGGGCGAGAGCAAGACGGCGGTAGGGGACGAGCGCGAGAGGCAGGCTGCGATGGGTGATGCCGAGCTCGCGAGACGGTGGCGAGCGCGCGAGGGGGCAGGGGGTGTGTGCACGAGGCGTCGACAGATAGGGACGGAACCAGGGCGCGAGCTGGGGCCACGGCTCCCCCCCCCCCCCCCCCCCCCCCATGACAGATGTTTTCCCCCAAACCCCCTTGTTAATATGTAGATTTGACTCTAAATCATGTGAAAATGCCATTATGTCTCCCTCCAATTAAAATAATACTCAATTTCCCCTCTTGTCTAATTTTCCTTGTTCCGTCCCTGTCGGCAGCCAGCGCGCGAGGCAGCTGCACTGGGCGAGCACGCGAGGTGGGTCAACGCCTAGCTCCTGGCTTTTTTTAGCTGTGGAGAGATGAATATGACATGCAGGACCATCTAGTGAGCCATGGATGGCCGCGGTCTTGTATGCACTTACCAGTTCGCAGGTTCGAACATGTTGTCCTCTTTTTTTCATAATTGTGAGGATTTAACCAACAATACTCAAAAAATCTATATGGGCAGGAATTGGACTTGTACGTATAAAGAGAATATGTTCTATTAGCTAAGTTTGGGCGTTCAATTTTTTTTTTTAAACTCCTGGGATTTTATGACTGATTAGCATATTTACAGGGGATGTTCGGGAAACTCGGTTACCGGCCGGTAACCGGATTTTCTGACCGGTAACCAAAACCCTGATTTTACATGATGTTAGGAAGCACATATGAGTTTTGTATTAGTCTAGAGATTGGAGCATCAATTAAATCATCAGAAATTTGAGACCACGAATTGAAAAAAGATCTCGTATATCTATGTGGAAGTGGATGTTGCTCCATATTAAAGATCTCCAATTTCTTTCTAAATAAATTGGCAAACTTGATACCATTGCACTTTTGGAGCAAACAAGCATGCACTTCACATTCCCATCAAGCAATCGTTTGAAGAAGCACAATATGGCGAAGTGGGCTTGGGCATACCGAAGAAATGAGTGAATAATCATGAGTTGGAAACTCGCCATTATTTGTTGGAATTTCCCGGTGATGAATGTTTTGGGTTGATTTCTCAAATGCTATTGGTTTTGTCGCCGGATCGAAGTTGATTGGTTCAAACTCTGATTCAACTAGCTAGGTGAGGAGTTCTAATCTTGCCTGCTACAATATTTGTCCAGTGGTGTTATACTGTTAAGTGGGGTCGGTGATGATTAGGGTTCAAAACAGTCTCATTTGAAGTACCTATTCTATGTATGGTGGGTTTTCAAAATATTATCACTCAGATCCAGCAACCTAGGTGGTGGCACCCCGAAAATGGGTCCTGAGCCTTCTTTGAAACAAAGCTTTGAGGTGTGCTTAATCGAGAACATAGGTTCAATCCTAGCAAGGTCCCCAACGAAAAAAACAAAAACTATGATCTGACGTGGTCTGATCAGATAGCTAGTGACCAAATTATTTGGTCACAAAATCTGTGACCTTTTTTTGGTCATAGACGTCTATGACCAATTCTAAAAAAAGTCACTTAATTTCATTAGTGACCCTCATTTTTTGACTAACTGTTTTTGGTCACAAAAAGGTCACAAATAAAATTAAGTAACCTTTTATTGACTAATATGGAGGGTCACTAGGTAACATATTTCTTGTAGAGAACATCCCGGGTCGCCTCATGCGGACGACTCTGGAGGCGGCTCAACCCTAGCAAGCAGCCGCCGTTGGGCCTCCCTGTCCGCTCCCAGCCGTTTAAGGCAACGAGAGTTGGTGGGCGCAGCCGGCCGGCGCCGTCGCGCGGGGTTGGGCTGCGTACATCGCGTCGGCGAGATGGTGGCGGTGCTGTGCGGCGGAGCTCCATGAGGGAGAGGCGGCTGGGGGAGGACATGCCCACGTCGGCGCCGTCGCTGCGGGAGGACATGCCCATGTCGGGCCGTATCTGGGCCGATCTGGGTCTAGATGGCTGTGTCTGTTCGTCAGGCTTCCACTCGCTCGGCGTCGCCGACCGAAGTGGTGCCTGTCCTCGTTGGCTCTTCCAAGCAGGGGGGCGTGCCGACTTCGGTCGGCGGCGTCGATGCGTTCGAGCTCCATTTTCGCAGCGTCGGCGGTATTTTTTGGTCCGAATAAAGCTGGTCCTTCGATTCTCCTCGCGCCAAGATGGTGTTCGGCTTGATCTTGTCCTCATTGATCTGGCTGGTGACGAGGTCCGGAATGCTCCGCCAGCGATCTCCATTGGGCGCTTGACGCTTGGAGATGATTGGATCGGATGGGATTCAGTCGTGTGCGCCTATTTATACCTGTTTAAAAATTCAGGAGGGTCGGACACGAAGCTTCATTTTCTGGTTGACATTGTGGCAGGTCGGTATTCGATTCCCATGGTGAAGACAGTGGCGGAGAATGTCATGGCTGAGGTCTAAGGTCTAGTGATGGTGGGTCGTGTATGTGTGGCGGTGGAGAATTTTCTTGGTGATTCATGACTCGTAGCAGTGGCATTAACAAGCGGGGGCGACAGCGCATGAGGAGTACAAGGTCTTAACTTTCAGGACGAAAATCCAAGGTCTGGCTTTAATTGGTTGTGCCTGATAATGGCCTTGTTGAAGACATTGTTTTGAGTGTACGGACTTTCTCTAAGGTGAAAACCTAAGTTCTTTGATCGGGCGACGACGGCAGCGTTGGTGCACTGTTCCCTTCTTAGAGGTGTCGCTTTTTGGAGAATTAGACTACAGGTGTTGTCTTGGTGGCGTATGTGTTGCAGCTATAAGGAATTGAGCATTATAGCGAGATCTTTCTTTTTTCTTCTTCCTTTTATTTTTGGGTGTTCATCCGTAACTTGTTTAGCACATTGCATTGTTGCAGAGTCTTGGGGCTGTGCAGCCGCGCGTAGGTGCACATGCTCAGGGTCGGCTCTGACCCCACCTGCCCGGGACTCCACAACGTACTCTCTTCGTTTCACAATATAAGATGTTTTAACAAGCTAAAACAGCTTGCTAAAACGTCCTATGTTTTGGAATTTGGAGCAGAGGAAGTACGTACGTACTTACTCCTCCGCTTTCTATTTAAAGTTCCACAAACAATGGAACTCCACAAGTGCACCAATAGCAAGATCTCACACGCACACCACATGAAAGAGCGAGTAGACCATTCCATAGTTGGCTAGCTAAACCGGCTCAGGGCCAGAGGTGGGCAGGGCCGTGTATGATTCAGCTGGCGGACGTCGCTTCCCGCCAGCGCAGGAGCAGAGGAGGAGGAAAACCCGTTCGTGGGCGTGGGATTGGGAAGCACCATGGAACTGTCGGGCCTCCCGGCCGTCGTCGGAGGCTACATCGGGGACTTCGGTATCAACGGCGTCGACGTTTTCTTCAGCGGCGCTTGATCTGTTGGTACAACCAGTGGCAGCGTGGGCAGCCGCACCAGTCTTTACCGTTGGTGGCGCCGGCAGCGCTCCGTTCGTCAGGCTCGAGGAAGGGTACGGTGGCGCGTGGCGGAGCTGGCACACGACGTGAGTTGTCCTACTAGTTCAGACGTGTTGAACTGACTTGTGTCAGGCACCTACCCGATGAATCGTACGTGTACATGCAGCACATATTGCACTTCGTACATAAGGTACATGGAGCGAGGAAAACTCGCAGGTGAGCCCGAGCTCACCTGCACCCTCGGATTTCACAAAATTCAAAAAATAGTAAAACTTTTCGAAAAATTCTGAAAAAAATGAGGTGCATATGTATACAAGTTCTTCACATCTGTGCAAATTTTTAGAATAAAATGACATTCTATGCGCTCTGTGCAAAAAAGACAAAATAAGACATTGAAAACATGTGTATTCAAATTTTTTTCTGACAACTCGGGTTGTCTTTTTTGCACAGAGCGCATAGAATGTCATTTTATTCTAAAAATTTTCACGGATGTGAAGAACTTGTATACATATGCACCCAATTTTTTTCAGATTTTTTCGAAAAGTTTTACTATTTTTTGAATTTCGCAAGAGAAAAAGGGTGCAGGTGAGCTCGGGCACTGTTCGTCCGCACTCCATGGAGCGAGGCCTAAGATAATGGGCTACTGCATGCAGACACTGTTACGCAGATAATCCCAGTCAGCCTTTAGCCGTTTCATCTGCTATTTGTTCTTAGCAAATAAGATAACCTATATAATATTGCATTGTGTGAGGATAAATCGTTAGAAAATACCACACTTCAGGAATAATATCTGACTCTATATATTCATTGTAAGTCACAAGAGTGACACAAGCTATAGTTTTGGATTCATCTACACCAAATATGACGTTCGGACGAGATTTCATTGATCCTAAACTTGCGGCATGAAATGCTCTATTAAGGTTTTTGGCATTAACCCGCAAAAAAAGTGGCCAACAAAAAAAAGGTGGTTGGTATTGGTCCAAATGTTGCGATAGATGGATGAATTTAGCTACAATCTGCACGACAACGTTAATGTCTTAGTTGATTCTATGCATAGAGAATTTATTCATCAATATATCCGAGTCGATAACAACAACAAAAATCCGGAAAATGTAGGCACCATTAGAAATTAAAATCTTTACGTGGTACCTTCGCAAAGGAGTAATCCTTAACAAGGACGGCCGTGTAAAACGAAACTAGCATGGGAGCACAAAATGTGCCTTTTGTCATCATGATGAGACAATGAAGCACTTTTTCAGTGTAAATTTGCTTGTCCTATATGGACAGTCATCCAAATAGATTCTAACTTGTATCCATCACATATTGTTGAAAAAAAATTGGCAACTAGCCACGTTGCATTGGACACAAGTTTATAATTCTTATTAGGGTGGGAGCTCTCGCCGTAATATGTCCGCTTGGACTATGTAAAAATGACAGGATTTTAATTGTAAGAACTTTTTTCTTATGGAGGTTTATCTACTGGTGCATTTATTTGCTCCGTTAATGGCCGTCTCTACAATGCATGGATTATTGAGATCTATATATGGAGGTGTGTTGAAAAATATGTGGAGACATATTATTATCTCACATGGATGGCAGCGTGATTGACCCTCCAACTCCATAGGTGTTCTACGAACTTTATATGATTCTTGTACTTCGCCGTTTAGAATTATTTTTTGTTTTGAATTATCGTGGTTGTGTGCATCCTAACTATGAACATGCTGGATGTAAAATTCTTGAACTATACATTATAAGTAATAAAATGTCATTTATAAAAAACATACAGTCAATGAAAATTACTGGTCAGAGTTGAGGATCATGCAAACATAAACTACCATCTATTAGTGATGTGGAGGAAGAACTTTAGAAGTATGTTCATAGTGGGGGAGTAAATTAGACTAGTGTGTCATGCATATGACACTAGTTTATGTTCTTGTCTCCATAGTGCCATGATCATAGAGTTAGTATTATAGATGACTTCATTTATTAGCTTGTAGGCTCATTTTATCTTGAAAGCAGTGTGTGATATTAACTCTTTCCACATTTAATACTAAGACATGTCACTAATATTCCTAATTAATTGGCATTGCATAAAGTTACATGTTACTACCTATTTTCACTATGTCTAGTCTAAGTCCCCTCGCAATGCACCGTCTCTTAGTGGGTTATCATAGGAGCTATAAAATGTAGGAGAAACTGGCCTAGTGTATTTTTTAGGGGTTGTATCTAAAATTTACTGATTCGGGCTCATGCTTATATGTGATTGGAATAACAATTTTTTGACTAGGAGGATGCAAGATACTTATAAAACGGTGTTAAGAAATTGTCATTGGGAGAGGCCTAAATTCATTTAAAGAAGAAATTCAATTAATTAATAGGCAACACAATTCAATGGACATGGTATGAATCTCATGTATGCCGTGCCCATCTCAAACTCTAGTTTTTAAATGTATATTCTATATTATATTATTTAGAGTGAAGGGGTCGCAGCATAGAAAACAAAAATTTTCCTACGCAACAGGCGGAATAAACCCCAAGGATCTAGATCTACTAGACGAAGGTAGCGAAGATGAGATCCAATCTCTTACCCTTGAAGATCAACAAATGCGTTTTGTCGGTGCAGGGGTTGGCTAGTCGATCCCCGCAACTAGACTCATCTAGTCGCGAGGAGATGTATTTCCTCGAAGTCCAATCCGACGAAGTGCCACAAGGGGTAGCACCTCCGCGGTATCCACACGTACGGCTCGATGTAGATCTCCGCCTTCTTGATCCCGCAAGCAAGGTGGAGATGGCTAGATGGATCTCGGCACCACGACGGTTGTGGTGGCGTTGATGGTGTAGTCTCCACGAGCAGGGCTTCGCCAAGCCAAGCAAGAGGAGAGGGAGAGGAGGGCATGGTGCAGCAGCCCTACGGTTAGGGGTGGTGCAGCATCTATGGTGGAGGAGATGGCGGCAGCCCTCCGGGGAGAGGGGTGGCGCAGGAGGAGGTGATGGAGGAGGGGGGTGGCGGCTAGGGCACCTGGGGGGAGCACACATAGGTGCGGCAGCCCTCCCCTGCCCCCCCTTTATATAGGAGGCCAGGGGGGCTGCGCCCCACCCCCTCCTAGGGCCGGCGGCAAGGGGAGGCTTGCTTCCCAAGCAAGCCCCCTTAGGGTTAGGGTTGCCCCCTCCCCTCATGGGCCTTTAGCCCATGCCGCATGGGCCCCTTGGGGCTAGGTGGTGCGGCTGGCCCTAGGCCAGTCCACCACTCCTATATCCCATGTGGGCCCCATACTCCTATGGGCCCCACTTCTAGACTCCTCTAGAACCTTCTAGAATATTCCGGAACCCTTCCAGAAAATCCCGGAACTTTTCCGATACCTCCGGAAACCACTTTCCTTATATGAATCTTATTCTCCGGACCACTCCGGAACTCCTCGTGACGTCTGGGATCCCATCCGAGACTCCGAATCACCATTCGTTCATTCCATCAAAATATCTCATCGCTAACCCTAGCTACATCGGAGCGTTAAGTGTGTGACCCTACGGGTTCGAGAACATGCAGACATGATCATATCAATAATCAATAGCGGGACCGGGATGCCCATATTGACTCCCACATATTCAACGAAGTTCTTTATCGATTGAACCACGATGCCGGAGATTCTTAATCTCATATACGATTCCCTTTGTCTCACCGATATTTAATTTGCCCGAGATTCGATCGTCGATATCTCCATATCTAGTTTCATCTCGTTACCTGGCAAATTCTCTTTACTCGTCCATAATATAGGATCACCGTGATTACCACTTAATCACATGGTTGCAACCTTTCCGATGCTATATTACCGAGAGGGCCCAGAGATATCTTTTCCGTCACAAGGAAGGACAAATCCCAGTCTTGATTCATGTCACCCAACAAATACCATCGGAGATACCTGAAAGCCACCTTTATAATCACCCAGTTACGAAGTGACGTTTGATGTCCACAAAGTACTCCTCCGGTAAACGGGAGTGACATAATCTCATGGTCTAAGGAAACTATACTTGGCATACAAAAAGTGTTGGCAATAAAACTGTTGTGACACGATCAATTGCAACTCTTTATTATTTGGGTCTTGTCCATCACATCATTACTCCTAATGATATGACTCCGTTATCAAGTGACTATAACAAGTCCATGGTTAGGAAACTCTAACCATCTCTTGACTAACGAACTAGTCCAGTAGAGGCTTACTAGGGACACCTGGTGTTTATATTCCACACATGTATTATGTTTCCATTTAATACAATTATAGCATGGATAATAAACCATTATCATAAACATGAATATGCTAATAAACCATTTTATTATTGCCTCTAGGGCATATTCCCAACAGTCTCCCACTTGCACTAGAGTCAATAATCTAGTTTACATTTTCTCGATCCAACACTCATGGTGTCTAACACTCATGGAGTCTCAGTGCTGATCATGTTTGCTCGTGGAAGAGGTTCTGTCCGTGTTCTGTACTATACAGTTCTTTATGTTCTTTGCAAAACGTCAACGTCACCTAATTTGACATTACTTTATCATCTCATGATAAACCTATTATCATCACATGATAATTCTCATCATCACATGATGAATATAATATATTTCGTTAGAGAGTGAGATTTTCGTTTCCCTTTTATGCCTACATGACGTATGATCAGTCAAGAGGACTTTCACATAGCATGTGCACCCGGAACTCACTCAGTCTTGAAATAAAATTTCTCAAACCATAATATTATATCTTTTAATCCTTGAATTAATCATATACTCCTATATGTTGTAGACTCACAAATCGACAGTGCTATCATGTCACTTCGATATTTTCGATCATGCTTTTGCTGCGCTACTGACTTTAAGAGATCTCCAATCTAGTTTGGTTTTATGACTTCAACCAAGTCTACCAATCTCTAGATTCCTTTATCTCATCTTCATGTTAAAATGACTCCTCATTCTAACACGTTCTTCTAACCAAGAACTTGGGTCACATATCGTCAAATACAAACACATGGTTCTTATATGTTTTAGACCTATGAACAATTCATAGCGAATATCAACATATCCTCCAACCATCAATTTTGTACTGAGTCATCAACTCAATGTTTCACCTATTTTTCACAAGCAAATGAACCTTTCTTCACTTGTTCTATTTTGAACTCCTTCAAAATCTTACTTAGGTAAAACATCTTGACATAATGCTTTATCAAACATATCTATCCTCCATAGATACATCCATCTCCATGGATATTTGACGTTGAAACTAACTTCACAAGTTATGCGTTTGGTTCCTGACTTATTTACAACATTTATGAAATCTCCATTTCACTCAAACAAGATGTTGTAAACTCCCACTCAAATATACACCATACACATATTAAATTGTGAAACCACTTTGGCTCCCACTCAGAAATATGTTATCCTTATATTTGACCATGATTTAACTAGCTCCCACTCAAACATATGTCACCACATATTTTGATCTTGGAAAATAGTTTCTGCTCTGACTTAATATATGTCACCACATATTTTAATTAGATCACACTCGTGTATTTTCTCGATATTTTGGACACCTCCAAAATTCTTAATTAACTATTAATATCGAGAACTCTTTATACGAACACTAGTACTCTACTAGCTTTAAGTTTTATTTATTCTCTACAAAACACCTTTTGAGGAATAAATATGTGAAACATCACTTTCACAAAATCAAGCAACAATTACTTTGTGATTTAAACTTAACATCGAATGACTCTTAGTCATTTTCGTATTTAAGGTTTCTATTTCTTCTTTGTAGTTTCGTAGGTATGTCTTGTTTCTGAAACATGACAAGTAAATCATGAATATTATTTTGTAACCTGACAAAATTTTATATTCTTGAATCCTACTTTTCTTTAGACAAGCTAAACCGAAATTCAATGATCACCATCATCAATTCCTTTATGTGTCAAGTTTTAACCAACATAGCACTTTACATATGTGCCACTTGATACATAAACAAGCAAGGTTTTAGCTTTTCCATTCCATCAATTCTTTTTATCAATGAAACCTTTTCACGATAAATCCACTAAAACATTTAACACAATCAACAATTGATTTGTCCCTTTTAGTCTCTCATTGTGGAATCTCTATTCATAGTCATATATGAATATACTACAAACTTTATTTGCAATAGTTTCTAATTATCTCATAATTAATGAAACCACTGTTTCACATAACTCATATGCGAAATGCAAATCATTAAATAGATCCTTATTTCTAAACAGAGTGTTTATCAAATAAATCTAAATGCTATTATCAAACCCCCGAAGTAAAACCCTTCTTTGAGACCACACAATATCAAATAGTGTGTGATTACAATATCTTAGGACATATCAAACAGCTTTGAAATATTCTAAACATTGTAATTTGTGATAACACTTCTCACAAGTCCGCATACTAACATATAACTCAAATATTTTGTCTCTTTTGATCAAATCATAAAGACTCAATTTTCTTGTTAACTTAATATCCTAAACTCCAGAAATTTATTTGATCTCATCAAATATCATAACTCGAATAAATACACCTATTTAATCATTTCATTTATGATGGAGTACACAAAATAATGACATTTAACATTTGCTGAAAATACAACCAACACTTGTGTTTATTTTCGGCAACTCATGACACACTTCCAAAGGGTGGCATTTTAGTCATACTCCTTCAATAAGGCGCATTGATAAAACATCAAAATGTTTATTCAATCTTTAGCATGACTAAAACAATTGTCATTATTAAGTTTTGGATATTTTAGTATGTCACATATTTTTATAAATGTTTAACTAATTTATCATTTAGATTATAATAAGAATAATACACTTATAATCGAAACTTGTGATTTCCAAAAAGGATCACTCATGAAAATAGAACAACCATTGTCTTTAACATGAATAACCGTCTCACATAAGCAAGACACACTAATCAAAATCACACTTAATTCGATTACAAAACTTATTCAAATCCTTTAATCAAAACGATAAATGTAGAGACAGATCATTGCCGGCATCAACTCCTTGATCGCCATCATTCCGCAACGTCTTCCCATATACTTTATGCAAATCTCAAGCAGCAGGTTCTGTTTTCATAAAACAGAATGAGTATCAAATACTTATTGAAACCGCCACAATTGCAATTTAGACTTAAACACTTATAACTTGTATATCAATATATACTTTCTGCTTTGTCAACTTCTCTTGCTATGGGTTCCACTTTGACATGACGCAGCCGAGACACAAACTCATAGAAAGTGATCAAATCCCTTCCTATGACATAGTCTCCAACATAATTCTTGAAGCTGGGGAGAAGCTAGCGTATCACCCCATCTATCGCGAAACCGTCATTCAACTCGTGGTTCCAAACAAGCACTAGACGATGATGTATCTCATGCATTATCCTCGGGTGTTGTTCCAAGCAAGTGTTCTCTTCCATCTTGAGTGAAAGAAAACCGTTCAGACATTCAAACCTTACAATTCTAACTTGTGCTGAAAAACTATTTTTCAGCTCATCAACAATCTCCATTGCAATCAAGTTCTTGAATTGTTTACTTAGGTCAGAATTCATGAAGGTGCACATCATCCACTTGACTTTCAAGTAGGCGGTTCAAAACCACTCCATGTACTCTTCATAGCTTGCAGAAATATTCGGGTTTATCTCCTATTGGTTCTTCTAGCACGTTGAGCAAGTCATTGGCGTGTAGGACTTCTTTCAGGACGCAGGTACGAGACACAGTTTTTCAGCAACGAACAGACTACCGTAGTCAACCATGGTCTACAAGGATTTTTGCAAAGACATCTGGACTTTCATTTATGATAATTTTAGTTCATCTTAATGAACTCCCACTAAACTCAACATCTCTCTGGTTGTTTTAGTGACACACGATCCAAATCCACTACACCACAACCGATCATCACGTGAGGTGATGTAGCTTCAATGGTGAACATCACCATGTTGATCATATCATCCATATGACTCGTGTTTAACCTTTCGGTTCTTGTGTTCCGAGGCCATGTCTGTACATGCTAGGCTCGTCAAGGAAACCGTAGTATTTCCGCATGTGTAAACTGGCTTACACCCGTTGTATGTGAACGTAGATTCTATCACACCCGATCATCACGTGGTGCTTCGAAACGAAGAACTTTGGCAACGGTGCATACTAGGGGAGAACACATCTTGATATTAACGTGAGAGATCACCTTATCATGCTACCGTCGCGATCACATCTAAGCATAACAATAAGGTGCATAAAAGGATTAACATCACATGCAATTCATAATTGTGATATGATATGGCCTTTCTTCTTGTGCTTTTGATCTCCATCTCCAAAGCACCGGCATGATCTCCATCTCCGGCATGATCTCCATCATCGTGGCGCCATCACCATGGTTGTCCACCAACTATTGCAACTACAACTAATGCTACTCTTAGCAATAAAGTAAAGCAATTACATGGTGATTCATTGACACGCAGGTCACATAAAATAAAAGACAACCATATGGCTCCAGCCGGTTGCCGTACTCGACGACATGCAAGTCGCGAAAGATTACAAACATGATCATTGCATACATTATCACAAATCACACATTGGCCATACCACATCACATGACCCCCTCTGCAAAAACAAGTTAGACGCCTCTACTTTGTTTATGCAATTTTTACGTGGCTTGGGTCAACGAGATAGAACCGTTCTAATCTACGCAAAAACCACAACGGTGATATAGTAGTTGCTTATTTACTCATCCTTTTGAAAGGCCTTCCATTGAAAATTGCATCTTCACTAAAGCAAGAGAAACAGACACCCGCCAGCCACTTATGCAAAACAAGTTGCATGTCAGTCGTGGAACCGGTCTCTCGTGCGTGGACGAGTAAGGTTGGTCCGGGCCGCTTCATCTCACAATACCGCAAAGACGCAAAGTGCACGCGAGAAGGTAGCAACATAAAATATCAACGCCCACAACACTTGTGTTCTAATCGCACCAACATCTACGAATAGATCTAGGCTCTGATACCACTGAAGGGGTCGCAGCATAGAAAACAAAAATTTTCCTACGCAACAGGCGGAATAAACCCCAAGGATCTAGATCTACTAGACGAAGGTAGCGAAGATGAGATCCAATCTCTTACCCTTGAAGATCAACAAATGCGTTTTGTCGGTGCAGGGGTTGGCTAGTCGATCCCCGCAACTAGACTCATCTAGTCGCGAGGAGATGTATTTCCTCGAAGTCCAATCCGACGAAGTGCCACAAGGGGTAGCACCTCCGCGGTATCCACACGTACGGCTCGATGTAGATCTCCGCCTTCTTGATCCCGCAAGCAAGGTGGAGATGGCTAGATGGATCTCGGCACCACGACGGTTGTGGTGGCGTTGATGGTGTAGTCTCCACGAGCAGGGCTTCGCCAAGCCAAGCAAGAGGAGAGGGAGAGGAGGGCATGGTGCAGCAGCCCTACGGCTAGGAGTGGTGCAGCATCTATGGTGGAGGAGATGGCGGCAGCCCTCCGGGGAGAGGGGTGGCGCAGGAGGAGGTGATGGAGGAGGGGGGTGGCGGCTAGGGCACCTGGGGGGAGCACACATAGGTGCGGCAGCCCTCCCCTGCCCCCCCTTTATATAGGAGGCCAGGGGGGCTGCGCCCCACCCCCTCCTAGGGCCGGCGGCAAGGGGAGGCTTGCTTCCCAAGCAAGCCCCCTTAGGGTTAGGGTTGCCCCCTCCCCTCATGGGCCTTTAGCCCATGCCGCATGGGCCCCTTGGGGCTAGGTGGTGCGGCTGGCCCTAGGCCAGTCCACCACTCCTATATCCCATGTGGGCCCCATACTCCTATGGGCCCCACTTCTAGACTCCTCTAGAACCTTCTAGAATATTCCGGAACCCTTCCAGAAAATCCCGGAACTTTTCCGATACCTCCGGAAACCACTTTCCTTATATGAATCTTATTCTCCGGACCACTCCGGAACTCCTCGTGACGTCTGGGATCCCATCCGAGACTCCGAATCACCATTCGTTCATTCCATCAAAATATCTCATCGCTAACCCTAGCTACATCGGAGCGTTAAGTGTGTGACCCTACGGGTTCGAGAACATGCAGACATGATCATATCAATAATCAATAGCGGGACCGGGATGCCCATATTGACTCCCACATATTCAACGAAGTTCTTTATCGATTGAACCACGATGCCGGAGATTCTTAATCTCATATACGATTCCCTTTGTCTCACCGATATTTAATTTGCCCGAGATTCGATCGTCGATATCTCCATATCTAGTTTCATCTCGTTACCTGGCAAATTCTCTTTACTCGTCCATAATATAGGATCACCGTGATTACCACTTAATCACATGGTTGCAACCTTTCCGATGCTATATTACCGAGAGGGCCCAGAGATATCTTTTCCGTCACAAGGAAGGACAAATCCCAGTCTTGATTCATGTCACCCAACAAATACCATCGGAGATACCTGAAAGCCACCTTTATAATCACCCAGTTACGAAGTGACGTTTGATGTCCACAAAGTACTCCTCCGGTAAACGGGAGTGACATAATCTCATGGTCTAAGGAAACTATACTTGGCATACAAAAAGTGTTGGCAATAAAACTGTTGTGACACGATCAATTGCAACTCTTTATTATTTGGGTCTTGTCCATTACATCATTACTCCTAATGATATGACTCCGTTATCAAGTGACTATAACAAGTCCATGGTTAGGAAACTCTAACCATCTCTTGACTAACGAACTAGTCCAGTAGAGGCTTACTAGGGACACCTGGTGTTTATATTCCACACATGTATTATGTTTCCATTTAATACAATTATAGCATGGATAATAAACCATTATCATAAACATGAATATGCTAATAAACCATTTTATTATTGCCTCTAGGGCATATTCCAACAGTTATCATAGGAGCTATAAAATGTAGGAGAAACTGGCCTAGTGTATTTTTTAGGGGTTGTATCTAAAATTTACTGATTCGGGCTCATGCTTATATGTGATTGGAATAACAATTTTTTGACTAGGAGGATGCAAGATACTTATAAAACGGTGTTAAGAAATTGTCATTGGGAGAGGCCTAAATTCATTTAAAGAAGAAATTCAATTAATTAATAGGCAACACAATTCAATGGACATGGTATGAATCTCATGTATGCCGTGCCCATCTCAAACTCTAGTTTTTAAATGTATATTCTATATTATATTATTTAGAGTGATTTCCCTGACACTCTAGTTGTATATTTGTGACAAAATTTACCACCATATAAGAAAATTCTTTCGAATTGCCTCATTTAGTGAAACTTCTCTGGTTTATCTTTTTAAGCAGTTGGCGCATTCTTCGTGATGTGTCAAGGTGATGTGGCGCCATGACTAGGCATCATCTCAATGGTACACATCAGATGTGACAAGAGCCAATGACAAATTATTATGTCTCAGAGCTGTATGCCTAACCATTACTCCAGGCCAACATGATGAGTGTGCCCCACCCTACAGAATATACCAAGTGTCAAATGGGGGTAAAATTGGCAACCAGTTTTAGCAATTGGGGGTAATCCAGTGAAAATGAAATAAATAGGGTGTTTTTTGTCACAAATATACAAACTAGAGGGTAAAAATCGAATTTACTCTAATATTGTAAGACATTTATATGTATATATAGATACCATAACTAATGCTTATTGTGTTGTGTGAAGGGGTGTGATAGTAGGACAAGTAATTTCGACACAATAATGGGGGTTTTATCGAACGGTGGTCTTACCTCCAAGCTCGGTTTTTACAACAAAAATATAAATCAAATACTTCATTTCAAAAACTCAGGTATATATAGATGTCTAGTATGTATATGCTAATTTGTATCTACATATATTTCGGTCGTGATCTATGGACAAAATAAAATGTAGGGAGCAGAATAGAGGTTTTTTCCCTTTCTAAAGCCACATATTTGTTTCTTTCTGTACAGACAAAATTAAAGTATTATTTAATAGAAATTGCACATTTGGAAACATATGATTTTTTTTGGATTTTCAAATTCTGATCTCAGTTGAGTGCCGGAGCAGTCAAAGCACTGTTGGCAAGAAATAAGACAATTAGAATCAAAATCCAATGTAAAGATGTCTACCAATTCAACCACAAGCATGAATATATGCGGTCAAAGGCCAAAGAGTATATGGAGATTTTACCAGTAGTATATTGTAAAGATATTCAAAGTTGCACTAATTACCGTGGAATCAAGCTCATGAGCCATACAATGAAGCTATAGGAGAGAGTCATTGAGCATCGCTTAAGAAATTTGACAAGCGTGACCAAAAATCAATTTGGTTTCATGCCTGGAAGGTCTACCATGGAAGCCATCTTCTTGGTACGACAACTTATGGAGAGATACAGGGAGCAAAAGAAGGATCTCCATATGGTGTTCATTGACTTGGAGAAGGCCTATGATAGGATACCACAGAATGTCATGTGGTGGGCCTTGGAGAAACACAAAGTCCCAACAAAGTACATCACCCTCATTAAGGATATGTACGATAATGTTGTGACAAGTGTTCGAACAAGTGATGGCGACACCGATGACTTTCCAATTAAAATAGGACTGCACCAAGGTTCAGCTTTGAGCCCTTATCTTTTTACTTTGGTGATGGATGAGGTCACAGGGGATATACAAGGAGATATCCCATGGTGTATGCTCTTTGCGGATGATGTGCTGCTAGTCGATGATAGTCGGGCGGGGGTTAATAGGAAGTTAGAGTTGTGGAGGCGGACTCTGGAATCGAAAGGCTTTAGGCTTAGTAGAAGTAAAACTGAGTACATGAGGTGCAGTTTTAGTACTACTAGGCAGGAGGAGGAGGAGGAAGAGGTTAGTCTTGATGGGCAGGTGGTACCTGAGAAAGACACCTTTCGATATTTAGGGTCTATGTTGCAGAAGGATGGTGATATTGATGAAGATGTGAGCCATCGGATCAAGGATGGATGGATGAAGTGGCGCCAAGCTTCTGGCGTCCTCTGTGACAGAAGAGTGCCACAAAAGCTAAAAGGAAGGTTGTATAGGACGGCAAACCGTCCTGCGATCTTGTATGGCGCAGAATGTTGGCCAACCAAGAGGCGACATATCCAAAAACTAGGTGTAGCAGAGATGCGCATGTTGAGATGGATGTGTGGCCACACAAGAAAGGACCGGGTGCGGAATGATGATATACATGAAAGAGTTGGCGTAGCACCGATTGAACAGAAGCTTGTCCAACACCATCTAAGATGGTTTGGACATATACAATGTAGGCCTCTAGAAGCGGCGGTGCATATTGGAAGGATAAAGCGGGCTGAGAATGTTAAGAGGGGTCGTGGTAGACCAAACTTGACATGGGATGAGTCCGTTAAGAGAGACTTGAAGGATTGGAACATCACTAAAGAACTAGCCATGGACAGGGGTGCGTGGAAGTTAGCTATCCACGTGCCAGAACCATGACTTGGTTTCGAGATCTTATGGGTTTCAACTCTAGCCTACCCCAATTTGTTTGGGACTGAAAGGCTTTGTTGTTGTTGTATATTGTAAAGATATTCAAGACCATCTTCACAACGAAAAAGCATATGGCAAGAGATAAGATATAAAACACCATACTTAGACATGAAAGAAATAGTTTTTCAAAAAAGATATATGAACTTGAGTTTGTCTTGAACGTAATGACAAGCTACAAAACCTCACATAGAGAAAATCCAAAGAAGAACCAAGAATATGATGCGCGGGATGCAAAATTTTGAGCTCTCTACAACGATACGATCAATCTACTCACTGTAGACCCCATGTTGATAGTACAGTCATCTATCCCATAACGTGTTCTCCCAATTAAAATCATGAGACCGATAAATACCAAACCTATCAAGTCATACATTTTCCTTGTGCATCCCACTTTAGCTAGATGATGACGATCTTGAAATTGTCAAGTTTGTCCACCTTTTTTGGTTGATCCAGTAAAAGAATCATCCATAATTTTACCCATGCTACTTATATCAATAATGAAAATGGCCACACCAGAACATTGATCGAGCACATGATTTCTGCAATTCCGGATGACATCAGGGCAGTGGTCTTATTCTTGAGTGCATGACGAGCTGATATTAATTACTAGAGTGATGTTGGGAACTCGCCACTATTTGCTGGAATTTCGCGATGAGTGATGTTTGGTGTTGATATCTCAAAAGAATATTTTTATTATTGTTGGACAGAAGTTAAATGGTTCAAACCTGATTCAACTAGCTAGGTGCGAGGAGTTCTAATCTTGACCCCCACAATATTTTCTAGATGTGTTATACTATTACATGGGGTATGTGGTGATTACGGTTCGAGACTATCTCTAAATTATATCTAGTCTATCTCGGTGGTGGAGGCAGGAATCACAATATATTCATATTGAGGGGGGGCGGTCAAAGAGATTATCCAAAAAGAACTCTATAATCATAAATTTACAAAGGAATTTGGATTCATAGGGGGGGTCAGGGCACTTGTTGGTCCCCCTGCCTCCGCCCCTGGTCTATCTACCTTCTGTTTTTTAAACTTTATCAACCGATCCAGTAATCTAGATAGTGCAACCCCAAAAAGTGAGCACTGAATTTTTTTCAAAACTGAGCGCGCTTAATAAAGACATAGCTTCCATTAAGAAACAGAGACACCAGTAATGCTACACAGCATCAACACCCCACCTACCTACGTAAGTACTACTCCTCTGTCTACTTAAACTTGTACAAACGATGAACTCCACCACACCCCAACTCCACAAGTGCACGAGTAGCAACGAACTCACGGGCACACCACACCATTTGAGGCGCATAAGACATAGCTTCCGCCAAAAAAGGAAAATACCAGTAACATTGCAGAGCATCAACACCCCATGCCTACGTATGTACTCCTCCGCTTCCATTTAAAAGTTGTAAGAACAGTGAATTACACCATACAATAACTCCACAACTGTACCAATAGAAACGATCTCACGCGCACATCACACGAGAGAGTGAGTTGAACCGATCCATATCTGTTAGCTGGCCGCTAGAGAGAGCCGCTCCATGGCCAGAAGTGTGCGCAGGACTGGCGGGGACCTCGCTTCCCGTCAGGCGCAGGAGTAGAGGAGGACTGGGGATAAAACCCTTTTCGTGGGCATGAGAGGAATTGTGGAACTGTCGGCGGCGACCCCGTCGAGGCCTTCGGTATATTATATCTAGTCTATCTCAGTGGCGGAGGCAGGAATCACAATATATTCATATTGAGGGGGGGCGGTCAAAGAGATTATCCCAAAAAAAAACTCTATAATCATAAATTTAGAAAGGAATTTGGATTCATAGGGGGGGCCAGGGCACTTGCTGGTCCCCCTGCCTCCGCCCCTGGTCGATCTACCTTCTGTTTTTTGAACTTTATCAGTCGATCCAGTAATCTAGATAGTGCAACCCCAAAAAGTGAGCACTGAATTTTTTTCAAAACTGAGCGCGCTTAATAAAGACATAGCTTCCATTAAGAAACAGAGACCAGTAATGCTACACAGCATCAACACCCCACCTACCTACGTAAGTACTACTCCTCTGTCTATTTAAACTTGTACAAACGATGAACTCCACCACGCCCCAACTCCACAAGTGCACGAGTAGCAACGAACTCACGGGCACACCACACCATTTGAGGCGCATAAGACATAGCTTCCGCCAAAAAAGGAAAACAGCAGTAACATTGCAGAGCATCAACACCCCATGCCTACGTATGTACTCCTCCGCTTCCATTTAAAAGTTCTAAGAACAGTGAATTACACCATACAATAACTCCACAACTGCACCAATAGAAACGATCTCACGCGCACATCACACGAGAGAGTGAGTTGAACCGATCCATATCTCCGCTAGAGAGAGCCGCTCTATGGCCAGAAGTGTGCGCAGGACTGTCAGGCGCAGGAGTAGAGGAGGACTGGAGGATAAAACCATTTTCGTGGGCATGAGAGGAATTGTGGAACTGTCGGCGGCGACCCCGTCGAGGCCTTCGGTACCAACAGCGTCAGTGTTTTCCTCAGTGTGAAATGGCCAGTTGGTAGAGTCGGTAGCACAGTGGGTATAGGTCGGTGACGGCGTGAGGACTCGCACCAGTGGTCGGCGTCGGTGGCGCGAGCGTTATGCTCTTCACTTAGGGCTCATTTGGTAACTGGAATCCCGGGGGGATCCCGGCCTTTTCCCGGGGTGTATTTTCCCCTACTCCGAAGGTCGGGAAAGAATCCCGGAGTTTTACACATGATTCCTCAGATTCCCGCCGGGATTATTTTTCTCTGGATATTTCTCCCCCTGCAACCAAATGAGCCCTTAGCCAGCCATTGGCGGGCTCAGGGGCGGGTGGGGCGGCGAGCTGGCAGTTTGACACACGAGCGTGAGTTTCCTAATAGCTCGAACCTGTGGTGATGCATTGTACGTGCACAGTGCATCACACATTTCACTTCCTACGAAGTGGCATGGAACTCCTGACTAGTTGCGTGTATCTGGGTGCGCGAATGTCCATGTTTGAGATGGCGAAAAATCGAGTGGTTGGACACGGTGGAGACCTAACAGTTTGACTTTTTAAAGCTGGCGGGCGCTATAGTAATTTATACGGCGTATACATTTTCACCCATGTCATGTTCCTTCTAGAAAAATTTATCGTCAACCAAGTCCCTTATTCAAAAATATTATCTTTGTTCCATAATATAAGCCTTTTCAGCAAACTAAACTAGTTTGCTAAAAAGGCTTATTATTTATGGAACGGATCGGAGTAGCTACGAGGTAACCCCAAGAAGGCTAAAAATGTAGTTCTATGGTCATCCAAATGATACCAAACTGCACATGTATTTAGGAAGGAAATTGTTACGTACTAAACAACCATTATGAACTTCGACAAGTCAAGGTAAAAATGGTTTTTTTTTTATTGAAAAGAGGAAGTGCGTATAAAAGATAGATTATTTATGTGAGAATGACATAGTACTATTTTTCTATAATACGTTAAAATATTATATTAGTCCTTTGTGTAGTAAAAACAATCTGAGGATAGAAAAAAAATATTTGAGTTGGTAATGTTCATGAAAAGGGGTGAAACATAAGCTTGGAAGTCGACATAGTTTCGCTTGAAGTGGGTGATGTTTGGGTTGATTTCAAAAAGGCTTGATTCTTAATTTCTCAAATGCCTTCTTACTGCTTTTCAAACGCAATTAATTTAACCCCAGTTTGTATAAGAATACTCATGCGTCGTTGTGGAAACTGAGTTGAATGGGTCAATACATAATCAAACTAGTTTGTATGGAGCTTTCGACAGTTGAGCCGTGGCTTTATTTTGGGTAGATGAGTGATTGATACAAAAATATTATACTCTCAATTGAATAGCATATATACTTCATCCGTCCTTCAACGAGTATACTTTTAGATTTTTTTTGAAAAAGTCAAACTGATCTTAAAGTTGAGTAATGTGAATACGAAATATACCAATATTTATGAATTGAAAATAGTATATGATGAAAATATATTTAATGAGTAATCTAATGATAGATACTAATTAATTTGGTGGCCTAAATGTAACTTGTATTCCTATCAGGTCCAATACTCTGGATTATCCACAATTCCAATGTATAAGATCACATGATTGCCTCATTGTGCCTTGATTTCTCTCATCCTCAACCAAAATTAGGTCGATTGATCTGATAATCCACGTGTCCACGATTCATGTTGTGTTACTATGCTCATATCGCAATAGGTCAGTGTTCAAATTGTTGATCTTTTGAACAATGTATTTCTCTTATGCGTGCATCAATCTGCCAATAAATATCTTGTGTCAAATGGTTACATTTGGATTTCTAAGCCAACATACAAATTTGCACCAAATCTTTGTTCCTTTTACCTCTATGAATATGTGCTTTGAGCCGCTCAAGTTGCAAACTCAGAATCCAGTCTTTTGGGACAATAGTCGGGCAGATACCTCATCTATACTCCATAGTTTGTCACCTTGGCTGCATCAACTTCTCCAGCCATCTTCCTTACCCTGGATGTACATTCAGTACACCATTCGCAACCAACGCCACACTCAGACTACCTCGTCGGCTATGGCTGCGGTTGGTGCACCAACTTTAAATGTATTTCCGGATACATCCTAATCCCGTTTGACTCCTTGGCCGGTTGCGATGTGAGAGTGACCTCTAGGTGATTGGTGATTGATCCCACTCACAATAGAAGTGAAATAACTATGACTAAGAAGCCCAAGAGCTTGACCTCTAGGTGATAGGTGATTGACCTCTAGGTGATTGGTGATTGATAGTTAAACCTATTTGTGACCAAACTATATATATCCACCACACACGGTTGTCAATCCAGACACGTACATGTTTCATCACTCACCTCCAATCCGGATTTATTTGTTATATGTATGGTTGTTCGTCATCATTATTCATGAACAACTATATATTTGGTGTAGTCCATTCATTACCTTGCTTATGGATAGCTTGGAGCCATGATTTTTTCCAATCCATATTAGTTTTGATCTCCTATTAGAACTTATGTACAAATTTGTGGCAACAACTTTAATTGTGTCATATTTTAGTCTACCGGAGGCACATATTAGTGCATATGCACATCACCCATACGTGATGCATGAGTGTTGCAAGGTACGCCGGCCATGTTTTTTTTTATTTTCGGTAAATTGGTGTGTCTATGGTCTAACATGATGTTAGGAGGCTCATAATAGTGTCTTGTATTAGTCTAGAAATCAAATATCACGCAAATCGTCATAAACTTGAGACCACCCAGTGCAATGAGGTCTCAAATGTATATGTGAAGTGAATTTTACTCATGTTGGGTATCCTCTTCGTGTAGGTTGTGAAGAGATGGAGCTTTGAAACCTTTCAGACAGCCCATACACAAACCAAGAGATAAGTGAAGGAGAGGAAGTTGGAATAGCTCGAGATGAAACACCGGGTGTTCTCCAGAAGGTTGTGACATTCAGCTCCACTACCTTGTCCATTTCAAGTTTTACTTACACCATCTTTGATGAGATTGCTCTAGTCTCTAGATCTTATGCCCCAAATCTTGTTGTTGTGTCCAAGATTGTTGATATATTGATCTACTAGTGCTCACTATAGAAGAACTTGTGTTTCCTACCTTGATAATAGTGGAAAAATATTTGGATGGCTTCGGCCCGTGGTTTTTCTCTCAAGTTGAGAGGTTTTCCACGTAAAAAGGATTTGTGTCATGTGTGTTGATTTCCTACTGCAGTTTTTCAGTTCAAAAATATTCGCATGAGAGCAGACATTGGCTCTGTGAGCGTTTGCCCAAGTGCGAACACTTTTTCACCATACATACTGCTGTAGAATGTTTTCTTCTGTGATTGAGAAACGATTCGTGAGAGTTAGTAAACGACTAGCACTAAAGTTTACAACTTATTCCGATGCGTATTTTCATATCATGTTAAGAGTGTGCTAATGTCCATTAAGAGTATTCCAGTGCGACCGGTTTTTCCAACAAATCCATATTAAGATCTCCAAGTTTATTTCTAAATAAATCAACACACTTGATGACTATTGTCCTCTTAGAGCACGCAAAGAGCATGCACTTCACATCTCCATCAAGCAATCGTTGGAAGAAGCACGATAGGGCTAGGATGTTGGGCATACTGATGATAGGAGTGGATAATCAAGAGTTGGGAACTCGTCATGATTCGTTGGAATTCCTCGGTGGTTGTGGGTATTGTTTTTTTCTGATTTCTCATACACTATTGGTTTTTGTTACCGGACCAAAGTTGAATTAATGGTTCAAACTCTCATCCAACTACTAGACGGGAGCTCTCACCTTCACCCCTACAATAGTTATCTACTAGTGTTATAGTAGTGTTTTGTGGCGTAAATGATAATAATGGTTCAACATAATATCTATTTAATTGCATATTTTATGTACACTGGGTTTCTAAACAGTATCACTCCATGCAATAATCTAGATCGTGGCACCCAAAAAAAAGGGCCTTGAGGCCTCTTCAAATCCGAGCTTTGAGGCGCTTTATAAGTCTATGGCTTCCACTAAAAAAAGTGCAACGAAATAGCTAGCAGTAACACTACAACATCAACACAGTTCAACAACCCACTTGCCCCGGTTCCTATTTAATGGTTCTACAAACGGTGAACTTCAGACCACAACTCCATAAGTTCACCAGTGGCAGTGGAATCGATCCAAACTGCCGGGCCTCCCGGCCCTTGGCGGTGGCTACGTCGGGGGATTCGGTCCTGAAGGTGCTGATGTCTTCTCACCAGTAGAAAAGGGGGCAACGGTGCGCCCCCTTTAGTACCGGTTGTCCAAAAACCGGTACTAAAGGGCGCATTAGCACCGGTTGCGTTCGTGTGCCAGCAGGGGCACCGCGGCGAGGACCTTAGTACCGGTTGGTCTTAAAACCCGGTACTAAAGGCTAACCTTTAGTACCGGTTGGTAAAACAACCGGTACTAAAGGGTTGGAGGCCCACGGCCGCACGGCAAGCCCTTTAGTACCGGTTGTTCTTACCAACCGGTACTAAAGAGTAGCCCTTTAGTACCGGTTGGTCAGAACAGCCGGTACTAAAAGGTTCTATTTTTTTCTATTTTTCTTTAATATGAAATTTCATATCTTTAAATCCGTAAATCGAAATTTAACAAATAAAATGTCTAAATCGATTAGAAAAATGAGAGGATTCCAATATGACATCCATATAATATTTTTCACCATGCATATGACTTTGTGTAACATATTTTTGATACTAGCTTACTTAAAAAGTCATATTTGGCACTTAAAAAATGAAAAATCATATATGAAAATATTTTGGAAATTATTTTTGGCACTTAAACAATGCACTTATAAGGTGGTCTGATAGTTTCTATCTATTTGGATGTTGCTCTTTTGGTGAGCCGTTTTGGTAGATGCTTCACAAAAAAACCTGTTTTGGCACTAAAAATGAAAAATGGGTTTTTTTTATTCAGCGAAAACCGAAACCCCCTTAGTCATACTATTCTAAACCAAGAACACCAGTGTGTCAAATATTGCCGTATTCCGACATTTTTTGCTATGTTAAATGTCATACCCTAGCATATTTCAGTCGAAAACCATACATCTTTATACCCCGTAGCTCATTTCTGTGAAGTTTTTTTTTTATAAAAACCTCTATAACTCATGTTTATAATTTTTTCCAGGTGGTAGGTCAAATAAAAGGATGACATGTAAAGGTTTTCCATTTTTTTGATTTTTTTTTGAATTAGTTATGTCTAACCCTAGCCTGAAACCGAGACCGTAAACCCTAACGATAAACCTAAACCTAAACGTAACTTTGATCCAGCAAAACCGTCAAAGATCTCTAAAAAGTATACATTGTGTATCTAAAAGTGATTTTTTCAAAAAATCATGACCAAACTATGCGGCACTCATAGTTCAAATCAGACCCACTTCCAGCGAAATCGACAGGAACTTATATGAAATGTTTAAAACACCTAAGTATGTTTTTATATCGAAACCTAGGGTTAAATGCACTTTTAAGATGTTCTACTATTTTCTATCTATTTGGATGTTACTCTTTCGCTGAGCCGTTTTGGTAGCTGCTTCACAAAAAAAGCCTGTTTTGACACTAAAAAATGAAAAAGGGTTTTTTTATTCAACGAAAACCCTAAACCCATTAGTCGATACTATTCTACAACCAAGATAAAACCAGTGTGTCAAATATTGCCTCATTCGGACATTTTTTGCTATGTTAAATGTCATACCCTAGCTTATTTCAGTCGAAAACCATACATCTTTATACCTCGTAGCTCATTTCTGTGAAGTTTTTTATAAAAACCTTCATAACTCATGTTTGTAATTTTTCCAGGTGGTAGGTCAAATAAAAGGATGCCATGTAAAGGTTTTCCATTTTTTGATTTTTTTTGAATTAGTTATGTCTAACCCTAGCGTGAAACCGAGACCGTAACCCTAACGATAAACGTAAACCTAAACGTAACTTCGATCCAGCAAAAACGTCAAAGATATCTGAAGAAAGTATACATTGTGGATCTAAAGTGATTTTTTCAAAAAATCATGACCAAACTATGCGGCACTCGTAGTTCAAATCAGACCCACTTCCAGCGAAATCGGCAGGAACTTATATGAAATGTTTAAAACACCTAAGTATGTTTTTATATCGAAACCCAGGGTTAAATGCACTTGTAAGATGGTCTACTATTTTCTATCTATTTGAATGTTCCTCTTTCGGTGAGCCGTTTTGGTAGCTGCTTTACAAAAAAAGCCTGTTTGACAGTAAAAAAATGAAAAATGGGATTTTTATTCAACGAAAACCCTAACCCCTAGTCAATATCTTCTACCACCAAGATACACCAGTGTG
This sequence comes from Puccinellia tenuiflora, assembly GCA_012064385.1. NCBI lineage: Eukaryota > Viridiplantae > Streptophyta > Magnoliopsida > Poales > Poaceae > Puccinellia > Puccinellia tenuiflora. The sequence goes on along the minus strand of QRDG01001456.1, from coordinate 174,956 downwards.
TCAAATTTTGTCTCATTCGGACATTTTTTGTTATGTTAAATGTCATACCCTAGCTTATTTCAGTCGAAAACCATACATCTTTATACCTCGTAACTCATTTTTATGAAGGTTTTTTATTTTTATAAAACCTCCATAACTCATGTTTATAATTTTTCCATGTGGTAGGTCAAATAAAAGGATGCTATGTAAAGGTTTTTCATTTTTTTGATTTTTTTTTGAATTAGTTATGTCTAACCCTAGCCTGAAAACCGAGACCGTAAACCCTAACGATAACCTAAACCTAAACGTAACTTCGATCCAGCAAAAACTGTCAAAGATCTCTAAAGAAAGTATACATTGTGGATCTAAGTGATTTTTTCAAAAAATCATGACCAAACTAGCGGCACTCGTAGTTCAAATCAGACCCACTTCTAGCGAATCGGCAGGAACTTATATGAAATGTTTAAAACA